>OX411262.1:7802500-8362500 GCA_948150575.1 Tinea pellionella
CTAAATAAATAACTAATATAGTAAATTTATACTGTTACTAGATCCCATAGGACAGGCAAGACCTAGTGGGGGATCCACCAGTAAACAAACTTGTAAACATTATTATTTCGAATAAAGTTATTATTATTATTTTGTTATTCCACGCCATTTCGGAAACTTTGCAGCCAGAGGAGGATGTCCATTTTTGGGCCCACTTGATACCTAATAGTTTGGTAACAAAACGATATTCTAAAATAATATCTTACTTTTTATTAATTCAACTTAATTATATCAACCTATTATTTACCAATCAATAGATGTTTAAATATATAAAAAATAGATATCTTCATATATTAACAGCATTTAAACTAATAACATCAAAAATTGCATCAGAATACATCTAATTATTTAATAACCCGAGTGAAAAAAAAAACGATTGGTAATAAGGAAGTAAATTTATTTTTATACAAAATTAACTAAAAAGCATTGACAAACTCGAGAAAAAAAAAATTGTGGGCCATTTCTATTAGGCGAATGGGCATTCTCCTTTCAGCGCATCCGAAGCTTCGGATAATTTTTTTTTAATTCATCAAAACTAGTTTAATACTTAGATTAATACAAAAATAACCAGATACGGTAAGTTTTCTGATGTTTACTATTGAACTAACCAGACAGAACTACACGCTCTCACCCACACAGATACAGGACAGATATTCGTTTACAGGAGACAAAGATAGAAAGACGTTGCCAGACTGCAACGCGAGGGAGGCAGAATACTGTCATTAGTTTTCGTACGCGAGTCAAAGTATGTCATTTAGACCTAGTTCGCGGGATCCACTTTTTAGTCGTGCTCAACGTATCTTCCTTTTTTTGTTTGAATAAAAAGGGATAGTTTACTTTAACTAGGACACTTGGTTAAATAGTCAGTCTCACCTACCACTCTTTGGTTGATTGGATAGATTGACGACCAAAACGCAATCGAGGCAGAGACTGAAGTGTCACTGAAACGTATCAATTGACAATTGCTTTGGATCGATGAATAAACACGATGAACGTTTTGTAAACAATATACAGAAGTCAAACAATATAATGGTGTTGCGAAGTCTGTGATTCTCATTTCACCTAGTTACTATGGGGGCAAGTGCGACAACGAATCGTATGCAAATTTCTCCACCGCGTCGCTGCAAGCAATAAATAGCAATCAGCGTCCGAGTTGATCCCGCTACAACCCACTAGTGCTGTACTACTAACACTTGTTCATCGATATTTTTTTCGCTTCTGGACCGCAGCTATCATGATGTTCGGCGAGATCTTGACAAAGAAAATTATATAAGACATTGACATAGCGTTACATTATCTATTAATCCATAATTTTATTGAAGCTTCCTTACGTAGGTTAACGCGCTGGGAAGTAAACTAAAAAAAAACGTGACCGTCACCATCGCATTTTAATTCTCTCCTTTAATCACATTATATATCTCTCTCTCCATTTGTTTCACCGTCTGCCTACCAGTTTTATACCAGCGATGCACGCCGGTCCAATCCCGGCCTGTGAAAAATTTAAAAATGGTTTCAAGTCAATTATCTCATTAGGAGATTTGTAAATATAAATAAACTTTTAAAATACGCCTAAAATATAATATCAAACTGCAAATTAGTAATATTATCAATAAATGGAATGTAAGCACATCACTATTTTGCTGGATAAAGCAAATGAAATGAACACTACATTCATCTGGACGTTTATTTGCTGAAATTGGTACAGCGGTCGCTGAAACCGTTGTTCTATTGCTCAATATTTTATTGGATTTAGCCTTCACTTGCCACTGTTTTTCTATTAATTAATTACGTGTTTAATTCATTGTCATTCACATTTCAACAATTTTCAGGATGGTCAAGTATATGTTTTTATTTTTTAAACTGACATATCCTCGCTTCAAACTGGAAAAATATATGCTATAGGCAATTAGCAGAACAAGGTGATTAATGTAGTAGGCAGACTGGTAATGGATTAGTATACCGTTTGGGATAGTACCACCACTTTCGAATGTGACTTTGTCGCGTTTCAGGATCATATTGGAAGTAGCCAGGTATAACGAGAGGCATGTGCACTGTCAATCTGTGTGGTGCATATTCGTCTCTTCAAAACATCATAGCGGACGCGACTGCTGTCTATAGAAACATGTGTAGTAGCAGTTGTTTTCGTTCATGGACCGCACTCTAGCTTTACATCAGGCGGAACGTATATATACCAATTTATTAACCATTTATTGTATTAATTCTTGAAATCTACCTACTATAATTATGATATCAATTGCGTAGTGATATTGGAATCTGATTGCTCATCATTATTCAACATGAATATTCAATTACATCACATGGTGCGGTGAACGCAACAGGTTGGGTAGCTGGTTCGATTCCCGAGTGGACGCTTTTCCGAATAAATATTTTATTAATCTGTACCTAGGTTTATTTTTCGCATATTTTTTCATAACGAACTCGAATTGTGATTCGCATTATTTTAAATGTTTTTATAAGAGGTACTAGCTATTTTATAAGAGGGTATATCAAGTTAACAAGTATGAACACTTTTCCTCCCGTACCTCACGCTCTCGCCGTATACAATAGCCCGAGAGAAAGAGCGAGATGGAAGTATGATCGAAAGACGACCGTTTTGTATACGGAATTATTTTTTTGGCAGATTTAATTTTTTTTTAAATTTCGCAATCACATTCTCTACAATTTTTGTTCCAGAACAATCGCCTCGATTCGTATCGTTTCCGAGATTTTGCAAAATCCTTTCTTAGTCCGTCTCCGCTATAATACGAAGCTACCCCTAAAATTTGAGGTCCTTGCTATCATAGATTTGGCTGTACCTTGGTTTTAAAGCAGTCAGTTCTTTTATATTGTTACGTGCACTTAAGGTACAAAAGAAACAGATCAGGTCGAAGTTGTTAGAAATGTCTCGTATAAGCGGCGTCGCGTACAGAACTTAACCCCGCCCACATGAGCGCCTGAGACCTTGATTACGTTGTAATTGGTAAACAACTTCGCCGAGAGCTTCCTCAAAGGTTCCTTCAATTTGATTAATAGGGACGCGGGTGGCTTTAAAAAAAGTAGTCCTATTTTGGATGCGATACAAGCAACTTCTGCGACAAGTGATACTGACCAGCGACTATCGTACCCTTGCTTCCATTTTATTGTGTGTCGTATGCAATAAATTGGTGTGAAGACCGAAGTCGTGTAATATTGTACTCCACAAACGTAACAATATACACAGATTTATGGAGTAAAGATACAAGTAGTTAATTCTTCTGAGATAATAATTTCACAAAAAAAAATTGTTATGAAAAATTTCCCATATAATAAAGCGGGGTACAGTCAGCTAGTTTTAAATATTTATAAATAAAATGCAGTGAATGAAAAATGTAGATATATACATTGAAGGTTGTGTATAGTCACGTTTATGAATATGCAATGAGATGACAATTAGCCGGTACGAAATCGATAGTTTTTGAGTGTACACAACCTAATTGTTAACTCGGTATGCAATCCGATGCAAAAATAAATTGGATTCCGCTCAACGATGGTCGATGACTGATTTTAAAACAAAACAATTCACTCGTTGATTTTCCTTAAAAACGTTATCTTTTCTTTTTTTTTTTAAATTATGTTCTTCTATTCTGGGAAAGAAACGGGAACAAAGTATTTAAGCCGTCAAATTTAATAAGCTATCTCATAACCTTCACTACAAGCAGACCAATCAAGTGTGGCTGGAGGGGGGTCATGTCTGTCAGCAATAGTCTTCAGGATGCTGTTGAGGCACTGAGCGACCATAGTACATATAACAAAGTTACATTGGCACTGGTTAGAATCAGCGAGGTTCGAACACGGGTCTCATCGATCGTTCACGCGTCTTACCGCTAGACCACGGCCGCTCAGCATATCAGCGCTGTAGCGCCTCAGCAATCACATACAGCATCCTGAAATATAGAAAATGTTAGAAATTTGTTAATACTCGTAGATTAAGCAGTAGAGATGAGAATTAATTGAAATTATTGAGCAAAGTTTCGTAGAACATTCTTCTAATTAAAACCATAATACATTATTGTCTTGATTAAGATTTAACTGCTTTTGATGTGATAATAAAACCGCGTAACGGCCGCTACTACATAAACCATGCTTTTTATTGCGGCCCATCACTATTGATGTAACACACATACACTAATCTCCTTTTTATGTATATATATGTAAGATAAGATATGTAAGATACCTTCTCTCCCGATCTTTAAATCTAAACTTCAATCTTTCTAAATTAGGGATTTATGTAATATATATGTATGTATTTTATTGTATTGTATAGTATTTTACTATTATGTTATTATTTATATCTTTATTATAAATATTTTTATATTATTTAATAATAGGTACTTCCTGACTGCATCACCCGCTCTTCTCTTTTCCTTACAATTTATTTAATATCAATTGGTTGTCTGGAAGAAATTGCTTTTAGTATATTATTTTGTATTTCTATAACTCTGTTAACTGCAATAAAGAATTTATTATTATTACTTTTTAAAACAAAAGTAGATTATAATGAAAATTTATATCTTTTTGTTCCCTTTCAGACTAAGATTGATTGAAGGATTCATTTACAAGCCCTAAAGCTAATTAGCAACCACTAAAAAAATTTCAAAACAAAAAAAAACTGTTAAAAAACCACACTTCGTACTGACAACATGTCCTCTCATGTACAGTAGCACATACAGAACGAGATGGCATCAAAAAATTCCATCCGAATAATTTTTCTCGGTAAATTCTTAATCGTCCTCTCCAATAAGATCTGGCCTGGTCGTTTGTTTGGCCTACAAGGAAAGTAGTATGCCTATCTTTACCAATGTCTGTTGATCCACTGCTTAGTGTAGTTCTCCTCGTCCCGCTCTTCTGCTTTCCGTGTAATAGTCTATGAGAATATAAAAACACTTGTGTAAAAGTAATTTCTTAGCGTGACAAATAGCCATAATAACTAGTAACAAATTAGTGTCATCTAGATAAGACCTAGTTATTTGTATCGTCTCTAGACCACACGCAGGGCATGTAATTAATTACCTACTAGAGAATAAAATATACAAGCACTACGTTTACTTGGATATAGGGCAACTCTCCACAGAGAGTATCAGACATGGGGCTTTAGGATTGCCAAGATCTTTTTTTTTGCCATAATAAATGTAGTATTTTATATGATTCCATAATAAGGATTCCTAATTACATAATAAAGATTGAGAAATACAGTATTTTTGCGTATATTTCAGCAGAATTACGCACATTAGAGATATCGTACAATATTTTACAGTACGGTTGCCAACCCTACATGGGATAGAGGCAACCAGCCCAGTCCCACTATATTGTCTTTGAAAATAAAAAAAGGAGAATTAATTAAAATAATTTACTCTTTTACATTGTCAAACGTTTTGCAACTGCATTCAGCTTGGAAAGGGATCCGTTAGCATAAAGATCCCAAGAAACTTGACATCATTGTCAATAAAAAGGTACTATGTAATACGAAGAGAAAAAAATAGTTATCTTAATGTCAAATAAGAAAAATGTAGTGTATTTTCCATTGTAGATGTAGGTTGAACAAAAATATTTTCCATTTGTTACGGAATTTATAAATTTGCCGAACAAAGGGGTCCATTTAATGATCCCTCAAAAAGCTTTAGTCATGCTTAACTTGATTCACATATCACAATTGTAGTCCTTCTATTACACTAGGTACCTGAACAATAACACGAATAAACATAGCTTGTTGATAACTAGAGAAAAAAAAAATCGGTACACAATTAAAAAAAAGAAAAAAAAATTCACACTGAATTTTTTAAATATAGACTGGCAAAAGTTACCTTCTCTATCCGGTGAGAACATTAAAGTCCGTTTAGGTTGACAGTGCATTCACCTTGTTAGACCGGACTACTTCTAAACTATCCCGGAACGCGACAAAGTCACTTCACGGCAGAGTAGCCTAATAACCATCATCAATCCGCATACCACTCTTTAATTGTGAATATAGGCACATAAGGTACTTTATTGGTGCTCATTCTATGACTTTTTTTAAACAATTTAGCTTCACGCCAGTAAAGCATAATGGTTTGTCTTGGCGTTGCACATTATGACTAATTACACAGAAAAAGTTAAATAATAAGTAGGACTAGGTTTTAGTGTGCTAATCGAACCATAAACATTCAGGCCTTTGATCTGTAGCAGTCATTTTTTTGTAACATCACCTCGTCAGTTGAATTCTGTTGCGACAGTTTTGTTCTTTTGCAAACCCAACTCTTTGATTATGGGGACGAAAATGTTTTTTCTCTAATGATGCCTCCCGACTGGCCCCTCCCTACTACCCCCTTCTCTCCTCCATTGTTCACTACGAAGATGAACTACTGGAACTTTGGAATTGAATTTCTCTAATTGATCTCTTGTAAATGAAAAATAATATTGTTATGATTCTAAGAAAAGATAAAAAAAATAGGAAGCAGCTCGTGTTTAAATCTCGCAAAATTCTGACCGTTACATTGGTCAGTCATTGTATATACTTTGGTCGATCAGTGCCTATAGGCACTATTAAAGAGTAGTAGGCAGACTGATGATGGTTATTAGCCCAGTCTGTCGTCTTGGGGTAGCTACGACTTACGAATGTAACACCTGTGAAGTGACCATGTCACGTTTTGGGATCAGTTTAGAAGTAACCAGTTATAACGAGAGGAGTGTGAACTGTCAATCTGGATGATGCATGTTCATCCCCTCAAACTGACATAGCGGAGGTGACTGAATCGCATTCCAGCTTAACATCAGGCGAAGTGTTGTCATATGCCGAGCTACAATAATAAAAAAAATACTAAAATATTTTTTATTTACAGATGCAATCCAAATATGGTCAGCACCTGGTAGTGGTACAAAATTACCATGCGATCTTGCTGCACCAGCTCGTGACATCGGTATGGTGATGTGGTTCAAAGATGGTGCCAGGATGCCCCTTTACACGTAAGTTATAACAAAATAATTAACACTTAGCGTAACTTTGCACCAAGACGTATCGTCGTAGGCGCGTTATATATGATTTCAAACTGTAATCTGAAAGATTAAAGTGCACAAATAAAGGACAATGCTCATTTTTGGACCCACTTGATATGAATAAGTTTTCAACAGGACATTATCTATAATAATATCTTATTTTTTCATTAATTCATTTTAACTATGTGTAATTTAAAAAAAAACAACAGATATCAGCAATTATTAAAGCATTTAACCTTAAATATTGCATCAGGAAAAGTTGAAGTATTCAATAACCTGGGTGAAAAAAAATAATGATAATAAAGTTAGATTTATTTTTCTACAAAAATCATAGATGAGAAAAAAATTGTGGGCCCATTTCTTTTCGGCAAATGGCTCTTCCTTACATTAGTACCGAGCGAGATTTTAGGGAAGTCTATGCAAATTCCGTGTACAGACGTTCTAACGATATATGTATATGTATTGATTGCAATAAAACAAGCACGCCTTTCCTCCTTCATAAAACTTAAGATTAAGCCGGCATAGCGGAGCCGCAGATCTCCTTCCACGTCAGGACTTACACACTTTACAGGTTGTCACCTGTAAAACAAAATTACGTAAAATTTTAGGACGTTTCCTGCTCAGAATTTTGTTTCCGATGCCTCCGCCTGATGTAGAGTGCGGTCCATGAACGACAAAAACTGACTACTTCCAAACTGATTCCAAAACGCGACAAGGACACTTCACGAGTGTTACATTCGAACGAAGTGGTACTACTCCAGGATTTTTTTTTATTGTAGCTCGGCATGTGACAACACTCCGCCTGATGTAAGCTAGAGTGGATAGCAAACGTACAAAATAATACTGAAACGTCTTCAGTAGACCGGCGAGTAGACCTATGTTGTATAATTTACAATGTGACACATATGAGTGACAATGTCAGTGACTGATGATAGTGAACAATAGGTTTATTAACTGTTTAGTTTCTGTATGCGACAACCCTAATCTAATATTGGAAATTGTAGTAGATTTGTTAGGTTAATATTGATTATACAATATACATAGGTGCAACGTCATCTCTTGATGTGTTACTGACAGCTTGCTCTGATTAACGTGAATTAATAACAGTACAAAGATATAATCATAAAAGGAGATACTCGTTAATAACAATAATAACAAGTTTATTTATTTATTACTAGCTGAACCGGCAAACTTCGTACCGCCTCAGAATCAATAAATAAAAAAGCATTTCTGAACGACTTTTAAAAATTGATTTCTGAACGACAAATCCAAAAAAAACATCAAATGTTTGACATTCAAAACGAAAGGAATAGTTTCTAAGGGAAAACGAAAAAAAAAACCAATAATTTGAAAAGTAATTTTAAAAAAATAAACTGAAGATTCCCTAGGTATTGTATTGTTTAAAACATGATTAAAATAAAAAACCTCACTATTAATAGTTTAGAAGAAAAACGGTTTTATATTTCTAAAACAGGGGTAACTTTGCTTTTTTTTAAATGAAGAGGACATGTTTTGTATAGTGTAGATTAACGTATATTTTTTCAAGATAATTTCGTTACAAGTTATGGAGAAAAAAGTTCAGTTCCAGCATAGTTCACATATATCCCAGCCTTAACATATACAATGTGCAACGCCAAGACAAACCATTATGGTTTAATGGCGTGAAGCTAAATTGTAAAAAAAAAAATACTACGAATAAAAAATTTAAAAAAATATGTGGGATTTAATTTGACGCCCAAAGCCTTAAAGTATTTCTCCAACTCGCCTGTCCATCTGTGAACGTGATTTTGTGCGAGCGAGAGGAAAAGAGTTTGAGCGAGAGGGCGAGATTGCATTTTGACGGAAGGAGAAAGGCGTGTGTTGTGAAGAAGTTGTATTTGTTAAAATTTATGTAAAAAGCAAGAATAAACGGTGATATTTATAGAATTGCCTTGTTCTTTGAATCCGCCTGCTCGATAATCCCACATATACAATATCCAAGAGTAGATATAATATTGGTACCGCTAGAAATTAGCGAGATTTGAACATACTACCCTAGCCTAGGACGGTAGATTGGACTAATAACTATCATCAGTCTGCCTACCACTCTTTATTCTCGTTTCAGAAGTTTAATAATTGGACGTTAAAAGGGTTTGATCGATGTCAAATTAATAATGGATAATGCTTGACAAATTCATACTACATTCTGTTGACATGCCGCTAACGTCTGATTAATTGAATTTACGCTATTATGTATGCTATTATGCTGTTTATTATTATATGTATATGTTACGGGTAATGAGAGACAGAGACGAGAGTATCTAACTAAACCTAGTTTCAAAGACTATCCAAGTTCTTTGGGTAAAGTCCGAGAAATAATATAATATATTTTTTTATATTGACGCCACATGAGACGTCAACTGACCTGATAGTAAGCACAGTGGAGGTCTATGAGTGCCGACGACCGGAGAACCGTAGCACATGGTGGCCTCAGTTGCCGTCACTATGCCGGCCCAAGAAGGTGGTTTTTCACGCTCCGCTTGAATAACACAAAATCAAACAAGCACGTGCAATGCAGGGACTTTGTCAACAGTTTATAGCCAGGTATAACGAGAGGAGTATGCACTGTCTGTCTACGGAGTATGCCTACGGAGGCAAACTGCTGCCTGCAGAGATTTATCTGTAGTAGTAGCAGTTGTTTCCGTTCATGGGCCGCACTCTAGCTTTACATCAGGCGCGGTGTTGTCATATGCCGATCTAACGATAAATAAGAAAATCGCGAGATTAATGCTTAAATGCATTTTCTACCAACTAACCAGAAAAAGAGGATATATATATAGAAAAAAGACGTCAGAATGTAAGATGATTATGATAGAAAGGAGGGTGCAGACAAGAAGTTTAGAAAGATAGTGCAAAGAAGAAAAAAAAAGAAGAAATAAAGGATTTCAGTACTTTTTACCTTGTTAAACATGGCTACTTCGTTTCCACTTCATAGTGGTGATACTACCACTAGAGTTCATGAACTAAGAGAACTATTTCCATAAATAAATGTCTGCAGGTAACAGTCGCCTCTGCTATGCCGACTTGAAGAGCAAGCAATTTTTTTTTTCAGTCTGTAGGCGTGTAAGCACTGAGCAATCAAAGTACATGTTTTCGTTTCACATTATAAAAAAGGTACTCTAACATTTCAGTCCGTAATGATTATTTTAAGTGGCTACTAAATCACCTGCTAACCCCAAAATAGTGCCGTGAAGATAATATTATTCAATCGTGAAATTTATTCACAATCTCTTTAAGGTGCCGAAGTAGGAAGTTTAAATTGCGTTTTTACATAACTTACCACTTTTTTAAATATACATTTCTAATATTAATCTAATATTTTTATAAAACACGAGTTATTAATTTAAATATAGCTTTTTATTAGTATTATATATTTTATTTATTTCTTTGCAAATAAATTATATTTATACTACGAGGTAAAATAGGGAGCAACCTCAATTAATGATCTAATTGGCAATTAGTAGGCTAGCTTGAACCTACCACAGAAAAATGTATACAGACAACCTTCGCTATGCTGGCTTTAGAAGGCGAATGCCAGGTTAGCAGTTGCATTTATTACACTTTCGCGACCATGTGAAGTGACCTTGTCGCGTTTCGGGAATAGTTTGAAAGTAGCCAGGTATAAGAGAGGAGTGTGCACTGTCAATCTAGATGGTACATGCTCGTCTCCTCAAGCCGGCAGAGTGGAGGCGACTGCAGCCCGTAGAGATATCTCTGTGGTAGCAGTTGTTTCCATTCATGGACCGCACTCTAGCTTTAAATCAGGCGGAGTGTTGCCACATGTCGAGCTACAATAAAAAAAAGAAAAAAATGTCACTTCACGCTTGTTAGCGATGGTACTACCACCTTAACTTTGCTTACCTCAGACTGTATCGAACGTGTCTTTATGTGTGATTATTATTCAAAATCGTATATGTAACAGCGCAGCCTGTAACCAATAGCATCCGTTCATCTGTACCCGACTCACGTAGCTTCTGAACTACTTATCTCTCCCCAGCTTTTGTGCGGACTAATTAAATTTGTACCATCGGCATGTCTTTGATGATACTAATCCTATATTAAGACTATGTACAATGTTGCAAGAATAATTGAACAAACTGATTTTATTATTTACAAAACATTTTTTAATTTTATTCAGAGCTGGTCCAGCAGGGGGATCCAGTGTTTTCAAACGTAAAACTAACTAGTAGACCCCCAGGATTCGATTCTAGGTCGAAAGGCATACGAAGTTTTGACGGCAATCTTGAGACACTAGGTTATCTGTCTTGAATTATTTTCCTAAACTTGTGTTTCTTCGAGTGTTAATGCGTAATAATGGTGGATTATTAACCATTAAGTGTTCGTGAACGTGCGTGTGAGTGTGGGCAAACAATTCAAAAGAAGAGAACATGTGTCTCCATTTTCCCTCCAAAACTCCGTAGGTTTCAGTAAAGATTCCACCACTTTACTGGAGCAGACCTGACCTGACTATTTAGTGTGATGCACAATAAATTAACTTAATGTAAAAATATTCACTGGTAAATTGTTATGATGCCATATAAAACTGAAAGAAAAGGCATACCCGTAATATTTTTTAAAGAGTGCTAGTTAGACGATAATTATTAACCCAATCTCCCGATTAGTGCCACAATTTTCAAATGCAACAATGTTTACCTCGCGCTTCAGCTGAAAATAGCATGACTCATTGAACAGAAACAACACAGACGAATTTCTGCAGGCAGCAGTCGCCTCCGCTATGCCGGCTTAAGGAGACGAATATGACAGACTTCTTGCCGCAAGGTCACTTCCCAAGTGTTAAATCCGAAACCTATATAACCATAGATAGTTAAGGATAGATAGAAGTTAAAGTAAATCTTAAATTAGTTGCACTAAAGTATTCCCAGTAGTGACTATCTTGTTAGAAGCTGTTTTGTTACAGGTTCAGTTTGCTAATTGCTTTTACTTAAAGCTAGATCTTGATCAAATATTAGATTCGGATAAATTAGGGTAGGCAGCAGATATTATTTTCTACACTCTACAGTCTAAAATAAATAAATATACGGAAAAATTTGTTAGTGAAGATATTTTTTATAAAATTAAAGTTTTTTTTTGTTGTTGAAAAGTTTATTCAAATAATTTATTTACCAGTTTTGGGTTATTATGCAATTTTGCCGCCACAACTACCCGTTTAAATAATGTCACAATTATTGCAATATATTATACAAATGAATAGCAAATAACTTAAAAATAATTAGGGTTGATTCTGTTACAGTTTACAAAATTACAGGCCTCAACTCATTATGGTTCGTCTGTATGTGCATTAAACAAAGCTTCAGGCTACTGTCTCGCGTAGACGCCCTACGTCTGTGCTTGTATTAACAAAGAAAACTACGATATACAGCATGTTCTATTTTTTTTTTTAAATTGTAGCTCGGCATGTGACAACACTCCGCCTGATGTAAAGCTAGAGTGCGGTCCATGAATGGGAACAACTACTACTACAGAGAAACCTGTGCGGGCAGCTGTCGCCTCCACCTCCGGCTTGAGGAGACGAGCATAACCATCTAGATTGACAGTGCACACTCCTCTCGTTATACCTGGCTACTTTAAAACCATTCCCGAAACGCGACAAGGTCACTTCCCGGGTGTTACATTCGAAAGTGGTGGTACTACCCCACGACGGCAGAATGGACAAATAACCACCATTAGTCTGCCTATCACTGTTTAATAGTGCCTATAGACACTGAGCGACCAAAGTACATATAACAAAGTTACATTGGTACCGGTCAGAATAGCGAGGTTCGAACACGGGACTCATCGATCGTTCACGCGTCTTACCGCTAGACCACGGCCGCTCTATTTTTAAACTAAGAAAACAATAATATCTTTATAACGTAAAAAATATTCTGAATGTGTGTATGTTACTGAGTTCCTCCTAAACTACTTAAAACTAATTTCAAAAAAACATTTTTTGAGTCCCCATACTGCATTGAATTCGATTCGGTAAACAAAGATGATGCCAAATTAAACCAATGCCCTCATTTGAGTAGTTTGTTGAAAAGTACTAAATGCATCATGTTAAAATTGTACATACATCCTTCCACAACCGTAACACCCGCACTGGGAGGGGGAAGCATTCACACTATGTCGACCGAATTGGTCGCCGAACAAAACGGTTCGGCGCGTCCTTTTTGTGTCGCACAATTGACAAGTGGAATGCTTTGCCCTCCCATGTATTCTCCCAATCCTTTCACCTTGGATCCTTCAAGCGGAGCGTGAAAAAGCACCTTCTCAGGCCGGCATAGTGATGGCGACTGGAGCCACCGTGCGAGCGGTTCTCTAGTCGTCAATGCTCATGGACCTCCACTGCGTTTACCATCAGACCAGTCGAGGTCACATGTCGTGCCAAAATAAAAAAAAAAAAAAAAAAAAAAAAAAAAAAACATCTTAAACACGTAAAACAAAACACTGCTCGCTGTTTTAAGCTTTAAAGTGTGTTTAAAATAAAATCGTGCAATTTTTTTTAGTACTGACAATAACAAACGCCTGATGCTTTAACCACTTAGCTATACGTGAACGCGTCGATTTTACATATATTTTCATTGTCAATTGTTGACGACGTCACACGTATTACTAGATTTTCACCATAATGAATTGTCTATTAACGCAGCTCGTATATAAATTTTCCATCATTTTCATCACAATCTCTACTTTAAATCTATAAATAAATTGCTGTTCGTTAGTCTCGCTAAAAATCGAGAACGGCTGGACTGATTTGGCTAAATTTGGTTTTGAATTATTCGTGGAAGTCCAGGGAAGGTTTAAAAGGTGAGTAAATATGAAAAAAAAAATGCTTGGAATATAGTAAAAACAACAATTTTGCTTTCCCTTAGACACTATTCCTTTGGCTTTGAATGTCAAACATGTTTGTCCCGTCGTTCAGAAATCAATTAAATTTAAAAGTCGTTCAGAAATGCTTTTTTATTTATTGATTCTGAGGCGGTACGAAGTTTGCCGAGTCAGCTAGTAAGAAATAAATTAATATGATAGGATTATTAATGAGTATTTATGTATCATCTTTAAGCGTTTGACACCCTGTAGCTCGCTGCATCTAGCAACATTCAGTGAGCGCTATAAACTATAGTGTAACGTTGGGTACTCCATTGTGGCTTTATTCAGCGCACGTTAGCGCTTTTTGTGCTCCTTTTTCTTGAATTTTATATTTGTTTGCTGTTGAAAATAGGTTGGTCTCTTTTTTAACCGCAGGATTTCTTACATTTTCTTTCATCGTTTCTTTTTGATTTTATATTTAGGCAACTGTAAACCGAGTTAATTTTAAATTGTTAACAAATATTTACTTCTTATACATGTAACATTATAAAGCAAAGGAGTCTGCCCTGTCATCTTGCACGGTCTACTGGTGGTCTGCCTACCATTTTTAAAAATATATCCAATTAATTAACTTAAATAAATATAGTAAATTACTAGAGTCTACAATTCTCAACAAAAGCAATATTATCTCAATGTATGTATTGATTTGAAAACTCTCTTTAAATTGTCTAGTTTAAAATGCGGTTTTCCTTTTTTTAATTGAAAATTGTAGTTTTAACTTTTTATTTATTACAATACAATACAATTGTCACGCCTTTTATTTATTAGTGTGTCTTATTTCAGAGTTATTATGTAACAAGTAGTGTGCGCTGTCAATCTGGTTGCAGCCTGCTGCGCCTGCTACCTGTAGGAATTTATTTGTATTTACCAGTTGTTTCCGTTCATGGACTCCACTCTAGTTTAACATTAGGCAGAGCATTGTCATATTATGAAGAGCTACAATAAAAAAGAAATAAATTTAATAGAGATTTTTTTTTAAATAGTTCCATGGAATATTACAATTTATTTTATTCTACCTTTTTTTTAGAATTAACAACTACAACAACCTAAGAGTACATACTTATATAAATAAATTAATATTTTCTTTTTTTTTTAAATAAAATAAATTGAAATTTTAAACTAGACAATTAGCTTCAATAGTGTTGTTCACGAGTGAGCTGGAGTTTGGCCAAAATACCACCCACCTAATGCCACTCTAGGATACCTAGCTCTACTTGTCTAAGCACTACATTTAAGACCTAGATGGAACTTGTGTGGTATCTAGTTTAAACATAGACAAAATATTATGCTACTCTAGAAAAATTTATACTTGTTTTTATTTAGTATTTTATGAAATAGTATCCTTAAATAATAAACAATTTAATGCATTTTTAAATCAATCTGGACGGTGCACATTTGTTTACGCACGCCAGCATAGCGGAGGTGAGTAAAAAAAAACAATAGTAGAAAAATGTTACAAAATCGTTAACCACATATTGTGATTGTATTGATGCAAAAAGCCTTCATGCATACATTATTTGTACAAAAGGGTATACAGGATGTAGACACATAACACTGTATAAACACACTTAGCTGATTAACAAAATATCAATTCACTTTACAACTACGAAAACAAAATTGAGAGAGGTTTAAAATACTTTTCTATCGATTAGTTAAAATTAAGTAGTAAAGTTTTATTTTACAATGAAATGGAACCAAGGTTTAAATAGAAATAGTTTTGATTGATAGTTTATGATATATTTGTTTCTTTTTTAGGTATTTTTAAAAAAGCTTAATCTTAAAAAAAATAAAGGATTAAAGTTTAAATAAATGCAGTTTTTAACAAAAGGAATATTGCCTGTTGATCGGTTTATAATCTTTGCGGCTTATAATCATTAAGTAGCAACTAGTCTTGGACCACATATCGATCTACCATAAATGCTGATGGGGTTGTCAACACTTTAGAGCATTGCTATATCAGTTTGGATTTAACATTCGTCTCCTCAAACTGGTATAGCGGAGGCGACAGCTGCTTGTAGAAATTTCACTATGATAGCAGTGGTCTCTGCTCTTTGACCGCACTTTATACGAGAGTAGCGTGCACTGTCAATCTAGATGGTACATCGCGACTGCGACTGCTGCCCGCATAGGTTTCTCTGTAGTCCGTTCATGGACCGCACTCTAGCTTTACATCAGGCGGGGTGTTGTCACATGCCGAGCTACAATAAAACTTGCGGCATTAAGCTCGCCCTTTGTTGCACGTATAACAATAAAGTTTTTAAAATAAAAAAAATAAATAAAATAAAATAAAAAATAAAACTGTCCTAAAAATAAGTCGTACTGTAATCACATGCTGAGCTACTATAAAAATATGTAAAGTTCCTTAATATGTATGTATAAATAGCATAAACAATTCAGGGTCTCGAACCCGCACCCCACAAGTTAAAATTATCCTTGTAGAGTTTTTCAAATGTCACTCAACTCGGTTGAATCTTCAACGTGATAAATGGATATAGCTTATGATTAATTACACTAACTCGTGTGAAATACTAACCATCGACCCGCGACTTCACATACAATTATATTAATTTTACATAAACGAAGAGATTTTTATTGTAGCTCGGCATATGAGAACACTCCGCCTGATGTACTATCTGGAAACAATTGCTACCACAGACAAATTTCAGCAAGCAGCTGTCGCCTCCGCTATGCCGGCTTGAGGAGACAAATGTGTATCATCCAGATTTGTCAGTGCACACTCCTCTCGTTATACCTGGATACTTTCAAACTATTCCCGAAACACGACAAAGTCACTTCACGGGTGTTACATTCGAAAGTGGTGGTACTATCCCAGGACGAAAAACCTTATTATGGATCTATTATGAACCTTACTGTGGATACCAGGACAAGGACAACAAAAACACTATATAGAACCGGAACAAACATATACTGCCGTTGAAGATACAGTCGCCAGACTAGTTTCAATGGCAGTGCACCTTGTATTCAGGACCAAATAAATAATAATTAAAAAAACTTAATTTATTTTATTTATTTATTTATTAGATGCTCACTACAAGTTGCAGCCGAAAAAAGTCACATACATATATTTTAAGATCTGATCAGTAAAGCTGGGCTGCAACTCAAAGTGTGAATTTATGAATACTTAATTAAAGTATTAAAAAAACTATTTTTCTAAAATCGAATCCGGGATCTTGCGTAACCAGTCTGGCATGCTCACCGCTGCACCACAACGTCTAATGTATGTAAAATAGGTTATTAAGATCATATCTATTTTGATAAATACGTAAATACATAAGAAACTGGGAATTCTCTATAGAAAGTTAGATATGCGCCTTCCTGGGTTCCTGAAATTAGATTTTAAAAGGAAAAACAGAGAGCGGGGAGACAAGGCAAACTTAATAATTCAAGTACAATCAGCCAATCACAATAAGGATTGTGGGAGCAACCGTAACAAATTGATATAAACCAACAAAAGACAGATGTTTATTGATCAATACCTTCTGCCAAGAAACAGACAGCCTTCTCAAAATGGTAGCTATTTACCCCGGGAGCCTCCGAATCTAATTTATTGGCCAAATCGTGCAGTTGGCTGCTTCTTTTGAATTGTGGTTACAGTTAAGTAATGGCGCGGAATGTTTGCGAATTACGCGCTTATGTCACACGTTGTAAGGGTGAGTTTCGTGTGTGCTTTAAACTGAATATTATTTAAATATATGTTGATATATTTAATGTGTTTAGATATATTTTATTTGGTCGAATAGTTTCTGGTTTCGTCTAGACGTTTGTTTATGAGGTTGGCTAAGAGCTTTCTTTATTTGGTCCTTCGAGCCGGATATGAAGAACTGTTTTAGGATTAGAATTTGCGAACTTTCAGCAGATACTTTTGTTTAGGTTTTTTTTTAAATTGTAACTCGATATGACAACATTCCGTCTGACGTTAAGCTAGAGTGCGGTCCATTACCGGAGTCAATTGATATCACAAATAAATATCTGCAGACAACAGTGGCCTCCCTATGCCGGCTTGAGGACGAATCTAGGTTGACTGCTCGCCATACCTGGTTACTTCTAAGGTCACTTCACGAGTGTTAGATTTGAAATTGGTGATGATACCCCAGGACGCCAGACTCGGCTAATAACCATCATTGGTCGGCCTATCTCTTTAAAAATTTTGTTATAATATTTAAATTTGTTAATTATTAAATTTTCCGTGATTGTTTCTGAAAGTCTTTACAAAGTTTATCATGAAAGGTGAAAACGTCGGTCTGAAGGCTATTAAAATATATTCAAATATTGTAAACTGTAAACTGAAAATTATCGGATTAAATACACGTAAACAAGTTTGCTATATAATACAAAAGTTTCAGTACTACAGACTCAATAATATTAAATAACCTCCTTTATAGTAAATACTACAAATGCAACTTCACTTCCACTATTCATTTACATTCACTGACTTTATTCTCTACATATCACTCTCTCCATTAATGGTGCTCTATTGAATTTTTACAGTAGCCTGACATGTAATTTCCGCACTAAAAATTGTCTGCAGGACGAGGTGCACGGTTCAGGTAGACAGGCCACACTCCTCTGTATGTCTGAAAAGTTGACCAATATAATTAAGAATGGCTTTTTCAGGATGCCTCCTTTCACCACTGACTACTATTTTTTTAATTAAAAAAATATATTAAACCGCCTGCGTTCGATTGAATCTGGTTTTTTTTAAAGGGTAATTTTAATTAGCAATACTCACATGATATGATGGGCACTATATCAGCTCTATCTGCGGGCAAGACCAATTATTCATACAAGCAACAAGACACTCATGCACAATACTGCACTCCGAACAATGACTTAAGGCAACACTTTGAAAAATAAATTTGATCCGAACATCACGCTACACTACAGCACTGAGCGATCAAAGTACATATAACAAAGTTACATTGGTACCGGTCAGAATTAGCGAGGTTCGAACACGGAGCTCATCGATCGTGAGTTCACGCGTCTTACCGCTAGACCACGGCCGCTCTAAATAATATCGTATCTAATCACTAAGTATTAGAATTATTTTCACTTTACATAAAACAGGAATTGGAATAGCATATATCCTAAAGAGCGCCTTAAGTAATCTTGTAGTGGGCAAACGCAATACATCTTGCGAGCCATTATTACAGTGTACTCTGACCTCAGAGTATACTTTCATAAAATATAGCCAAGGAGAATATTAAACTTTGAAAAATTGTACTTTATATATGTAAATTGTTATTGGGAATTTTTGGGGCATTGTAGCTCGGCATGTGATAACACTCCGCCTGATGTAGAGATACAGTGCGGTCCATGAATGGAAACAACTGCTACTACAGAGAAACTAGTGCAGGCGTCGCCTCTACTATGCCGGCTTGAGGAGACGAGCATGTATCATCCAGATTGACGGTGCACACTCCTCTCGTTATACCTGGCTACTTTCAAACTATTCCCGAAACGCGACAAGGTAACTTCACGGGTGTTACATTCGAAAGTGGTGGTACTACCCCAGGACTGCAGACTGGGCTTATACCATCATCAGTCTGCCTACCTTTCTTATTTACACTTAATGCACTTAAAAGTGGTATGCAGATTGATTATGGTTATTAACTAAGTCTACCATACCTCATAGTACCACCACTTTAATACTTGTGATGAGACCTAGTCACCTTTCGGGATCAACTTGGAAGGCATATTCGTCTCCCTAACCAGCATAGCGGAGGGGACTGCTGCCTTCAGATATTTTGTTTGTTTTCGCTCGTGGATCGTACATACCTACTTATATTTTAAAAAGTTATACTTAAACCATTTCAAGAATAAACTCCCACTAAACTGAAAGAGGCTACAAACTTTTTAAAATATAGATTTTTCAACGGACTTGGCTTAAACCCAAAAAAACTATATTAAATGGTACTTTTTTACCAAATATATGTGAGGATAAGCATAATTTGATCGTTTAATCTTTCTTTTACACTGTACACTTTTTTTTAAATACTATTATTAATTTTTGACATCACTAGAAAAAAAAATAAAGAAAGCTTTATCTGCGAAGGTCACTAAAGTTTAATTTAAAAAATAATAATTTTAAAGTGCAGATAAATAAAGCGAGTGGTTCAGCATGCATGCAACCTCCGTGTAATTTCAGGCTGGGGGTATAATATAAATTATAATTTAATAACAATAAAGGTATTTCACAAATTATCCTATTTTTATTGTTCTCTCGTCGTCGGCTTCATAGCTCGGCATATCACATCACTCCGTCTGATGATAAGTTACGAGTACTGTTCGTGAACAACTGGTACCACAAAGAAATTTCACAGGTAGTTGTCTCCGCTATGCTGGCTTGTGAACACGAATGTGCACCATTCAGTTTGACTGAGCACACTTCTCTGGTTAATTTGGTGGTAATTATAGTAGAAAATTGTATCTGTTAATCAATCGCATCAATTTTAAACTCAAAGAAAACATACAGTGTGAATTTATTTTGTGATTTTCTCTGAGAGAAAATCTAAATAAGGAATTTGACTAAAATCTAGTTTTAATTAGGCACTTTTTTAAACTTTTATTTGCGTTTAAATTTTGGGATTTCAATTTTTTTTTTAAATTTAAAATTCTGATTAAATCCTACAGTATGTATGACATTTACTAAATACAATTGAAATTTAAAAATGGTACCGCTATCAGGATAGGACCACCATCTTTATGTGTAACATGTGTTTCGTAGAATCAGACGAAGTAGAAAAACTCGGCCTACACCAATTTAGTGAAACCTTATGTAATTAATAAGTACAGCCGACAAAGGCATAGGAAAAATTCCACCATTGCATCGAGCACCGATTTGTATGCATACACGAACGCAATATTTGGCAACTATCCAAAAAAAAGTAGCTTGCCGCTGGCAGTCTTGCACCAAGCTCAGTCAACTGGCTGTTGGGCATTGCTTTTTCCAAAATGGAAATACTATTTTCTACCATTTATACACAAACTTTACATCACCGCTTTACTTCTGAAATTTAATGCTTTTTAAAATTTATTGCGAATATTTTACATGCTAATCATATTACACTGCTATACTTTCCATCGTTCCTAGTGAACTAAGGTTCTTTACTAAACATTCTTTAAAAGAAACCTTCGCTATGCCGGCTTGTTGAGAGGTGTACTCCTTAAAGTAAGTTAACAGGACAATAACTTTTGAATATAATATTGAATCGCTCGAAATAAAGAATAATAAAGTACAGTCGCGTGCAAAAACAAACCCAACCAATTGTAGTAGATTATTACCTATTAAGTGTTCGTGAAGATGCGTGAGAGTGAAAGAAATCAGGTGAAAGTTTCAGTATCAATTCCTAATAAATACAGAACACATATAAAATAAACTGATATTTAAAACAAAAGAAGAAAATGGAGCTCTAGCAAAAAACAATTTGGCTTGGCAATTATTTGGTAAAATTATTCGGTAATATACAACCAAGACTTATTCAAAACGTGCAATGCAGCTTAATCAATATTAAGCAAGTAATGTACAGGCTCCCTCGGAACAAAGTCACTCGGTTGTAAACAGCAGTAACTTGTTTATTTGCAGGCGTTACCTTTGCTCAGTGTACAGAATTAGAACACTACAGTAGAATGCGGTCTATGAACGGAAACAACTGCTACTACAGATAAATATCTACAAGCAGCTGTCGTCTCTGCTATGCCGGCTTGAGGAGACGAATGTGCACCATCTAGATTGACAGTGCACAGTCCTCTAGTTACGTTCCTCATGCGTACTGCGAAACTGTGGAACTCCCTCCCGGTGTCTGTGTTTCCCGATACGTACAACATGGGTCTCTTCAAATCGAAGGTGAACAGATACTACTCCACCTTAGACCACATCGCTGCTTAACACCAGGCAGGGTGTGTTCAAACGCTTGCCTATTAAGCATTAAAAAAAATCTGGCTACTTTGAAACTACACCCGAAACTGCATTGTAGAAGTGGTGGAAGGTCGGCAGACTGGAGTAAGTGGTATTACCACACTTCTATAATAAACTAAATATAGTTCAAATAAATCCTCAGCTAAGGTCGAGGACGTGAAGCAATATATTATAACCGTTGACAAATTACATTGTTCCAATAAAAGGGAATTGTACGTATAAGTGAATTTTAGATTTGAATTAATTATAGCTATAGTTCATTTTAAAGCGAAACCGGGAGTTGGTTTTAAATTAAATTTCACAAGTGAAGCACACGGCCCCGCTACCACTTTATTGCAATTTAGGTGAATTATTAGACCCCTCTCGCACCTTTTGCTTTCAATTTTCATTCAAGTGCTTCTGTTAACTTGTTTCGAGAATAATCTCAAGTTTAATTTTATATTAAAAGTCTTTTGTTATTAAATTTTCAAGTTTAAATGTGGGTAGCTCTTTTAATCCAATAAAAATAAATATACAGGAGGACTAATAGCTGAAGAGTTAAAGTTTTTTTTATTGTAGCTCGGCATATGACAACATTCCGCCCGATGTTAAGCTAAAGTACGGTCCATGAACGGAAACAACTAATACTACAGACAAATTAAATTTTTTACAAGCAGCAGTCGCCTCCGCTATGCCGGCTTGGGGTGACAGTGCAGACTAGTCTTCAAAATTCAAAATTTCTTTGCATGTGTTTTTAGCAGCAGGCGGAGTGTGGTTGACATAGACCGCAGCTATAAAATTGTTAATAAAATATTACACAACAGTACTTTGTTATAGGTAGGTAGGTATACAATGTAAAAATATTTATTCAACGACATACGAGTATATAAGAATGGCCGCGAGCAACTCAAAACTTTTATCTCTCCTTACGTTAAAGGAAGAAAGCTATTCTGTAAAGAGTTCCAACTCTTCCGCATTAACTTGGACCACTTCCAGGAAACTGGGAGCTTCTACCGACTGAAACAGATGAAAAATATTTGTTTAGAGCTGGATCGGGGAAGCGGGGAAGTGAGGGGGCACCCCATCAACCGGACGTGTGTGTTGAGAGATATTGAATGCTCAGTCGATTTGATCAACTTATTTTCTATATTGTACTAGCTGACCCGACAAACTTCGTACCGCCTCAGAATTTGATTTCTGAACTACTTTTTTAATTGATTTCTAAACGACGCGACGGGACGAACATCAAATGTTTGACATTCAAAACCAAAGGGATATTTCGAAAGTGAAATTGTTGTTTTTACTATATTCCAAGCATTTTTACTCACCTTTTAAACCTTCCATGAACTTCCACAAATAATTCAAAACCAAAATTAGCCAAATCAGTGCAGCCGTTCTAGATTTTTAGCGAGACTAACAAACAGCAATTGATCAGTATATTGATCAGTTACAATATTTAAACAAACAAAATTAATTAAGGTACACCCTTTAGAAGTACCACAGATGTAGGGTGTTTCTTCAGAACATTCGTTTTAGGACATTCTGTATTTATTTGCCTTAAGGTAGTATCACCAAGTATTTCAAGTATTATTTATTTCGTGTTTATATATACATATATACTAGAGGTGCCAACTTCATACATCTGACATGAAAACGATCTGAGTGGAGAAAGGTGGCTGTGGCCATCTTTTCTCTCGCGTCACATTGGGACACATTGTTTTTTGATATTTCGAAGATTTTTTTTAAATAAATAAATAAATAATTGCATAGCTATGTTATGCCGTTGATATTAGAGCAATAAATCACAAAAGTTTATACAAATTTAAAAAATATATGTTATATATGGCAGTCCTGGCGTAGTACCACCACTTTCGAATGTAACACCCGTGAAGTGACCTTTTTGCGTTTCGGGAAAAGTTTGAAAGTAGCCAGGTATAAACGAGAGGAGTGTACACTGTCAATCTAGATGGTACATGCTCGTCTCCTCAAGCCGGCGTAGTGGAGGCGACTGCTGCCCGCACAGGTTTCTCTGTAGTAGCAGTTGTTTCCGTTCATGGACCGCACTCTAGCTTTACATCAGGCGGAGTGTTGTCACATGCCGAGCTACAATAAAAAAATATACAATTTCTCGTACACAGGATCGCTTTATGTCTTTTTACATCCTGTACATAAGATTACGTAAACATATAGAATGGTAAATAAAAGCGAAAACAATTAAAACCGTAATCTTAATCTGATGTGCATTAGTGTGATCCAAGAACGTTTCAAAGCTTCCTTCGGGTTAGTCCCTATTCTGCATAATATACTTTTTAATTAAATTTTTACAATTTTTACTTTTTTTTGTATTGTAGCCTGCTGTTAAACTAGAGCGTGGTTTATAGAAGCGGGAACTGAACCCATTGACCACTAATTCGTAGTTTCTCTATTTTCCATCGGCAGCCTTTACAACTGCTGGAGATTTTTAAGCCCCAATTAACACATTTTAAGAGTGGTAGGCGGACTGATGATGGTTATTTACATAGTCTGCCGTCCTGGGGCAGTACCACCACTTTCGAATGTAACCCGTGAAGTGACCTGGAGCAGTGTTTCGGGAGCAGTTTGAAAGTAGCCAGGTATAGCGAGAGGAGTGTGTACTATCCATCTAGATGGTGCTTACTCATATCCATAAGCCGGCATAGCGGAGGCGACTGCTGCCCGTAGAGATTTCTCTACTACAGTGGTTTTCGTTCATGGACCGCACTCCAGCTTTACATCAGGCGGAGTGTAGTCATATGTCGAGTTTTAATAAAAAAAATACTAGAAAAGACTTAGTTAATTAAGGGTCAGGTAACTTATTAGGGGTCCTTAACCGACGTGTTTGCATGAGGTGATGGATGTGGTCGAACTGAAAGTGATATCTAAAGAGAGAAGTCGACGTTCCATAGTTTCTGCCTACCCCGGTAGGAACAGGACGTGAGCTAAGTTAGAAATGAACATTTATTTATTTATTAAAGAAAAAACAGAGACAAGCGGTAAGAGATACATAGAAAACAAGTAGAATACAATAATAATAAGAATAAAATGTTAAAAAACGTAGTGTAATGTAAACGAGGCCGTTTCTTTGACGTGTCAGCGGTTTAAGCAGACTCAGTTAAGTCATAAACCGTTTTCACTTAGATGCGGTCATTAAGAAAGTACTAAAATTTACCTTAAAATGTGTTAAACTTAGCTTTAGTGAACAAAAATGATTCACAAGTGATATTATGGTGAGATTTCGTTTAATCTTGTACTCGTACGTTTTATGCCACACCTAAAATTTTAACTTAAACCGTTTTCAGAACGTTACATTTACATTTAAACTGTGTATAAATTACATGGAATGAGAAATAGACAAAATAAAAAAATAAAAAAAAATCTCTCAGGAGTTTCTTTTTTATTGTAAGCTCGGCATGTGACAACACTCCGCCTGATGTAAAGCTAGAGTGCGGTCCATGAATGAAAACAACTGCTACTACAGAGAAATCTCTACAGGCAGCAGTCGCCTCCACTATGCCGGCTTGAAGAGACGAGCATGTACCATCCAGATTGACAGTGCACACTCCTTACGTTATATCTGGCTACTTTCAAACTATTCCCGAAACGCGACAAAGTCACTTCACGGGTGTTGCATTCGAAAGTGGTGGTACTGCACCAGGGCGGCAGACTGGACAAATAACCATCATCAGTCTGCCTACCACACTTTAATAGTGTCTTTGGGCACTAAGCGACCAAAGTACATATAGTATAGTTACATTGTTTAGAGTTTAGCGAGGTTCGAACACGGGTCTCATCGATCGTGAGTTCACGCGTCTTACCGCTAGACCACGGCCGATTTGAGTTTCATTAGTTAGTCCTTTTCCAGAATGCAATTTATCTTCTTTAGTTCAGTCAACCTAGAAACATGCAGTGTTAATAATCAGAATCAGATATTTGATAATAAAATTTAAAAAAATGTCAGAAAATTTAAAACAACTTAGAAGAAAGGTAGCGTTTTAATGAAATTTTTACCTAAGAGAGGAGAATGCCCATTTTAGGCCCATTTGATACCTAATAATAATAATAATATTCTAAAATAATACCTTATTTTTTTCAATAATTCATTTTAATTATCTCAGCACATAATTTAATAATCATTAGACGATGTCTACTTACATAACAAACATCAATTATTAAAGCATTTAATATAATAATAACCTCAAATATTGCATCAGAAAACATCTAATTACTCAATAACCTAGGTGAAAAAAATTTAAATTGTTTGGTAATAAGGAATGTAGATTTACAAAATGAACTAAAAAAAATTTTTGGGCCCATTTCTCTTAGGCGAATGGGCATTCTCCTTTAGAAAGGATAAGTATTTGCCAATAAAAAAATAAGTTCCAATTAAAAAATTTATCTTTCAATTGATATATTATACTACTCGTATATCGATATATCTTGTCAAATATTGAAATATGTTCAGCGGTTTAGTTGAGAAAAACTAACAAGCAGACAAAGTTACATGTCAATCTAAGATGGTACATGCTCGTCTCCTCAAGCCGGCATAGTGGAGGCGACTGCTGCCCGCACAGGTTTCTCTGTAGTAGCAGTTGTTTCCATTCATGGACCGCACTCTAGCTTTACATCAGGCGGAGTGTTGTCACATGCCGAGCTACAATAAAAAAAAAACTCACATTTATTATATGTATTAGTGTAGATATAAATTCGTGTTTTAATTGATATTATGTAAAGGGTTTGTCTGCAATAGTAAAAGAGCTTTGGCATCTTTTAGTACAGCATCTGTGTTCCCATAAAATTAAGCTCCGTATTAATGTATGAAGTAATAGTTTATTGTTAGCTTTATAATATACTATGCACAATTCATTTAGTAGGATTTTAATGCATTATTATGCAATTTATTTATTTTTATAGAAGTTAGGTTACAACTCCGCCTGGTGTTAAGTTAAAAAACCACATTTAATTGACTAGGACTGACCTCCAGATTTGATCTAGCGTCACCACTGCCAGGCAGCATTCACCTCCACTATGCCGGCTTAAGGAGACGAATGCGCACACTCCTCTTGCGATAATTAGTTACTTATGCTACCACGAATGTTACACCACGCGTCCCATCAGAAATCGGACATCTAGTGCGTACTATCCAAATATTTTTGTGACAAGTTCTGACCACTAATCTATACAGGGCTCTAAATAGAAAATATAACGAATTTGGGCGCGGCGATAACAGCTCTATAGCTTAGTGGTCACGCAGGTTCGTTTCCTATTTCAGCTCAGTTTTTTTCTCTATTAAATTGTCTACATAATTTAATAATAACATAATTACTAATAAATCATAAAATTAACTTTCCTATATTATATACAACTTCAATCAAAAGCTTTGAAACTTGAAAGTAAATTGGTTTATTTACGTAGCATGTTTTCATTAAAGTGAAATGTTGACGTGCAATTTGTTTATGACACTTGTGACGTCATTGATTTATTAATAATAATTACCTAAATACTTGTTTTTTAATCGTATAGGTCAATATTCTTCTTGCGCCTAAGTTTGTTTGTGTAAAGTATCACAAATATAACATTATTTGTCCAGTCTGTCGTCCTGGAGCAGTACCACCACTTTCGAATGTAACACCCGTGAAGTGACCTTGTCGCGTTTCGGGAATAGTTTGAAAGTAGCCGGGTATAAGAGAGGAGTGTGCACTGTCAATCTAGATGGTACATGCTCGTCTCCTCAAGCCGGCATAGTGGAGACGACTGCAGTCCGTAGAGATTTCTCTGTGGGAGCAGTTGTTTCCATTCATGGACCGCACTCTAGCTTTACATCAGGCGGAGTGTTGTCACATGTCGAGCTACAATAAAAAAAAAAAAAAAAAAAAACATAGTTACATTGGTACCAGTCAGCGAGATTAGAACACGGGTCTTCACGCGTTCTCCCGGCTACTCTCGCTAACTATATTAGGCATTGATATACACAACTAAAAAACGCTTCCAATGTGACGCGAGAGAAAAGATGACCACAGTCACATTTAGGTTCTCTGTCAGTTAGTATTTGACTTGACGGCAACATTGTCAAATCGTTTGAAGCGGCCTACGCTTTTTTCATGTCAAATGTATGAAGTTTGCACGTCTATGTAAAAAAACGAGTTTGTACAGTCTAGTTATCCAGTTAAAATCAGAGTACGGCGTGTTATTTTAAAATGTGCACTATTCTTGTTCAGTGTAACAATCGTAAACAGTTTTAAAGGGTCTTTCAGGCAATAAAGTTCTACCTATACGTAACATTACAGCTTTCACATATACACACAAATATTGGTCTTAACATCTTAACAATAAAGGTCATTTTGTCAGATGATTGTTTAACCGGCTATGTGTTAACTATGTACAGTTCGCAATGAGAATTTTAACTGCTGTTTTAGTAAACTACACTTAGTGAAGTACTTATTACTTGTTAATATTCTGAATTAATTAGGCACACTTGATATCTAATAGTTTGTTAACAAAACAATATTATAATAAATAAATGAATAAATAAACTAATATCATATTTTTTACTAGCTGTTGGTCCCCGGTGCTACCCGGGCTTATCAATTTAACAGCTCTCGAAGTATGAAAAGTAAGAAAAGAATACCTCATATTTAACTTCGTTTCCATAGTAACAATAAACAAAGAACTCTGTTATCACTAATAACATAAACATACACATGCAAACAAATTCCAAATTAAATGTATTTATCTGTAAATATAAATTATTGAAATTAGGTGATGTCAAAGACAATTGTGTTCACAGTTAAATACTCTTAATTAATAACACATTTATTTGGATAAAGATTAATTTGTTTAAATTATATCAACACAATGAATAGACAATGTTTAGTTACATAAAGAATAGACATCATCAATTATTAAAGCATTTAATATAATAATAACCTCAAAAATTGTCTAATTCCTCAATAACCCGGGTAAAAGAATTAAAACTGATTGGTGATAAGGCATGTATATTAATTTTTTTACACAATGCACTAAAAACATCGACAAACTATAGCAAAAAATTGCGGTTCCATTTCTCGTAGGCGAATTGGCATTCTCCTTTGTTATCAAGTTTTGATTCACTTTCCCCCTTCAGTTTTGCGAACATTGGTACCGGTCAGCGAGATCTGATCACGGGTCTCATTGACAGTAAGTTTACATCTCCTACCGCTAGCCCACAGCTTCTTTAATTTGTAATACTACTAGGTTTTTTTTTAAATTTAGTTAATTGTCTTTATTTTATATAATAAAAATCAATTGCTGTTCGTTAGTCTCGCTAAAACTCGAGAACGGCTGGCATGATTTGGCTAATTTCGGTTTTGAATTATTTGTGTAAGTCCGGGGAAGGTTTAAAAGGTGAGTAAATATGAAAAAAATGCTTGGAATATAGTAAAAACAACAATTTCGCATTTCCTTAGAAACTATTCCTTTGGTTTTGAATGTCAAACATTTGATGTTCTTCCCGTCGTTTAGAAATCAATTAAATTTGAAAGTCGTTCAGAAATGCTTTTTTATTTATTGATTTTAAGGCGGTACGATCTTTGCTGGGTCACCTAGTTATCTATATTTTTCATTAGTATCTGTTAATTATATTAACTTATATTAGAGTTAAACTGCAACTTAATAAACAAAATCAATTTTCAGAGTCGACTTCCGAAACGGTCCACCAGTACATTGGGCATTAACTGGCGAAGTGGGTTCAAGAAGTCACTTCATCCTAAACCAATCTGATCCATCGTCAGCGCATCTAGCTGTAGAGAAGGTAGCGAGATCTGATGAAGGTGTTTACAGATGCCGAGTAGATTATGTTGATTCTCCTACGAGGAATTATCGTGTGAATTTGTCTGTAATAGGTATGTAAAATAAATCTTAAATAAACGCTTATATTTTAGGACTAGGACACTGTATGTGTTAAAGTCAATTGTCTGTATACGGTGAAGTCTGCAGTCTGCCGTCCTGGGGTAGTACAACCACTTTCGAATGTAACACCCGTGAAGTGACCTTGTCGCGTTTCGGGATCAGTTTGAAAGTAGCCAGGTATAGCGAGAGGAGTGTGCAGGCCGGCAAAGTGGAGGAGATTGCTGTCCGTAGAGATTTCTCTGTAGTAGCAGTTTTTTCCGTTCATGGACCGCACTCGTAGCTTACTATCAGGCGGAGTATTGTCACGTGCCGTGCAATAGAAAGTTTACAAATATATTTACACAAAAGAGTAGTAAAGTGGAATTCTGACTAAAGCGAAGTTTTAGGGGGTAAATGAAAATATTCCTACGAATATGAGAACGATTTACTCGCGCTCGCGCTAGTTCATGAACACTTGAATGGATAATACTCCGCCATTATTATACATTAGCCCTCAAAGAAACACAAGGAAAATAATTCTAGACAGATATCCTTTATCTCCAAATGCCTGCCAAAATACGACTGGACGTTTTTATCTTCAGGCTGACCATTGTTCTCTAGATGGCCGATAAACTCCTTAATTAATCAATTCAAACACCAAAATTACTGGTCAATTTATATGATATAATTTCAGTAATATATTTTATTTTATATTTATCCACAGTTCCTCCATCATCACCAAAAATTTTTGATTCGGAAGGTCGAGAAATCCTTGGTTCTGCGGCCGGACCATTTCGTGAAGGGCAAGATTTGATCCTCTCTTGTCAGGCTGTAGGAGGTAAGTTTTCAGACTCCCTTACTGCCTAAGCAATACCTTTAACTTAAAATTTTAGCAATAACTTTTAAATTAAAGATTTTAGTTTAAAGCGTCCTTTTTATGTCGCACAATTGACAAGTGGAATGCTTTACCCTCCCATGTGTTCTCCCAATCCTTTCACCTTGGATCCTTCAAGCAGAGTGTGAAAAAGCACCTACTCAGGCCGGCATAGTAGTGACGTCTGAAGCTACCATGTAAGCGATTATCATGGACCTCCACTGTGCTTACCACCAGACCAGTCGAGGTCACATGTCGTGTCATAATAAAAAAATCTCTCCATTAGGTAAACCTCTACCAAACATATCGTGGTATCGTGGGGAAGAGAAACTTTCAAGAACTCGCAAGGGATCCATGTCTCAATTACATATACCAGCTCTGTCGCGAGAGATGAATGGTAACAAACTGCAATGTCGAGTAGAGACCATGCTTCTAGATGCACAAGTCAAAGAAATTACATTGAGGTTATACTGTAAGTTAATATTAAAATAATTATACTAATAACTAAATAAAATAATTCCTACCATTTTATATAAAGCAGTGGTAGGCAGACTGATGATGGTTATTTGTCCAGTCTGCCGTGTTGGTGACCACCACTTTCAAATGTAACACTCGTGACCTTATCGTGTTTCGGGAGCAGTTTGAAAGTAGCCAGGTAACGAGAGAAGTGTGCACCGTCAATCTAGATACGGAGGGGACTGCTGCCCGTAGAATTTTTTTTATAGTTGTTTCCGTTCATGGACCGCACTCTAGTTTTACAACAGGTGGAGTAGTCATATGCCGAGTATGTCTCTATCCATCTCTATTTAGATTTATTAAAGTAGTTAGGCTTGTGACCGCATTCCTCCTGATATTAATCTAGGATGCAGTTTAAGAGCGGAAGTAGAAGCTACCACAGGAAATATCTGCGGGCAGGCTCTTCTATGCCGTCTAGACCTCATGCAACCTAGTTGAACGTATGCGGTCACGTGTCAGACTACTATTTCTTTTTATTGTAGCTCGGCATGTGACAACACTCCGCCTGATGTAAAGCTAGAGTGCGGTCCATGAATAGGGACAACTGCTACTACAGAGAAATCTATCAACAGCAGTTGCCTCCACTATGCCGGCTTGAAGAGACGAGCTTATACCATCTAGACTGACAATGCACACTCCTCTCGTTATACGAGTACTTGGCTACTTTCAAACTAAGGTCACTTAGTTGTGTTACATTCGAATGTAACACCTGCCTAACCCTTTTTTTTACGTGGGGAAATTCATTACGGATACCTTAGCACCTCGGGGAAGGTTCCAGGGTTATGTCGGGCTCCCTTATAAATAGCGCGCATACGAGAAGATCTGGAATACCGACTAAAACCCCACGGTGTTCATCATGGCCACCAAAGTGCTGAGGGGTTGGGTACACGATAGCATTCATCCAACCCTGGTGGTACTACCCCAGAACGACAGGCTGGACAAATAGCCATCATCAGTCTTGAAAAAACGTCATGTATTTACACAAGTGTCTGTTTTCTAGTAAAGCCTCAATTAGTTCGAGTAACATCACATGGCGCGTCAAAGGCTGGCCACGAGAGGTCCTTCGTATGTACAACTCGGGGATCCAAACCGGCCCCTAACATTGACTGGTTTATTAATTCACAGAAGGTTGATTCCTCATTAACACAGGTGAGTTAGCTAAAATACTTATAACGAGAGGAGTGTACCTCGAGCCGGCATAGCGGTGGCGACTGCTGCCTGTTGAAAGGAGAATGCCCATTCGCCTAAGAAAAATGGGCCCACAATTTTTTTCTCGAGTTTGTCTCGAGTGTTGTTAAAATAAATCTAGTTCCAATCAGTTTTAATTTTTGCAACTCGGGTGCAAAATGAGTAATTAGATGTTTTCTGAAGCAATATTTGAGGTTATTATTATTTTAAATGTTTTAATATTGAAGATATCAATTTTTTATGTAATTGAATATTGTCTATTGATTAGTAAATGATGTGTTAATATAAATAAAATGAATTAATAAAAAAAAAGATGTTATTTTAGAATATTATTTTGTTACGAAACTATTAGGTATCAAGTGGGCCCAAAAATGGACATTCTCCTTTATCTGTAGTAGTAGTAGTTGTTTCCGTTCGTGGACTGCACTCTAGCTTTACATCAGGCGGAGTGTTGTCATATGCCGAGTTACAATAATAAAAAAAAACTAAACACCAAATTTTCCTTCTTACTGTTAACAGACAGAAGTCGATGGTGACGTTACAAAGAGCATTCTGACTTGGAGAATAAGACGCGAGGACAGTGGTCGGTCGTTAGCATGCCGTGTTTCTAATCCATGGTTTCCAGCACATACACTCGAAGATTCTGTTGTTTTGGAAGTTTTATGTAAGTTATTAACCAGAGGCGGCTCTACCTATAGTGCAGGGTGTGCGACGCACACGGGCGCCGGGTCTAAGGGGGCGCCGAGCACCCTCTAATCTAATGCGACACCTCCAAAGATGCATCGCTGGCATATTAACCACTGCGCCACGCGTGTCGTCAAAAAGTTGCTTCCCGACATCATTTAAAATTGCACTATTTGCACCCGAATTTCCGTTTGAAAATATAACTGTAAGTATTCCATTTTCACCCCGCTCCTACTAGAGGGCGCCATGGTACTGGTTGCACACGGGCGCCACAAGGGCTAGAGCCGCCTCTGTTATTAACAGACGATTAGCCTGATACAGACCTTCCTCACGATTATGGGCATTATGGACCCTCTCTCCAATCAATTTCTAAAGAAAACCTTTTTTCCTATTTCACCAGTTTCAGCCGTAGGTCGTGTTAGTGGAGTGATAGCCAGCATCACAGATTAATTTAGTTTATTGTCTTATAAAAAACAACTCTAAACAATAAACTTATCCTAGAGGAATTTGTAACTTAATTTAAATTAGGAATATAATTATACATTCCTTTAAAGTGTTAGTGGTCTTCGGTCATGGGCCTGGCTCCAATTTAATTTTTAAAATAAAAAAATATTTTACCAAAATTTTGACATTGGTGTAAACCAATTTGCAATTGCTACAAAGCAGTCTTTAATTATAAATACAAACACAATAGGCGGGTAAATACGAAGACTCGTTAGTCCAGTTTTGTTTTGATTCGACTCAAATATTCGTCTTTTGGGACCAGATAATATTAAGGACCTGATTCGTCCCGTTATTAACTTTAAGATATAATGGAAATTATTATGGTGATGTATTTTATTACCTTGTAGATATTGGGTACTTTCTTTTGGTCAGTTTCATATTACAAATGTCATGGTACGCGCTAGTTACGCCTGACACGCTTTAATGTCTATACAAGCCTTTAAACTGTTATATAAAAGTACACCAAAATAAATGTAGGTTTAAGTGAGTAGCAAACGGGGTTAGTCTACTTCATTGTTTATTCAGGGAGTTAGTGCCAATGACAAAGTCACTGTAACCGCACGCGGTTTCTATTGTAGGTCCAGTATATATAAATCTCTCGGTCAATTGAAAATAAGAGAAACATATAAGATATATTTCTCATAATAGCGACGGTTAATGTCCAGGAGCGACGTTGCCATACGGTACCACCATAGTAAACGGTAGCTCTCACTATACCGCTAAGAAAATGCTTTTTCACGCTCCGCTTAAAGAGTTCAAGTTTAAAAGAGGGAAAGAACACGTGGGAGGTCAAAGCATTTGACGTGTTATCAAAATAAATGAATTTAAAAGGAAATATGTAGATGTAAATTGTTTCAGACCCACCTGTAGCCCAAATATCTTTAGTAGAGCCTAAAGAACCGCGGTTACTTCGAGAAGATGAAGATGCTGAACTACTATGTTCTGCCGATTCATTTCCACCGGCTAAAAATTACAGTTTTTATAAAGAGGTAAGTTAGTAACCTTTGCATTCTGCGTGAAACATGTTTTATGTTTTGGGCCAAATAGGACGTTACGCCATCACAGCGTAACGCGATATCTCTCCACCAATAGGAAAGCTTCATTTAAATGCGGCGTTCAAAATAACGGTGAACAGATCTCGTGTCAAGCTGTCACGGCGTAAAAGCAAACTCATACTCGACCCTCTTGTTTAAGACTGGGAAATATATTTTTTCTTTTGCAATTTCAAGGGTCAAATAATAAATAAAAATGTAATGTGTATACACGCCTTTAACACAAACTTGTTCATTATTCAATCAAAATTTCCAGAAGACTTGCCACAATAATTACTTATCTATTCGTATTACTAAAACAATAGTCTAGATTATTCTAGAACCTATCTTTGGTAATGAATTCATTACGTCACAATGTTACTCAATGATCTTCCATTTGAATAAGTAACGGAATTAATCTAAGAAATGTTATATATAAGTTACTATTATAGTTTAATTTGCATTTATGTACAAAGGAGAATGCTCATTTTTGGGCCCACTTGATACCTAATAGTTTAGTAATAAAACAATATTCTAAAATAATATCTTATTTCTTTTTTAATTCATTTTAATTATATCAACACATCATTTACCAATCAAAAGACAATGTTTGATTACATAAAAAACAGATATCATCAATTATTAAAGCATTTAAAATAATAACCTCAAATATTGCATCAGAAAACATCTAATTACTCAATAACCCGGGTGAAAAAATTAAAACTGAATAGTAATAAGGAAGTAGATTTATTTTCTACAAAATAAACTAAAAATTATCGTGAAACTTGAGAAAAAAATTGTGGGCCCATTTCTCCTAGGTGAATGGGCATTCTCCTTTAGATAAATCATAAAAATTTCATATGACACATGTCGGACTACTATACGAAATATATAGTGATACATATAATGTTTTGTTATGTATTTATTTATGAGAATTAAATTTAATTAAGTTACTTGTATGGTTATAATTGTCGAATTTCATCTCGATGTACGCCAAGGAAAAGAGCATAAGATGTCTAATTGCAATTTGATTTAATTTTAACGTATATTTATAAACATGATGTAATGAAGATTTGGACAGAGATTTATGTAGTCTGACGCATGTGTTTTTTTCTAGGACCACCTAATCCGAGAGGATCCCATCGGTGGAATATCGATTGAGAACAACAGATTGGTTCTTCGAAATTTACGACGACATCATTCAGCAAGATATCGATGTCGAGCGAAAAACTCGGAAGGAAGTGCCCTTAGTGAGCCTTTGACTTTAGCTATTTTATGTAAGTACATATTACACGAAGAAAGAGGGATATTAGAAAATATACATTTGTACCAACCACTGTTTTACGTCTGTTCATTTTCAGCGCGACCTGAATGTGCAGCAGGCAGTGTAGTACAACAACTAGCTGGTACGCCAGGAGGAGAAGTCAGGGCTAGATGTTCAGTTACTGCACCACAGTCAAGGGATTCAGGCCCTTTGAGATTTTATTGGACCTACAATAGTACAAAGGACGTTTTGCCAGTAAGTAGATGCAAAAGGCTGACCCTGACCATCATTTTCAAGTGTAAAACTCGTGTAAAAATCACGTTTCGGGATCAACTTGGAAGACAGTGCACACTTGTATTAAGAGCCGTTCATAGACCGCACTCAAGTTTAACATCAAACGGAGTACGGTTCACATATCGGACTGTACAAAATCTCCATTTCCACAGATACCAGCATCGAACGTCACAATTGTGGGATCCAGTAGCACAGTTATCCATGGACTGCCAGATGATGTAGATGATCTTGGCTGGTTGGCCTGTTGGGCTAGTAATGATATTGGTAACCAACGTGAACCTTGTCTTTATAGGATTGTACCTGCTGGTGAATATCCTATCTAATTTTTTAAAGTAATAAATTCTAATTTTCTATTATATGAAATTAAATTTTGTCTCAGCTCTACCAGAACCACCAAGCAACTGTGAACTTCATGAGAATTCTCTAACTCTTCACTGTTCCCCGGGTCATGACGGTGGTCTTCCCCAGCATTTTATACTTGAAGTAATGGAGGTGAGGCTGAATCAACCGGTACAAGTGGAGAACAATGAGATTTCTACCATGAATGATCAGGTAACATGAGTGGAAGGTTATTTGGCACGCATGGAGAATGGTTTGCTGCTGATGTCCTGATGATGGAAGATGCTTCAGTTTTCTACTTTTACTAATGGCTGTACCTATAATCTGCGTGAGCTATTAAGAGTTTCCTAATAATAAAATACATAACATACTATTTTATTAATTTGCTTACAAAGATGTTAATTTATGTTATTGCATGATGTGGGACTATAACTATGTGATCATTATATTGACTTTAAGTTAATACATATTCCATATGTCAGGGAGTAGCCGGAAGAGGATTTGCGGAAACAGTATACAAAGCAAGCAATGATGCTCCTCAATTCTCGTTAGAGTCATTATCGCCTGGACGATACACATTGCTGGTTTATGCTGAAACGCCAAGAGGACGATCAGTCAAACCTGCAGCTTTGCACAGTGTTGCAATCAGATCTTTGGATATCGATCGACCTGGTAAGTAAAGCATAGCTATCCTTTTAACCTGCGGCTGCCTCAAAAATATTTATACAGGCAGCATCGTCTCCACTATGCTAGTTTTAGTGCTAAATGTGCACCGTCCGGATTGACATAGGCTACTACTCGTTATATTGGACTACTTCGGGGCTGATCTCGGAACACGTCAGTTCGGGGTTGTTACACTTTTAAGAGTGGGTGGTACGACTCCAGAATGAAAAACTGTCAACAGTCGCTTCACCACCCTTTATTCTTTTTTTTTTTATTGTATGTGACAACATTCCGCCTGATGTTAAGCTAGAGTGTGGTCCATGAACAGAAACAACTACAGAAAAATCTCTACAGGCAGCAGTGCTCCACTATGCCGACTCGAAGAGACGAGCATGTACCATCCAGATTGATAATGCACACTCCTCTCGTTATACTTGGCTACTTTCAAACTATTCCCGAAAAGCGACAAGGTCACTTCACGGGTGTTACATTCGAAAGTGGTGGTATTACCCCAGGACGGCAGACTGGACAAATAGCCATCATCAGTCTGCCTACCACTCTTAAAAATTCTTCTGGTTTATCTAATTTAAACCAATGATATTTCTAATTTTAACCAAGATAGTTTATTTATCTTTACCAGATCCTCTTCAAACAATGACGCCATTGCCTCCACTGGGAACATCAAACGACGGAATGACGTTGCTCATTGGAGCAGCGTTATCATTAGTTTTGTTAATACTAGTTACCACATTATGTGTTTCTGTTGTCCTGATGTGCAGGAAGAAGAGAAGATCTAGTTTAGAAGCAGATCAGAGGTAGGTCTTAAGAAATTAATCGTACAAAAATTTTTTTTATTTGTTTTATAATGAACACTGAATAGAAAAAAAAAACAACGCGTACCTGAGCTAAGGTCGGATTCAAATCTACACCTTCTGCGATATTTTGGCGACTACCTACACAGTCATGGGCTCTACGCGATCGTGTCGAAATACATTTGGGTTGAGATCATATATTACTGGTTTTTTTTATTTCTCTACATTTTTTTGTATGCATGTAGATTTAAGATTTAGCTTCAACCAGAGTTACTATGACATCGTATTCTTCTTTCAGAGGTGTAAATAAACGCCCTAATATATACGTAGTAGTAGGTGCAATAGTTATTTAAAATATTGTTCTCTAAATACGGAAAAGCGACAACTTGGATCTGCGCCAAGAATTTTTCGACTCAACAGGAGTAAAAAAAATGTCAATGTCAATCATGTGTCGACTATTTCGAATGAGTTCTTTTTTAAATTTATGTTAGTGTTTCCTTTGAATTTACACACACGGGGTTTATTTATAGTAAATCGGCATATGACAACGTGGAAACAACTGCTACCACGAGGAAATTTCAGGTAGCATACACCTCCGCTATGCCGGTTTGAGATGACAATGTGCCCCATCCAATTTGACAGTGTTATACCTGGCTACTTCCAAACTGATCCTGAAATGCGACACTTGAAAGTGATGGTTCTACCCCAGGACGGCGGACTGGCCAAACGTCGTCACAAATTGAAAATAATACGAGCCAAAAGCGATTTTCAAAGATTATCTTATTGTGTTTCTCCAGTATATCACGTCGAAACGTTGGAGTATCAATGTACAGCGGTACGTTTAGTCCAGCTGTGGTGCCAACTGTAGTTGTACGAGGTCATCGAACTTCTAGAGTGTTAGCTGCTAGATGGTCCGGTATATTAGACGAAACACGATTAGCTGTACTATCTATTGATAGATATTCCAATGGTAAGAATATTTCACATTTTTATATGACACCTCAAATCCCACACAAAAAAAACTTACAACTTACAACCTTTATCCTTACACTCCAAGTATGTAAGCAGGAATCACCTCCACTATGACGGCTCGAGGAGACCAATGTGTAGCATACATGGGCTGGGATCTCGAAATACAACTATGTTACTTCACGGGTGTTGCATTCGAAAGTGGTGGTACTACCCCAGGACGGTAGATTGGACTAATAACCATCAACAGGCTGCCTTAATTAATGCCTATGGTATAATACTGAGCGACCAGAGAACATACATTAGTACCGGTCAGAATTTTTGCAAGGTTTTGAGACGGGTCTCGTCGATCGTGGCTCTACGTCTCCAAGGTCACTAATATCTGTTCTCACTGTAGAACCTTATTATTTAAATAAAAACTAGTGTCCACCATTGATATATACAACTAGATGTGCAATAACGATTCCAATGTGACGCGAGAGACAAGATGACCGCAGTCACCTTTAGGTTCTCTGTCAGTTAGTATTTGACGGCAACATTGGCAAGTCGTCTGAAGCGGCCTACGCTTTTTTATGTCAGATGTATGAAGTTTGCACCTCTAGTATATATCTCTACGGTTTCTACTAAAAACCAATATGTTATTCCTTTACATTATTTGTTGACATAAATGCTAATTTTTTATTGGTCAAAAATGATTTTAAAAACGTTTTATTCCTGCTCAGATAATTCATCGAATTTAAGTGAAGGGGAACCACATCAGGAGACTCGTCTTACTGGACACATGGATGAGAGTGATACGCAGACGGTTTCATGAAAATTTACTGAAATTTGTGACCATGAATATATAAATATCTCTATGATACTAGCAAGACATTAAATGAGACCAAAGATTTTTGAAGTGCTTCGGCTTGGAGACGATAAGGCAACCTTATCTTAAGTGAAATAAGGTTCTATTTAGGACTAAAAATTACTAAAGTAAACTTTATTATTAAATGCCTTTGTCTTCAAGTTTCCATGAAAAAATGTCAATTGAAATATTTTTAGTATTATCATTCCTAGAATAATGTAAATAGTTTTTTGTATGAATTTAATTTATTATTATTTTATTTAATATTAAAATCTTGCATACCTACCCTCTGTGTAGTCCCAGATTATTCTAATGGGAATTTAGGTTATTGATACAAGTTGTACGGCGGTATAAAAAGTAAATATTAAAACGCCTAACAAAATAAGCTTACGGGTATTAAAAACATAATTTTAAATAAAACCAAAGAGCTATAAATGTATATTATTTAAGATATAATTATAGGGCATATAAAATATATATTTTTTAAATACAATTTTTTTAAATTTATTCAAATGCTGAAGTGAGAATCGAAGCCACGTCCTCCGTAAGCCACGGAGCAGAACATCCAAACGGAGAAAGCGTTTTCGATTCACACCTCAGCTGCCTTATAATTATTGTTTTTTATTTTTTGTTTGTTCAATTTTAATTTTAAATAATTAAGAAATATATTTGTATTAGAAACACAATTACACTTTAGGTGAAAAAAATCGCAACGTTTGGACTTTTTAAATTATTATGCATATTAATAATATTATTAAGGAATGACGTACAAAATTTATTTAATAATGTAACGCTTATTTAGAATATTAGATGATAAATTAATTATTGTTTAAGTTTTTATTTAGCGACGGAAAATATTGGAAATCGGCTAATTCACCAATAAAATGTCACTACCATTGGTCAGTGATGAAAAAGCATCTAGTTTCAGAAATATTTTTCTGTAATTGGTCAAATGACCAAATTTACAAATAAAAAAGTCTCATTTATGATTTGTAATTCAAGCATGTAAATAAAAATGATTAAATATATAATTTAGTTATAACATGATATCCTATAAAACCCACCTCAAAGCGAATAATTAATTTACGATTAACTACAACATTTACTGACAAACTAAACCCACAAAATGTTGGGATAGGTCAAATAATTTTGCAGGCGATTGTAAAATACCAAAATATGAAAGTGCACTTTATAAGAGCTTTTTAAGTTGAAGTTAAGTTGAAGTAAAATGAGCTTTAAACTTGGTACCTAATTCAGTGGTGAAGCGTCCATAACTCCGTATGAACGGAGTCCCATGTGGGATCTAATTCCTTTTTAATTTTAAACCACACTTGCTAGATTGTCTATCTAGTTTTTTTATTACTAAATAAAAAAAATTGTTAGGCTATTTATTCCATACTTATTTCAAAAGGAGATAACCAAATTTTGGGCCCACTTGATACCTAATAGTTTGGTAACAAAACAATATTCTAAAATAATATCTTAATTTTTTATTAATTCATTTTAATTATATCAACACATTATTTACTAAACAATAGACAATGTTTAATTACATAAAAAATAGATAGCTTCAATTATTAAAGCATTTAAAATAACAATAACCTCAAAAATTGTATCAGAAAACATCTAATTACTCAATAACCCTTGTGAAAAAATTAAAACTGATTGGTAATAAGGAAGCAGATTTATTTTTCTACAAAAGTCACTAAAAATCATCGACAAACTCGAAAAAAAAAATTGTGGGCCCATTTTTCCTAGGCATGGGCATTCTCCTTTATTGTTTTCTTTTTATTCTTCATCTTCAGTTTAAACTAAACCCACCCTTCGCCACTGGTACCTATAGATATAGAAGATATATGTACCAACTCGCCTACTAGTAGATAAGGGTGTATTAAATTCTACCCTTAAATATATAATATTTTTACGTAATCTATTGCTATACCAAATGTATACGTTTTAGTATGACATTCATATTTAATTTTATTTAATAAAAAGTATTATTTTGTAGATAAAAAAAAAATATTGTTTTATTACTTTGTATCTACAATCCTAATTTTGACATATTAAAGGGCATAACATGAAACTTCAGAAGAATTTTACATTACCAAAGTACCGCGTTTGGAACAGTTTGGAAGTAGCCAGGTATAACGAGAGGAGTGGATGGTGCAGGCTCCAGCCGGCTTAACGGAGGCAACTGATAACTGTAGAAATTACTCTGTAGTAACAGTTGTTTCCGTTCATGGACCGCACTCTAGCTTTACATCAGTGTTGTCGTATGTCGAACTACAATAAAAAAAATCTATTAGATTGGTCAAAGGGTGAGATAAGGAGCACCCTCAAACGTCTCGTATTGCATCAATATGGATGTGTCGATAGCAGTAAAGAGAAAAGTCGTTGCCATAGACTCTACCTACCCCAGGAAGACAAACAGAGACGTGAGTTTAGGTATGTATAAATAAATTGACTAATAATTCCAAATCGACACAAGAAACCAATCCTAAAAGCACTAATAAAAAATTCGCAACTTTTTTTACGATAAATTAACTTCAAATAGCGGAACAATCGATTAAAGTTATTCGAATAGTGCTTCCGAATTCAGTTCTCGGAGGACCGGAAATCAGTTTTCTATTTCACAACGTCCACCAATTCGGCAGTGTCGGCCTCTGCGGTTTGTGGTAACTACGGACTTCGTTATCAATTTACTCGCAAAACAACCTAACTTCATTAAACTATAACATTTAAAACTCGACCTTATATCTTTTGTAATAAGGTTTGTAGGAACATAAATAAATTTAATTTTTAATGTTAAAACTATATTGCCAACGTCGTCTCTTCCTTATTCGATAGTTAGCATTCTATTTTCATTGTAAATTAATTTGAATGCAAATAAGTTGTTTTTAAATATTAAAAATTAATAAAAATACATGAATTAAATCTGATAAAGATCTATAAGTAAACCAGGAAGAGATAGCTAGCGAATATAATAATAGATTTTCATTCGTTCTTAAGATTTACTCGGGGTACAAAAAATATGAAGAAAAAAATCAATTTACTTAATGGAATAAGACCTCCGCTTATCATCCCGATCTATGTCATCTCATTAAAGCTTTTCAAAGGCTTTTTGCGTTAATATTTGAAATTCCCGAAGTCTTGGGTTTCAAGATATACCTAAATAAAGGAAAGATTATTTACGAAAAATAAACCAAGTAACATCTTTTTATGTGGATAATTTTTTTTTCTTGTAGCCCCGCCCCTCCCCACTGTTCCTGCTGTTAAATTTCCATGACCTAAAACAGAGAAATATATGCATATATCCAGAGGTCACCTTCACTGTGCCGTTCGTTATACTAAGCCACCACTGGGACTACCCCAATACAACAATAGTCCCAACTCTATTTATACTCGTATAATCGTTAATTTTTTATTTATTTATTTTTTTATTTATTTATTTACAATATTTACAACTATCCCGTTTTGCACTATCGGATCACAAAACCTATTTGGTTTGTCTGTGATCTTTAAGTTGTATGTAGCACTTACATAATACATAATACTTATATAATATATAATACTTATACACAAAATACCTTTATACAATATATACATTATACTATATTTATATATTATTAATATACATTGATGACAACACCATTCAACCGACTATACAATTACGGTTAAAAACTTAAACTATAATTATACAGTTTTTTCGGTTTACAAAATAATGTTTGAATTTCCTTTTGTATTTGTTATATATGTATAATAGTATTTTAAAAGAAATTACAAAAACATTTTAATACATTAAAAAGCACAATTTCCAATAACTTCAATCACCCTCAGTTGTAACAAAATTTGGAAGTTCATAAATTAATTTCACGGCCTTCGGGCATAGCTTGATTGTGTAACCCGAAAAGTATTTTGGTCGCTATATCGCTTATTATATGAAACCCACATTTAATTTCAAAAACCTGTCCTTGTATTTTCTATAATATGTTTTAACTAATTAATAGATCAATAAAGAAACCGCAACCTAAAGGACAATGCCCATTTTTAGGCCCATCCAATACTTTAAAATAATATTTTATTTTTTCAATAATTTATTTCAATTATATCAACACATCATTTACCAATCAGTAGACAATGTTTAATTACATTTAAAAAGTAAATTATTAAAGCATTTATTAAATAATAACCTCAAATATTGCATCAGAAAAAGTCTAATCACTCAATGACCCAGGTAAATTAAATTATTGAAAACTGATTAATGATAAGGAATATATATTATTTTTTTTACAAAATTAAGTAAAAATCATCATCATACTCGAGAAAAAATTGTGGGCCCATTTCTTTTAGGTGTTATTATACAACTTATTGCGGTTAGCCGTAGAATTAAGATTTTTTTTATTGTAGCTCGGCATGTGACAACACTCCACCTGATGTAAAGCTAGAGTGCGGTCCATGAATATCGAGACGAGCATGTACCATCCAGATTGACAGTGCACACTCCTCTCATGATACCTTGCTACTTTCAAACTGTTCCCGAAACGCGACAAGGTCACTTCACGGGTGTTACATTCGAAAGTGGTGGTACTACCCCAGGACGGCAGACGGGACAAATAACCATCATCAGTCTGCCTACCACTCATTATTATAAGTAATAATTACAATAAGCATTATTACAGTTTAAAATAAAGAAGTAGTTAATTAATGAGATGCGGTAAACCGTAGCGGTTTTAATCCGTGACATAGTTATGTAGTAAGTCGAAGTCACAACGGCATATTCGTGCCACCGTCTTGTTACGCGGCGAGAGTTAATTTTCTCAGCGAACTTTTTACTATCTCGCTGAAGCCATTCTCCTGATTTGATTAGCCGAGTTTAAGAGGACTCGCTAATTTGGATTGTCTTGTGGGGTCGAATACTATTCCTTTACAAAGTTACGGTTTGTTTTTTTTTTTTTTGGAATCACTCATTATATGTAGAATTGTAGATATACTAGCTGACCCGGCAAACTTCGTACCGCCTCAGAATTTGATTTCTGAACGACTTTTAAATTTAATTGATACCTAAACGACGCGACGGGACGAACATCAAATGTTTGACATTCAAAACCAAAGGAATAGTTTCTAAGGGAAAGCGAAATTGTTGTTTTTACTATATTCCAAGCATTTTTTTCATATTTACTCACCTTTTAAACCTTCCCTGGATTTCCACAAATAATTCAAAACCAAAATTAACCAAATCAGTCCAGCCGTTCTCGAGTTTTAGCGAGAATAACGAACAGCAATTCATTTTTATATATATATATAAATAATTACGTACTAAATATAACGAGAGGAGTGTGCACTGTAAACTTTTCTCCTCAAGCCGGCATAGTGAAGCCGACTGATGCCCGCACAGGTTTCTCTCTGTAGTAGATAGTAGGTAGTTTCCATTCATGGACTGCACTTTAGCTTTACATCAGGCGGAGTGTTGTCACATGCCGAGCTACAATAAGAAAAAAAAGATTATAATACCTAGATATTACTATTTTATTATCTACAGATAATTAAAGTTAGGAAACAATTTATAAAAGATATTTTAAAACATATTTGTTAAAAACACATATAAATCAAATAATTTATACAAGAGTAGTGACGGGGTTGCGTTTCAGAATCAACTTGGAAGTAGCCAGGCAGTAGTCAGGTAGCGAGAGAAACATGCACTGTCAAACTGGATATCTCCTTAAGCCGGCATAGTGGAGGCGACTGCTATCTGTAGAAATTTATTTGCGGTAGCGTTGTTTCCATTGATTTAATTAAATTACTTATTGAACATAATATAAAACGCCTACACTTTCAGCTTACATTCTAAATAGAGTTGGAAATTAATTAAATTCATAGTGAGGTTAAACTTTATGAGACAAAATTATAATAAATGTCTCTCGCTCTGGTCACCCTTTAACGAAAGTCTTGAAAGCTCATTGAAATACATCTTTTCATTCGAACGCCTTTCTTTATTAAATACAATTTTTTAACGTATAATTAAAAAGGAAACTCTATGACTAAAATGGAAATAAGAAATAATAAAAATAAATTGAAATACCCCCAGACGAATCACCGTTATATTCTTGAAAATAATAAGTTACGATATAATTTTTTCATTTTTTTTTATTTTAGCACGTCATATGACCGTACTCCGCCTGATGTTAAGCCAGGGGATCTGCAGACAGCAGTCGCGCCCGCTATGCTGGCTTGATGAGACGCCTCTTCACACTGCACTTGAAGGATCCCATGTTATAGGAAGGGGGAAAGACGTGACTGGGAAGGTCGTTCCACAATTTAATGAAACGACCGAAGAAGGATTTCCCGAACTTTTTAATTTACACAGTTTATCTGCCGGCCTGATGAAGCGAATATACTCGTACTTCCAAGCTAATCCTAAAAGGCGATAGGACAAGATAGTTACATCTGAAAGTGGTGGTACTACCCTATGACGTCAGACTGGGCAAATAATCATCATCGGTCCGACTTTGAATTCTTTGACTGACTGATTGAGCGACCAAAGCGAATATAACACCGTTACATTGGTACCGGTCAGAATTTAGCGAGGCTTGAACACAGGTCTTGTCGAACGCGTGTTGACGCGTCTTGCCGCTAGACCACAGCCACGCATTAATAAGATTGTAAACAACGATTACATATTTTGTTGAGTTACATACTTTGAATAAGTCTATACTTTGTAACAAATAAATAGTTTGATTTGATTTGATTACATATTTTTAAAGGAGATTGCCCATTCGCCTAAGAGAAATGGGCCCAGAATTTTTTTCTCGAGTTTTACGATCATTTTGTAGGTAACTAAATCTACATTCCTTATCACCAATCAGTTTTAACTTTTTCACCCAAGTTATTGAGTAATTAGACTTTTTCTGATGCAATATTTGAGGTTATTATTGTATTAAAAGCTTTAATAATTAGTAATATTTGTTTTTTACGTTATTAAACATTGTATATTGATTGGGAAACGATGTTTTGATATAATTAAAATAAATTAATGAAGAATTAAGGTATTATTTTAGAATACTGTTTTGTTAACAAACTATTAGGTATCAAGTGGGCCCAAAGATGGGCATTCTCCTTTAATTATTGTTGTACTTAATGATAATATTGTTTAAGAAGAACAATATGAATTGGTTTACAAATCCCACAAGAATATACCTGCTGATGTGTAGATAGATTTGGTAGTAGGAAAATTGAAAATATTTTCTTGGCGCTTCGGTATTTTGAAACAATGTTGTGACATTTTATGCCCACCTCTCCTTCTATCGTGAAATTACAATGTATAGAAAGAAAACTGGAGATTCCTATCTTTATAACGAATTCGATTTCATTCTACTATTTGCTTTTACCTTGTTAGAGAAACCATTCTTTTATTATATCTATTAATCTTTGTTTTAAATATAATACTGTTAGAAACGTAGAAACGCTATATAAGAGGGCGCATAGACAAGTCTCGCGCTCTTTGCGGCGTGGCTCTCGGACTGTAAACGTCGTGGCGTGGTGATATCGTTTATTTTACCACGTGTACATTTTTGTTCGAAGGAATTCATGGTTGTCTATTACTAAAATTAAACGTGAATCTAACGTAATTGGTTGTTGATTATTTTAAAAACTACAAATCGCTTCTGATTCCTAAAAATACAGTTAAAGTAAGCTGATAGACCGAAGACATTTTTTTTTTGTTTTATATTTTATATTATAACAATTTGCCAGTGTCAAAGTAAATATTTTTGCATCAAGTTAATAACATTGTGCATCACGAGTCATTCATTCATCACAACAAACATTCAGGTCAAGTCTCAGTCAAGTCAAAAATTGTTCCAGTAAAGTGGTAGAATCTTTACTGAAACTGACTAGCGAGTTTTGGAGGGAAAATGGAAACAGAGGTTCTCTTCTTTTGAATTGTTTGCCCACACTCATACACGTTCACGAACACTTAATGGTTAATAATGCACCATTATTACACATTAACACTCGAAGAAACACAAGTTTAGGAAAATAATTCAAGACGGATAACCTGACGTCTCGAGATGGCCGCCAAAACTCTCGACCGAAGATACTTTAATACCGAAGCAGCTATTCGCAGGCAGCGGATATTTGTTCTGAAATTAGTTGTTGCATGTTTAGGAATGTATTATTTAAAAAAAAACTATATTACCTACCTACATTTGAAACTGGTTATAAAAGTGCATTCTGAAGTGTATAAAACAAAAGAACACCCAATACAATGAGAACATGTATCATCTATAACAATTGACGTGAATGCATCGTCTCGATATATCTACAGTAGATGGCACGTCTAGAAAAATAATAGTCATTTACGGTATGAAGAACCTTCATTCTGAGTTTTGGCGGCCATCTTGAGACATTAGGTTATCTGTCTTGAATTATTTTCCTAAACTTGTGTTTCTTCGAGTGTCAATGTGTAATAATGGTGGATTATTAACCATTAAGTGTTCGTGAACGTGCGTGAGTGTGGGCAAACAATTCAAAAGAAGAGAACCTGTGTTTCCATTTTCCCTCCAAAACTCCGTAGGAAGTTTCAGTAAAGATTCTACCGCTTCACCAGAGCAATTTCTAACTTGACTGAGACTCGACCTGACTGTTTAGTGTGATGAATGAATGACTCGTGATGCACAATATTATTAACTTGATGCATAAATATTTACTTTGACACTGGCAAATTGTTATTATGCCATATAAAACAAAAAAAAAAGAACCTTCATTCTTTCTAATTTATATTTAGTGTATTTTTTATAGTCAATCGTCACGTGATCACAGTCTGCTTTATCCAGAATGCAATTCATCTGCGGAAACTACCGCTATCAAAGAGGAATGTTGGGACGGAAGTCCCCACCGTTATGCCGGCTTAATGAATGTACACCATCAAGGTTGACAGCACAACCCTCTCGTAAAACCTGACATAATTACGCTTCAGGTAGTAAATCTTAAAAGAAATAATTTCCCAAAATAATCATCTCATTTCATAAAGCAAATAGATTCTAGAGCGAAAATAAACAGCGGATAATGCGAGTAGGACTCGATCAGGGTTGTGTCAATAAGGAGAGTAGGCATAGGGATGTTTGTCCGATTTTTACAAGATAAATAATAAAAAATAAACCGGACTGAAGAAACGGACGAAGTTATGTCAAAATTTTAGGAGAAATTGCAACTTAAATATTCTTAACAAGCTATCCCTTGGAGAGGGATAAATGATATTTGTTTTCATGATTGGAGCGGTCGTGGTATAGTGGTAGAATCGTGAACTCACGATCAATGAGACCCACGTTCAAATCTCACTAAATTCTGACCAATGTAAAAATGTGACGCGAAAATATGGCCACAGCCACGTTTAGGTTAGGTCAAATCGTTTGAAGCGGCCTACGGTTTTTTTATCTCAGATGTATGAAATTTGCACCTCTAGTATATAGGTATCTCTATGAATGTAAATATGTTATACTTTGGTCGCCTATTAAAGAGTGGTAGGCAGATTAATGATGGTTATTACCCCAGCCTGCAGTCCTGGAGTAGTACCAGTTTCAGATGTAACTGTATCCTGTCATGTCGTCGTTCGGGATCAGGTTAGAAGTATATCAAGCAGGCATAGGGGAGGTGACTGCTATCCTGTGGTAGTGAAGTGGTCACTTTGATAAAATAATGTAGCAATAATAAATCTGTTTCTATATAATACAAGTAGGCAATACAATACAAATAATAGGCAAGAATCTAGCTAGCGTGCGATCTATAGTGTAGAAAACACCGCTATGCCGGCCGTCTTGATGACACGAATTAACAAACGCATACTGTTTATAAAAAGTATAATATTTTACATAAGAATATAACTAAGGCTTACTATTAATTGCAGCGTATCGTCATAGACGCGTACAATTCTTTTATATTACTGCCACAAAATAATATTAATAATTTCAATTCATTCTTAGTAACAAAAGTAGCTATAATAAATATCGGCACATCGGTGGTAGAATCTTGAAGATATGCCATTATAGTAACAATATTTCAAAGGCTTCATGGCACGTTGAGTTCTATAATATTTATGTGCTATGGTCTAGTGAACATTGTGCGGAAACACGATATAGCTTATGTTATTAATAATGATCGAAGTGAAAATGACCAAAGGAATTGTTGGACAAATCTCTCGTTTTCCCTTCCACGAGTTCATGCTTACATTTCCCATCATCGCCTTAACACAACAGAGAAATGAATGCAGTAGTCATTATGATAAGTTTAACTGAAGACGTATTTAAACGAAGTACTAAAATCTCCGAATACTAACTACACGGTAATATTTTTGCATTTATGTTTTTATGTTTTCTTTTTATAGTAGCTCGGCATGTGACAACACTCCGCCTGATGTAAAGCTAGAGTGCGGTCCATGAATGGAAACAACTGCTAGCACAGAGCAATCTCTACGGGCTGCAGTCACCTCCACTATGCCGGCTTGAGGAGACGAGCATCTAGATTGACAGTGCACACTCCTCTCTTATACCTGGCTACTTTCAAACTATCACCGAAACGCGACAAGGTCACTTCACGGGTGTTACATTCGAAAGTGGTGGTACTGCCCCAGGACAACAGACTGGATAAATAACCATCATCAGTCTGCCTACCACTCTTTAATAGTGCCTATAGGCACTGAGCGACGTGTTTATAATGTTTTGTTTTAATACATAGGCATAGACTAAGCTAGTGCTTGTATCATAGAGACAGAGTTGCCAAAGTACATATAACATAATTACATTCTTCAGAATTTACAGGATTTTGAACACGGGTCACATCAATCGTGAGTTCATATTTTTTACCACTAGACCACTCCACTCCATTAAATGATGAAAATTGTAAAGAAATAAAACTAATAATAATAAAAAATCTAGCATTTTAATTCATACCAAAAATTAATAAAAATAACCGAGAATAAATGTAACATTGTTTTCTTCAGCGACTGAATTTTACTATTACGTAAACATTTTATTATTTTATTATTTATAAAGATATCTATATAAAAGCCATTAAGCATTGTTTTCTAATGTGAACCCGCCACAATTTATAGTTTCACCAAACTACCCATATAAAAGGTAATAAAATCTAAACAAGTGGCTCAGAACACACCCTGTATGCAGCACACTATCCATCTTATACAGTGTGTTACAAATATAAGTGACAATAAATATTTATTCACTTTTAATTATTATTTGATATTTTTTAAAGTGATAAGATAGTCTATACGTAACAAACTAAGCGTATGGAGATACCCTGAACTATAGGTATCAAGACAACTTTTTTGACATTTGAAATAAAATAATTAATATTATGGGATCTTTTACATCAGTTAAAATCTATATGCTATACACTTTTCACTTCTGTAAAAAAAACCCCCGAACCTTACTCAAAAGGTTCCCTACGCATGAAACGTGAATCCTAAATGCCTGGAACTCATTTATTTTACTAAGTTAGTGCTTGTACACTGAGTAGTCAAAGTACACATAACATAGTTGCATACATTGATTAGAACTTAGTGAGATTTGAACACAGGTCTCATCAGTCGTGAGTTCACGCCTGATACACTACCTCTAGACCACGCATTTAAAATATAATAATAACTTTATTATGCAAACAAAAAAACAGAACATACATTTATCAAAAATTAGATAACACAATAGGCTGCCTTATTACTGAGCAGCAATTCCTTCCAAGCGACCTATAGAGGATGGAGAATAGATAAGAGATAGAAACAAAATGTGGTGCACAATAGAAAATAAATAAATAGAGTATATATAAAATAATAAAATACTTTATTATAAATACTAAGATATTTGTATTTAGAAGGAAGAAGTAATTGAGGAGATGAGAATATTAGGGACAAGTAGATAGGTAGTATTCTTTTATTTTTCTTTTAAGCCAGTGATTCTGCTCTTCTGATAGTGACCGGTAGAGAGTTGGACAGCATGGACAGTAAAGGATTTCATATAATCATTTATATGAAAACAAAATAATAAATTCACACCCAGATCAAAGTTAAGAACATCCTGTAGTAAAATAACGTAGCTGAAGTCCGAGTGCATCTCAGCGTAACCCGACCTAACTCTAATGGACGAAGGATGTTTACCTCTAAGATTTGTTATATACATACTCTACTATAGTTATGTAGTGTTACAGTTAGGTCCAAGCTTATATTTCAGTACTGTTAACTTGTCTATCAATTACACGAATATAGCTCCTGTAGTTGTAGTAATTAGTTCTATAATTGCATAACAATTTGGTTGCAAGCCGGCGTAATGTAGGCGACTACTGCCTGTAGACGTTTCTATGTGGCTAGCTTAACACCACGAGAAGTGCGGTCAGATGCGGTTAAACGCTTGTTCAATTTGAACATTATACGACAAAATAAAAGCTAAACAAAAACCCAATATAGAATATAAAGGAAAAGGGACGCAGGTGTTGTTTCAGACTGAAAATTACTGAAGATATTCTGTTGAAAACTGCCAGTTTATAAACTGCATTTGCCGCTACGAGACAAGTTTGTCTGTTTGTATTTGAACGATACGATTTTACTTGATAGAATACTCATTTTACCACCATCTACTGTTTTTTTTTTTTTTTTTGACACGACATGTGACCTCGACTGGCCTGATGGTAAGCGCAGCGGAGGTCCATGAGCACCGACGACTGGAGAACCGCTAACACGGTGGCTCCAGTCGCCACTACTATGCCGGCCTGAGAAGGTGCTTTTTCACACTCCGCTTGAAGGATCCGAGGTGAAAGGACTGGGAGAACACATGGGAGGGCAAAGCATTCCACTTGTCAATTGTCCGTTTTTATTACTATTATACTTATTATTATTACCATCCTAATTTTAATTGCTTTTTTTTAAGTTTAGGGTTGTATTTTATTGAACGTTCAATTTTTTTTTTATCGTAAGCTCGACATATAAAGACTACACTACGCCTGATATAAAGCTAGAGTGCAGTCCATGAACGAAAAGCACTGCTACTACGGAGAAATCTCTACATGCAGCAGTCGCCTCCGTTATGCCGGCCTGAGGAGACGAGTGTGCACCATCTAGGTTGACAGTACACACTCCTCTCGCAATCAGTCTCATGTAAAGGTTAAGAAGCCAGCCTATGCTTGGTCGTTCTTAAAACGAATAAAAAAATACGATAAACTCGAAGCGTAGTTATATTGTGAGATATATTTACATAGAAAAAAAATTAACAGAATTATTTTGAAAAAAAAAAAAACACTGGAAGAACTGAAACATTTATCAGAGCGATACGAAATTTAAAAACTTTAAATTAGTTTTCGATATGGACCAGACTATGGAATAACTGAACATGTCCACGTGAGTGTGGTGGGACTCGAACCATTTTCCAAATTCCAAAAATTCGGATGTGGTGGGCAGACTAATGGTGATAGCCTAGTCGACCATATCGCTTTCAAATGTAACATCCGTGAAGTGATCTATTCGTGTTTTGAGAATAATCTGTCTACCTACACGTTCACAAAATAATAACAAACAATATACATACACAATTAACGTTCAAAAAGAATGACGAAATGTTTACACGTAAAACCAGAAGTGCGATGGATCTGTACATACCTACAACTAGAACTAAAACGGATGCAAAACATAGTTAATGAGGGAGCACAATTATTTAACAGTCTGCCTAATAATATTAGAAGCATTAAAACAACGGGTCTATTTAAAAGAGCTGTCAAGCAGCACATTCTTCATTCTCAGGCACATGACCATAGACTAAAGCGTGCTACACACGCTCGGTCTTGACTGTGCAGTTAAAGCTGTCGGTTGAGGCCGAGCGTGTGTGGCCCGCTTTAGTCAGCCGACTATAATTATTTATAGTCACCGATTGATGTTTTGTTGTATATTTATTATTTAGACTAACACTAGAATAAGTTTATTAATTTTTGTAAACAGGCAATTTATTTATTTAGTTAAAAGCTCATAAAGCGAATGTTTTAAATATTCTACAGGGTGAATTTTTCAAGTGGGCTTTCATGGCGAAATCCTAAACTATAAGAGATATCGAAAAATGCCGAAAGGAGTCTCGATGCCGATTTTGATTAAAACTAAAACTGCATTATTAGATTTTTGATAAATCCGTTTTCCTGGCCAGGAATCGAACCTGTTGATTTTGAAAAAATAAAAACACTCTGTATTTTTGCACCATCCGATAGTGTTCCTGATAAGGATCAAATTCTGGGAAGTAATGATATACGGCAAACCAAAGAAAAGTGTTGATTTTTAACAAATTGTCTCTTATTTCTATGTATTTATACATTACCTACTACATTTATCATGTTTTGATTTAAAATCTCGCGCTCTTCGAGGTTAAAAGCCATGATTAAAAAGAAAACAATTGAAACGTAGGTAAAACAATAAATTAATTTTTAAGGTCCTGTGCCGTGGCCGGCTAGGTCGCCAGATCTAACACCTTTAGATTATTTTCTCTGGGGGCATGTCAAAAACGAAATTTACAAATGTACGTACAATGAAATTGATGACTTAAAACTAGCGTTAGAGAATATTCTGAACGGAATCAATAACCTTGTGATGTGGAATGCAGTACACTCCTCGAGGCGTCGAGTTCAGCTATGTATTGAAAATAATGGCTATCATTTTGAACAATTGATTAATTAAGATTTAATTACTTAATGTTAAAAAAATAAAACATTATTTTGCTAAAAATCAAGACTTTCCTTTCATTTAACCTCGAAGAGCGCGAGATTTTAAATCAATATGATGATTTTCAATTATCATAAATTATAATAAATGTTGTCAATGTACCGGTAATGTATAAATACGTGGAAATAAGAGACAATTTGTTAAAAATCAACACTTTTCTTTGGTTTGCCGTATATCATTACTTCCCAGAATATGATCCTTATCGGCAACACTATCAGATGGTGCAAAAATACAGTGTTTTTATTTTTTCAAAATCAACAGGTTCGATTCCTGGCCGGGAAAAGGGATTTATCAAAAATCTAATAATGCAGTTTTAGTTTTCATCAAAATCGGCATCGTGACTCCTTTCAGCATTTTTCGATATCTCTTATAGTTTAGGATTTGGCCATGAAAGCCCACTTGAAAAATTCACCCTGTATACTACTTGTCTACCTAAACACATTCATCTCCTTAAACTAGCTTAGCGTAGGCGACTATTACCTTCGGACATTTCTTTGTGACACCACACACTATAATAGAACATAATAGCATAGCGGAGGTGACTGTAGTCTGTATAAATTTAGCTGTAGTAGCAGTTGTTTTCCATTAAAGGACCGCACTCTAGCTTTACATCAGGCGGGGTGTTGTCATATGCCAAGCTACAATAAAAATATCTTTCTATTACTATCTTTGTTCGCATTCTAATTTGCTTGCCAAATAAAGACAAACGAATTGCTAAACAAATATTGGTAAAATACGTATGGTCCAACTATAATGAAGCACACGGAAATTCTTCCCTCTGAACAAATATTAAAGTATCATTTTCAAACAAATCAAATATCGTTTGTGGGATAAGCAGCAAACGTGTGTTATGCGAGGGCAACATGAAAACGGAATTAGTAACAATGAAACGTGATTTTCAGGACATAAGCTGCTTTTAAAAATACACCAAGATTGCTTTTTCAGTTTACAAAAGTACTAGATTATTGATTATGCTTTTCTTGTTCACGGTGTAAAATGACATATAGCAAAATCTTTACCAACGTGGTACACTACTAATACTAATTCTCCTCCCCAAGCCGGCATAGCGGAGGCGACTGCTGCCTGTAGAAAATTATCTGTAGTAGTAGTTGTTTCCGTTCATGAACCGCAGCTATAATAAAAAAAATTGCAAGCGATTTTTTATTATTATTTATTATTAGCTTTTTAAATGTTTTGGTAGAGCGAGAGGAGTCACAACCATCCCATGAAGCCAGCATAGCGGAGGTGACTGCTGCTTTCATATATATGATAGCAGTTGTCTCCGCTCATGGACCGCACTCTTGCTTAACAATGGGCGGTCTGCGGTGTCAGACTACTATAAAAACAATATACGTAATTTATACAACGTTAGATATGTACTCGTATAACAAATATATACGACTGGGCGAATTATTTAACTATACACGTCTGCCTGAAAGCCTATTTTCAGGCTAACGAGAACTGACAATATAATTAATGCTGAAACGTACCTTGTACGTAAACAGATTTTTCCTTTAATGTTTGTTTTGTTTTGTATAAAACAATTGTTTGCATCAATTTAACATATTTTTTATTTGTTTTTTTTTTCATCCGAAATAATCTAAATGCTACAAAAACATACATAATTTATAATACAACGAGAGGAATGTGCACTGTTAATCTGGATGGTGCACATCCGTCTCCACAGGCCGGCATAGCGGAGGCCTGTAGAAATTTATCTGTAGTAGGATTTGTTTCCGTACATAGACCGCACTCTATAATAGCTTAACTTCAGGTGGAGTGTTGTCATATGCCGAGCTACAATAAAAAAAAATTATTTGAGCATTATTTTAATTAAATTATATTAATAATTTATAATTATAATTTAATGATTAATAAGATTAGAAGAGTTAATAAGATTTCTTGCTGCTAACCATCGCGTTTATTTTCATTAATTTCTTCTAGATGTTTTGGTAAAGCTTTGCAGTCATTGGGGTCGCGGTGAAAATGACAATACAACACTTTTGTAAATTTACATATACATATAATATATGTAGTCATGAAGTAATTCCTATGGTTTTGCACGAACATGAGTTTAAACATATTCTGTGGCTTTCAACCGCCTTTATTTTGATTAATATAAAATAAATATATTTATTATAATTTCGTAACATAATCCATAATCACAGAAATCTAAATTACATCATAACGTTTAATAAATACAACGGGCAGAAAACTAAACGAAACTTACTTATAATCGTATGTAAATTAAAATTAAATCCAAGTTAAGACCCTTATACACGATACAGATGTTCACCACACACGCTCCAACGTGACCTGCATCATGTAGAGGTTGCCCACAAATCGTTCGCATATATAGGGGGATCATTTTTAAAATGTTGAACCATTTTACAAATGAAAAGTTTTAAATTTAAAATTGGAATATGACGCGTGGCTCGATCTAAAGTCTGTTGGCAATAGCGTTTCGCACGTAGTGTACAGTCACGTACAATATTGCTTCCGCACTGCAATTCATCTCCCTCCGCCCGCCCATACTACCTGCACGTCACACGTGCCCATTATCTTTAACATACCAATACAAATTTCGTGTTCAAAAATCGTACAATTCTCTGCCACTCTACGCTTAGAAGACGCTTACTGTTCGATCTTTTTGAATTGTATAAATCGAACATCTATAAAAATGTCGTTCCTTGAATGCAATAAAGAGAAAAAGAAATTGTATTGCATTTGTAACAGTATTAACACAAATATGCATAAAATAATTAATGTTCAAAAAGGTGCAAAAATACGCTTTAATTATTCCCAATTAATATAATAAATTCAGCCACGACAAATTGGTCAAATCAAAAGTCACTACCAATAATTTAGTGAAGGGAACGAATTAATCGCAAAACAATTCACTTATTGGTTTAAATTACTGTTTATGTTATGACAGAGGATGAGAGTTATTAAACTGAAAACGGATATTCGCCCCTATTTACTTAATTATAAAAGCAATTCTCAATTCCTGCTCTTCCATAGTTCGGAATAGTTAGCGTCATGCCATTACGTAACTTGTCAAGTAATTTACTGGTTGGTTTATTTACTAATACGGCAATAATATTCGCCCCAAACCACAAAACAAATATGAACGGATTACGTAATATAAGGTTATGACTTAAGGTACAGGCGTACTGTCTAAGGAAGAGTCACAGCACTCACAGCATCACTTTGTACAGCCACACATAGATATTACATATCAATTAAGATAACATTAAAGAGATCAAGTCACTCACAATGTGACTTTATCAGGTTTCGGGATCATTGGAAGTAGCCTGTGATATTCATTTGTAGTAATAATGATTTGGGATTTCGTGTTTATGTGTGTCTATAAAATTCTAAATTATTAATTTTGAATTCTCCAAGAGTTAGGGCAGGAATCTAGAGGGTGTTACATTGTTTTTCAGGCCTATTGTTTCATCGAGTGTTATTACTGTCTTAGTATTATGCCGTAATAGTAAATTGTTATCCAGTACAACACCTATCAATTTACTGGACCTATTTTTGAATTGACTGCAAATTGTTCCGTTTAAATGATTCGCCCAATGGGTCAAAAATGTAGGACGAATTGAATGTATAATTTAAGTTTAGGCACCAACTTTCGCATTCCAATGTTTGCCGATGAATTATGAATTGTATTCCGTTGTATAAGTTCCCTTTATGATGTTATTTATGAGAGAGGTTTCGGTTATTTATTCTATGATTTTAAGTTTTGCATTTATTATTATTACAACTATTTATCTAGCGAGTTATTTATGTTTATGTATGAATGTAGGTATTTGTAAAACACTTCAAATTTCACGTGAAATCAGTTAAAAACTAATAAATGAAATGCATATTTCTTAATAAAAAAATAAAATTGTGTTATTACCCTGCGGAAATAAACAAAATATTTTGATGTTAAGATAAAGGCGGTCCGTGACAACTGCAACGTAATGTCAATAGGTCCAAGCGTCCACTATGCCTGCTTAAAAAGGCGAATATGCATGCTGTTATGTTTGGTTACTTTTAAACTGATCCTGAAACGCTTTACGGGTGTTATACTTGAAAGTGGGTCGTACTCTGGTAGTACAATAGACTGCACTAATAACGATCATCGTTCTGCCTCTCACTCTTTACGTATAAAAATTAAGTATGTATACTTTATTATTTATTAAATTTTCTCTTAATTGACCTTAATTAAATCGCTACTCGCCATCGAACCTCTAAAACTTCAACAATATTCACTAACGACGTATTTATTCTCAAATTAGTCGACAAATTACCTGCGTGAAATAGCACAAAGTTATCACACTTCCAGGCATACGTGCTTAATTGTCCATTACTTGGTTATGATTTAAATTTGTATAACTAGAAATGTAGGCCTAACTTACGATTTGTTTCTAAGGCCGAATGTGTTAAAAACAATGAAAACTAGAAAAAATGGGACGAATAATTTGGGTCAAATTAAGACTAAATTTTGAGACAAGAAAAGCAAAAGAACATAATTAGCTACATCCCAAATCTTAATGCAAACCGAATTTATTTTGCTTTCAAATTTCATCCATTCACAAAAATATATAAATAGATAAAAAATTATGGGATGAAAAATGTAAAACCCAAGACCCGAAAATAATAATATAATTTATACTTCTCTTTCAGGATAAGTCGCTTTCGTTGTGCCCGGCTTGATGAGTCGAGTGTGCACTGTCCACCTTGACAGGGCTGGCTTCGCTAATTATTCCCAACTACCAGGAACACGACTTACATGGTGAACGTGGTGGTACTACTAGGTAGGACGACTGACTTCATTTAATAAATGTAATTTTCGCTTAAGCCCTTATGTCTTAAAAGCGTCGTTGTTCCTCGGAAGTACGGGCAGGTAAATATGAAAATCAAATAGAGATTTTGGTGTTTGTTTTCGGTATAAAGTTGTTATTGTTGATTTTATTATTCCTGAAAAATAAGTACTTTTTGAGGATAAAATTATACTTAGACATTAACATTTTGGAAAATTTTTGTTTAAGTTTTTATTTTTATGGGCCTATTGTATTTTAAAATATTTTTCTATAAAAATATTTATTCTTATTTTATTGAAATAAGGTTCACTAACTACAACTATATTAGACTTGTACTAAAAAATAATAATTGATGTACACAACGTTTACATGAATGATGAGATGTTTGTAATCAGTATATGTATAATAATTATTATTAAAATAGTCACTATTAAATTTTTAAAATTTAAAATAAAAGGAAGTAAAAAATAAATAATAAAAATTAATTAAAATCAAGTAAACGTAAGGATGAATATTGAAAGAAGCCGGCATTGCGAAGGCGACTGGTGCATGTAGAAGTTTATCTATAGTAGCAGTTGTTACCGTTCATGGACCGCACTCTATACGTCATAGCTATACATCAGGCGGAGTGTTGAAAAAAGTCCAATACTTATGGAAATTAAAATAAAGCCATCATTGATAGTTAGATATTTTATAATCTAGGGGAGCAGTGGCCTTCGCTATGCCGGCCTGAGGGCTCAACCTATTGACCGTGCACACTCCTCTCGTTATACCCGGCAACGTCTAGGCTTAACTCTTAACACCTACAGCATAATGTACACATACTTAAATATATTTTATTTTAACTGTATGCATTTTAAAAAGTTATATGAAACAATTCCATTTAATAATAATGTTTTGATGTTAAACATGGCGTCTTTAACAATGTCATTGTGTAAGTTGGCAGGCAGTTGCAGGCTGATAGCGCTTCCCGCTTCAAATCGACCTCATTTCAACAATACATATTATGAACTAAATACTTGTGCTACCAATTTGACATACATACTCAACCAATTGTCAATGTTTGTGTTTTGATGCAGTCGAGCAAGATGAACCACTTGTCATGCACGGATAACAATGTCCATTTTAAAGGAAACAGGTAGTCTAATCCTGAAAAAAATACTGAAAAATATCTCTAGAAAGCCGTCGCCTTCGCTATGCCGGCTTTTATTGTAGTTCGGTAAATAGCAACACTCCGCCTGACGTAAAGCTAGAGTGTGGTCCATGATCTGGAAACACGGAAACAAATGCTACTACAGAGAAAATCTCTACGGGCAGCAGTCGCCTCCGCTATGCCGGCCTAAGGAGACGAGTATGCATTACATTTGGCTACTTTCAAGCTGCTCCCGAAACGCGATAAGGCCACTTTACGGATGTTACTACCCCAGGACGGCAGATTAGAAAAAAAAACTAATCATCAGTCTGCCTACCACTCTTTAAATATTTGACCACTTTCCGAAACTTGTGTTACACTTAAATTAGAAGGTATTAAGAACATTCAGAATATTGATATATTTCTTTACCAATAATTTATTTATTGTATTCTATGAATTTTGTATATGAGAAATGGTAGAAACGCCTGAAAATTCAGGTAGGCAGTCGTGCCAACCCAATATATTATTTAAAAAGCCATATTCACGCTTCAGAAGCACTCCTGTATCCCCCCTTCTCCTGAATTTATCCACCTTTTGCGTTTAATGGACTTAATTTTCTAAGTTGTCGGAAAAATCTTAGCGGAGATTTTCATTCTGAAGTTTGAACTTTTGAAACTTTTTGGGAGTTAATTTTAAATTTATATTTTCTATGGTTTATTTTTAGTCGATGTTTAATAAAAGAGAGACCGTCTTCGAATTGGTAAAGACGTGGGCTCGTGACTACTAAGTACAATTATCCAATTTCCAATTTTTTTTTTTTTTTTATTGTAGCTCGACATATGACAACACTCCGCCTGATGTAAAGCTAGAGTGCGGTCCATGAATGGAAACCACTGCTACCACAGAGAAATCACTACGAGCTGCAGTCGCCTCCACTATGCCGGCTCGAGGAGACGAGCATGTACCATCTAGATTGACAGTGCACACTCCTCTCTTATACCTGGCTACTTTCAAACTATTCCCGAAACGCGACAAGGTTGCTTCACGGGTGTTACATTCGAAAGTGGTGGTACTGCCCCAGGACGACAGACTGGACAAATAACCATAATCAGTCTGCCTACCACTCTTTAATCGTGCCTATAGGCACTGAGCGACCAAAGTACATGTAACAAAGTTTCATTGGTACCGGTCTTTTAGCGAACACGGGTCTCATCGATCGTGAGTTCACGCGTCTTACCGCTACACCACGGCCGCTGGTGTATCCAGTGTATCAAGACTATTAACTCAGTCTGCCGTCTTTTTCAATCATTGTCATTTTCAAACGTTGCTTTTCAGGATTGGTTTAGGTAAGTTTAGATAACAGGGCGGCCGTAGCGACCTCGCTAATTCTGACCGGTACCAATAATACCACTAATAAAGAGTGGTAGGCAGACCGATGATGGTTATTTGTCAAGTCTGTCGTCCTGGGGTAGTACCACCACTTTCGAATGTAACACTGTGAAGTGACCTTGTTGCGTTTCGGAATAGTTTGAAAGTAGCCAGGTATAAAAGAGGAGTGTGGACTGTCACTCTAGATGGTGCATACCCGTCTCCTCAAGCCGGCATAGTGGAGGCGACCTGCTGCCCGTAGAGACTTCTCTGTAGTAGCAGTTGTTTCCATTCATGGACCGCACTCTAGCTTTACATCAGGTGGAGTGTTGTCACATGCCGAGCTACAATTAAAAAAAAACGAGAACGGTGTGTCCTGTGAACGTGGAATCTCCTGCTATGAACGTTGATGTTCTGTCCACTAAACACATAGGCAATAGCGCCTCATGTGTTCGTATTAATATATCCTATTTTTTTATAGTACCTCGGCATATGACAACACTCCGTCTGATGTAAAGCTAAAGTGCGGTCCATAAACGGAAACAAGTGCTACTACAGAGAAGTTTCTACAAACAGCAGTCGCCTCCACTATGCCGACCTGAGGAGACGGGTATACTATCCAGATAGCCATAACCTGCCACTCTTAAAGTTCGCTTCTCGTTTCTTGATTACACTTCAGTCTCGATCTTTCGCTGGATTGCCCAAATCGAGAGGTACAGGGAGAAAAGTTTTCATACTTCAAGAGCTTGACTTGACAAGCCTATTATTAATTTTTAGCAACTATGATATTTATTTTGTTAGTAATAAAGTCTATATTGCATTAAGCGAGTATAAATAGGTATCTATTAAGATTGCACGTAGATGAATCATTGTTGTAAACTACAAATGACATTATAATAAAACCACCAACATGAACTAGTCGTGGTGCTTTCATAAACTTTGTTATAACATTAGCTTTAACGTGAATATATTATGTATTAAATAGTGTATATAAATAGTTCATATACATATTATGCACTATTTGTTTTTTACAAGAAGCTACGAAGCTAACCTGTTAAGGTTTTTCAGGTTACTCTAACAATAATAATATTTATTATTTAATCTATTTAAAGTGACAAACACAGGTTAGTAGAGATGAACTTATACAATATCTCTATGTACAAAATGATAACGTTTCAGATATATATAGTCACCCCCCTATCAGATCGTTCTATCAAGACCCCTAATTGTTTTTCTAACTAATACATCGGTAAACAATCCATTACATTTCTAAATGGGAACTGTCTTTCGTCACTAACATCTGTAACTGTTTTTGTAAACAATACATTTAGGTCCGTTTGCACCAAAAGGCACGTTAAAGTAACTTTAACTATTACTTTAACCGTTACGATTATATTATGGTCTATATTTACTCGACGCGCCTGTCATTTTTGACCTTTACTTTAACGCTAACCGTAACCAGCGAATTTTGACTGATTAAACCAATATGTCACTAACGTCAAATGTATGAAAAGAAGCCAAATATGTTTTTCTATTATTTTTTCGGAATCATCTACCTTTTTAACGACAACAATATGAATTTACACGATATTGCAACGCGTGTGGAGTAAATGTAAACGTTTAACGGTTAAGTCGTCGCCGTTAAAGTAATAGTTAAAGTAATTTTAACGGGGCCTTGGTGCGAACGGACCATAGTATCATTTTCTGTAAAGTGGTAGGACGGTCTCTTTTTTGAGTACTCCGTCCCGGTTTCCCCAAAACCAGTACCAGTATGAAGAATTGTCCCGTTTTTTCAGAAACGGGCGTTCGATGTAGAATTTTGGATTTTGGATTAGGATTATTCATGCCCCGTTTTGAAAAAAAAAAGTCACGTCTACTATTAGCCTAGTCTGCCATCCTGGGGTAGTGTAAGACTAGTGAAGTGGTCTAGTCTTGTTTAATTCATTTTCTTAATGGCGGCAGAGTGGAGGTGACTGCTGCGTGTTGAAATTTCTCTGCGGTAGCAGTTATTTGGAAAGTGGAAAGCTTAAAATCAGATGGAGTTTCGTTATATTATATCGAGCTACTATAAAAAAATGTATATTTAAGGCATTGATATATAGACTAGATGTGCATAACGCTCCTAATGTGACGCTAGAGAAAAGATGACCACAGTCACCTTTAGGTTCTCTGTCAATTAGTGTTTGACTTGACGGCAACATTGTCAGATCGTTCGCTTCTTTAATGTCAGAAGTATGAAGTTTGCACCTCTAGTACTCGTATATGATTTAAGACTTACTGACCACGGAGTTAATCACAAAATCACATTGTCGCAAAATCCGTGGCCACATTCCGTCGTCTATTGGTTGGATGTTACGATAGGGCACGATCTTCGTAAATTAAACAAACATTATGTTAAACGATAAATAATTTTATAATTGTTTACAATTTTTTTACATAGATACTTATCGCATCATATTTTTTATTGTAGCTCGGCATATAACAACACACCGCCTAATATTAAGCTAGAGTGCGGTCCATGAACTATCTGCACGCAGCAGTAGCCTCCGCTATGCCGGCTTAAGAAGACAAATGTGGGAAAAAGGCGTGACAATTAATGGTCGTCAGGCTACATCTAAATTTTTCACGAACTTTTACTTCACGGATGTTACATTCAAATAACCATCACAGGTATACCAAAACGACCAAAGTACATATTATTATAACATAATTACATTGGTCAGAATTTAGTGAAGTTTGAACATGGGTCCCATTGATCGCTAGACCACGGCCGCAATTTATGTTAGTAAAAACGTTGATGTCAGTGAATTATTTATGTTGTTGAGTATCTTTACGATTGCCTTTTCAAATTGTTTATGGTATCTCTTTCTCTGAGTTAATTGCTCTATTAAAGTTATCAAAGAAAGAAAATTTTAAGAGGAAATATTTTTAATGGACTTTTTCCCTCTCAAGACCTGACACGGAAAACATTATTATTTACTTTTATTTCCATTTCATACGTACAATTTCAATCTCTATTATATTATACATAAATATGTATTTATAATTTATATAGAAGGTTGTATTTATTTATTTGAGAGCGGTTACGGTCTGGCGGAAAGACGCGTGAACTCACGATCGATGAGTTCCGTGTTCGAGCCTCGCTAAATTCTGACCGGTACCAATGTAACTTTGTTATATGTACTTTAGTCGCTCAGTGCATATAGGCACTATTAAAGAGTGGTAGGCAAACTGATGATCCAGTCTGCCGTCCTGGGGCAGCACCACCACTTTCGAATGTAACACCCGTGAAGTGACCTTGTCGTGTTTCGGGAATAGTTTGAAAGTAGCCAGATGTAACGAGAGGTGTGTGCACTGTCAATCTGGATGCTCGTCTCTTCAAGCCGGTATAGTGGAGGCGACTGCCGCCTGTAGAGATATCTCTGTAGTAGCAGCTGTTTCCATTCATGGACTGCACTCTAGCTTTACATCAGGCGGAGTGTTGTCACATGCCGAGCCACAATAAAAAAAAAATGCTGGTTATTATGTGTGCACTGTCAATCTAGATGGTGCATACTCGTCTCTCTACATAGCGGTGGGGACTGCTACCCGTAGAGATTTATCTGTAGTAGCAGTTGTTTCCGTTTACTCTAGCTTTACATCATACGTCGAGCTACAATAAAAAAACCAGCTTCAGTGATAGGCAAACTAATGATGGTTATTAGCCCAGTCTGCCGCCCTAGACTCGTTTTTGGATCAGTTTAGAAGTAACCGGGTATAATAAGTAGAACGTGCACAATCGTCTCCTCAAGCCGGTTCATGGACCGCACTCTAACGTCAGGCGAAATGTTGTAATATGCCCAGCTGCTTAAAAAAAATTAGCAGGGAGTCCATAATAAAAGAAAGCAAGTCTAGACTAAAAATAAACATATAAATCTTTTCTTTGAATAAAAATCAACAATATTATAGTGCAGAGAGATATTTAGTATAGTGGAGTAAAAAAAAATTATAAATATCATGTTACCTGAAGAGATTATTCATTAAGGTATTCTGCAAGTACCTTCAAAGTTCAAAGGTAAAAGGGAAAGTAGTTTTTTGGTCCTGAACTTCGGGATCCTTAAAACACATGTCCAACAACTTTGTCTTAGAAGTAAGGGTTTCTTAATTTGTATTTGACTTACGGCCGGTATTTCACACTCGTTTAATTATAACGCAACCTTAGTTTATAAGAATGTTGGCGTTTAACTTGATAAAGGATGGGTTTCATATCTTATTTTAGCATCGTATAAAAAACACGCTAAAACACCTAATTCTAAATGTCTCATCAAATACCTAAACTTTTAAAAATAAAATAAAAACATTTCATATCCATAACTTGATGATGTTCCTCATACAAACTTTCATCTCCTGTTTTTTTTTTTTTGAAATAAAAAATGTCACCTACGCCACGAGTTAAGAGATTCGAAGAGTGTGGTTTGCGCATGTACAATCACGCACAAAATTCATAAAACATAGAATTAAAAAGCATTTATAAAAGTATGAATATGTGTCGACCTCTATTTAATAGTTTTTGTTTTATGAAGTGATATGTCAAAAATATGACAAGCTTCGATCTTTTGTTTTTTATGCAGTATAAAATATATTTTTACTCAAGCAACAACATGTTATATTTTATTTAATTGGAGTGTCTCCTAACACTCCAAAAATATTTACTTAATACATCATATTTAATTACAAGAAATCTTCAGAAAAGTAAATTTTTATTTAATATCTAATAATCTATTCTATTCTATTCACTCCCCTTATGTTAAGAGCTAGATTGCGATCCATGAACGGAGGCGGCTACTGTCAGAGAAGGGTATCTGCAAACAGCAGTCGGGTCCGCTATGCCGGCTTGATGAGATGCCTCTTCACACTGCGCTTGAGTATTGCACTTGAGTATATTTGGTCGACAAAGAAAAAAAAAACATATGCGCAAGTGACGAGTGACAAGGAAGGAGTTCCTCGTCGTACTTCCTCATGTCACCAAACAGACTTACAAAACATCTACTGCGCATCTCAAGGTTAGCGTTCTTAATCCGTGGCGGCAACAAAGCTACTTTTACATTGACTTATATTTCACACATCATTACTACAGTGTTACCAGCAAGACGACCTGTCACGACTTAAGACAGAATTGGGTTACCGGCCCTTTCTTTTACAAATAGATACTTCTTTCGTATAAAAGTTTTCTCGTTTTATTTTTATTCAATCTACAGTTATTTAGATAGGAGGACATTTGTTCAAAATGTATTTAAAATAAATATAATTTTATGATTTTTTTTATGTTGGCACGACTGGTCTGGTAGTAAACTCAGTGGAGGTCCATGAGCATTGACGACTAGAGAACCGCTCGCACGGTGGCTCCAGTCGCCACAACTATGCCGGCCTGAGAAGAGACACAGAAAGGACGCGCCGAACCGTTTTGTTCGGCGACCAATTCGGTCGACATAATCTGAATGCATCCCCCTCCCAGTGCGGGTATTACGGGTGTGGAAGGATGAGACGGGTATTAGGTTGAAGAGCTTCGTTCGGATAATGATTTTTTATTATCGGTCCATGAATGGAAACAACTACCATAGAGAGTCTGCAGGCAGCAGTCGCCTCCGCTATGCCGGCTTGGAGAGACGAATGTACAGGTAGCCAGATATAGCGAGAGGTTTGTGCACTGTCAATCTGGATGGTGCACGTTCGTCTTTCAGGCCGGCCTCAATCTCTACATAGTGGTGGTGAGTGGTAATGTTAGTTTTATCTTGGCTAACTGTCGTCATACTAACCTAAATGAATTCAATAGAACTTCAATAAATACATAATTCCGGTTAAATTCTTATATAATCTATCGTCCATTTACTTTAATAAATTGGTTTCTATTTTCTATAAATAAATTTAAAAAGAAAAAAATGTAATATGTATAATATATGTTAAGGTGCCCATAAACGAGAATCTCCTTTTACATAAACTTATAGCAAAGAGCACTTCAACAGCAGATCATCAGCAATTTCATATTGAGTGTAGAAAATTAACTATACAAGTTTTGAAACCCTTGTAAACAATTAGGAAACTGCCAGACTAAACCTTCCCCTACTTAGGATCCCGTAACACGTGTTCATTTAACAATAGGGTGAATATATTATATCAATAATTTATTAGGATATTTTTTAAGTAGTTCGGCAGAAATATGTTTGCTGGCAACATTTTACCTACTTCCAATCTAATCCCAAAACGCGGTCAGGTCTCTACAAAGTGGTGAAGTCAAACCAGCATATGTTACACCGAAGACAGGCACTGAGGAACCAAAGTACATTTATAACAAGGCATATATTAATTTTCATATAATTGACATACTTATAATTTATATGTATATACAAAAGAGATCGAATTTATCTATTTAATGAAACAATAATTACATATAATACAATACCCGTTTTACCCGATCTAGGATACCCTGCACTAAAGGTATCACGACAGGGGCACCTCGGAAATATAACCCTAAAAATTATTTTAATAAATATTACAAAGAATTGAACCCGGATCCCGCACGTTATAAACTAACTAACCACTGCGCCATGCGCCACAGAGGCGTCTCTCGTCTCCATTCAATATTAATTACTTAGATAAACCTAGATCGTATACTATCCATACATTTATCCTGTTATATAATTTACAAATTGGTATTCCGAACGTGCCGGTAAACTTTTGATAGTTATACTTGAAGATGCCTGAAAGATAAGGGTCATACTTGACGTCCATAACTTTGACCTTGGCAATGTTTACATTCATTAATATAATTACACAAGTTTTATTTATATTTTAATTATTTTTTGCTAACAATTTCTAATTTTACATTTTAAACTATGGTGGGAATAGAACCTGCGCTATTCACTTTGCACACGGATGCTCTGACCACTAAGTTACACAGCTGACGGCGCTTCACGTGACCGTGTCAAGATTCCTCTGTTCTATAACTCCATCAGCAGCTCTTCCAACTGTTAGTAGAAATCAAATACCACCACAATTTTCATCATAATTTAATAATACAGTATTAATTTTTCTTAAAATTTAAAGTTTACACAGCTTCGGTATTAGTCACGGATCATACGCATCTATTGACGGATCATTAGGTGATCAATAATATTAATTTTGCAAACACCCATGGAGAGAAACGAATAAAAATACTATTAAAAATATTATTAAAAATTTCAAAGGCAGCTCGGGTTTTGCCCCTAATTTAATTACATGGAAAATTCGCTTCAGCTAGTCTCAAGGATTATTTCATTAAGTATCAATTACCTTCAATATTACCAACAAACAAGATTATTCGGGCACAAAAACCAACTCAATAAAAAAAAATTCATTCTCTTAAGAAATTTAATATCGTAGCGTTCTCGTGAAATTGGTATTTTCATAATAATCCACGAAACGAAATTATTATGTTTCATAGAATTTAATATAGATAGTAACCCCGACGTTAGTTGTCGACAACACGCAACGTGCACGCACCAAATACTAGAGAGATATATCAAGTGCTCAGTGAATCATCATCATCTGAACAATAAAATCTTACATTACTTATAGATATTAACGATTTCACAGCTTTACTCACATGACCGAACTCTTTAGCCGAACATAGCGGAGTTTCCACTTTCTCCGTTTCGTCGAATTTACGAAAATTCACATCGTATCCTTGCTGATTGTTATTATATTCGACCATCGACGCGAATCTGTTACCCCATAATATTTCCGTTTCGGTGTAACTCGTCCTCGCTTGTATCGGTTGTCCGGTCGACTCGATGATGCCCTCGAAAACTACTAACACTTCTATATTGGCGCATAATAAATCGGCTGCAGACACGTCATACAATGGACTCTGATGATCTATGACGTGCACCACGGATAACGGCCACATGAAGAACAACGATTCGCATTCGTCCGTTTCGACTTTCAGTTCTATTTGTTCGAACCCATCTTTGTCGTCGTCCTTCACCTTCAGAAGAAACGTGGACACTTTAACATCGAGTATTCTAGAAGTCCTCACATCACCGACGCGAAATCCTAAACAGAGTCTTTCATCGCGATAACTGATCACGGCATTTCTACTAAATAATATAGTTTGAGTTCTTCCTTTGGGTCTGGTCAGTTTCGCGAAAAGGATGCCGACCATGAACGCTTGCAGGAACGAGCTCGCGATGCACTGCATGCACATCGTGAATATAGCTTCTGGACATTCCAAAGTGATAGAGCGTCTACCGTAAGCTAGAGTCGTGTGAACTTCCACACTGAACAGGAACGTCGAAGTGAAACCGTATATTTCGTCAATGCACGGGGTCCACGTGCCGTTATGATTCGTCGGTAGATTCTCTTCGACCAAGTCGCCATGTTGTATAGCAATCATGTAGTAGAGAGTCGCAAAGAAGAGCCAGTCTCCGGTGAATCCCATGCAGAAATATAATAACGTCCACCGCCATTGCGCGTCGACGAACGTCACAAAGCAATTGAAAACGCATCCGAGTGAGTGACGGTTCCCGTTCGGTTTTTCCACATTGAAATCACCATTCTTTTGAACTATTCTTTCTATCTTTGGACTCTTTCTATTCTTATTTGTTAGTTCTGTAAAAGTAATTTTAGATTTATTAAACAATCTGACATTTTTAATTAAAACGCCGTTATACGTATATATAGACTTGTTATATGTACAAAAATAATTTTTAATATAGAAAATAATGCGAAAACACTCACTTTTTCGCGGATAATAAACACCGGGTGTCAAGATGCTGCCATCGCATTCCGAGCCGTCATTTATAAAAGAAAATTTTGTTGTTAATTTAGAATCTACACGTTCCATCAGGATTTTATTAATATCTGAAAAAAATAAACGTTGTTAGCAATAAAGAGTGGTACCGAGTCGCATTTCGGGATCGGCTTGGTTGTAGCCAGATATAACGAAAGCAATGTGCACTGTCAACCTGGATGGTGCACATTCATCTCCTCAAGCCAGTATAGCGGTGTTGTCTCCACTCAGGGAACTGCATTTTAACATTAGGCGTAGTGCAATCACATGCCAAACTAATTTAAAAAAAAATGTATATGATTTAATATACATTATTGTTTTTTTTTTGTTTAATTTTTATTAGAATATACATGAATTATTATATTAAATCGATCCTATAAATATATACCTCTACTCAGGTTTAGGTTATGTAAATAAATTTCTGAATAAATCAGTGAAATGTAAGAGCCTAATTCAACAGAATACAGCAAAACAAACGCACCGGCCATTACGAAAATAGACTATAATTTAATTGTTGAAATTCGCACTGCCACTGAAACTGAAGAGAAGGGACAAAGGGAATACATTTTCAGTGCTGAAACATCGGATTACAGTTGCATCTAATAACAAAGTGCTGGGTTTACAATGCTCTGTGTCAGTTTAGCTTAAAGAGGTCGGTATACAATAAACCTTAATCATAAAATGCTACATATGGGTACAGTTTCAAGTGTTATTATATTAAACCATTGATATATACAACTATATATGCTATAAAGCTCCAATGAGACGCGAAAGAAAAGATGATCGCAGTCACTTTTATGTTCTCTATCAGTTAGTATTTGACTGACGTAGTATTTATGAAGAGCGGCCGTGGTCTAGCGGTAAGACGCGTGAACTCACGATCGATGAGACCCGTGTTCGAACCTCGCTAATTCTGACCGGTACCAATGTAACTTTGTTATATCCTGGGGTAATACCACCACTTTCGAATGTAACACCCGTTGAAGTGACTTTGTCGCGTTTCGGGAATAGTTTGAAAGTAGGTATAACGAGAGGAGAGTGCACTGTCAATCAAGATGGTGCATGCTCGTCTCCTCAAGCCGGCATAGTGGAGGCGACTGCTACCTGCACAGGTTTCTCTGTAGTAGCAGTTGTTTCCATTCATGCACCGCACTCTAGCTTTATATCAGGCGGAGTGTTGTCACATGCCGAGCAGCAATAATAAAAAAAACCTTCACGGAATATTGTCAAATCGTTAGAAGCTTACGCTTTTTTCATGTCCGATGTATGAGGTTTGCTTCTTTAGTATATATCTCTATGTATTAAATAGTATATTTATTGACGGTAATTATCTGTCGTGGTTCAGTGTTTGAAGGCTAGAACGCACGATCGATGAGTTATCCGTTTAAATTACACAAAATTCTAAATTATGTGTTACTAACTTAGTATTTATTTATAGATATAAAAAACGTGGGCACTTGATAGAGAGGCCGTGGTTTAGCGGTAAGACACGGGAATTCACGATCGATGAGACTCGTGTTCGAATCTCGCGAAATTCTGGCCTACGTTATACATATGTACATTAGTCGCTTAGTGCCTATAGGCACTATTAAAGAGTGGTAGGCAGACTGATGATGATTATTTGTGCAGTCTGCCGTCCTGGTGTAGTACCATCACTCGAATGTAACGCCCGTGACGTGACCTTATCGCGTTTCGGGAACAGTTTGAAAGTATCCAGGTAGAATGAGAGGACGAAAACAATTGCTACTACAGTTAAATTTCTACAGGCAGCAGTCGTCTGCATTATGCCGGCTTGAGGAGACGTGCACCATCCAGATAAACAGTTCACTATATAATATGTCCTTTATGATTACAACAAATGTTAGAAAATACGTTAAATTTAATAACAAAAAAACATTAAATCTAAAAAATAAACCATCAAATATTTAATTCGTGTAGCTAAATATTATATCAAAAATCATAGTTGATGGATGATGTAGTGATAGATGATAAGGAGACTGTTCATCATCTGTGTAATCATCTATCAACTTCAGACGCACGAGATAACTATTATGATTATATTCAATGAATTTCTATTATTGACGTCAGAAGTTGTAATTTAATTTTCAGCTTAGCAACGGCAGTGGCGTTTATTTTTCCAAAAAAAAAGATATTATTTTATTAGACCACTTTTTAATTACTTATTGATTTTGACAGTAAGATTATAAACTACGGTCCGTGTGCAGTGATATGTCGCCTCCACTATGACGGCTCGAGGATTGTTTTTTAAATCTCTATACTAAGCTAGTTTAAGCATTTTTTTAACGGACTTCAAAGGAGGAGGTTATCTATTCGTCGTGTATTTTTTTTTGTGGCGATGTTCACTCATATCTCCGCCGTTTGTGGACCGATTTTGATGATTCTTTTTTTGTTGGATAGGGTATATGTCCGCATTGGTCCCGTTTCAATTTGAAGAAAATATTCCACCTCTAAGGGTGGGAAATTAGGGGATGTTTTGGTGATTTGTGTTTTATTTAGAAGTCGGTTCAATTTTTTTCAGAAATGTTTTTATCAGATCGTTAAGACGGCATAGACGGTGACATATTTTGATTTTGTAGTTTTATACTTTGTACGCTTGTATTTTGTACTTTGATAAAATATTAAAAAGATAAGTCAAGTGTAAAATACATACCTATTGAGGGAGTAATTTTTTCATAGTGATATTAAAATTAATATGTCGAGCAATTTGTCAATGAAAATTCACCATTTTATTAACAAATAATTTTCAAGCAAACAATAAAGACACCTACACTGAAAATTACTTTACGGAAACGACAATTTTTAACAAATTTACGATTACCCGCAAAATAAATATCATTTCTTTTTTTTTTGCACAAAATCACTTATAAATATACAAACAGTTACACCGTCCCATTTTGTAATGTAATGAGGTATAATTATTTGCAAATACATTATTATAATTATAAGGTAAACAGTACTAAGTATGTACAAGTTATTATTTTTAAAAAAATTGCATTTAGCGATCAGTTTCGAAGTAGCCAAGTATAACGAGAAGAGTGTTTACTGTCAATCTAGATGTAACACATTCTTCTCCTCGAGCCGGTATAGTGGTGGCATTTGTTTCCGTTCATAAACTGCTATTTTGACTTGACTGGAACTCGACCTGACTATTAAGTGTCTTGAATGAATGATCCGTGATGTACACTAATATTAACTTGATGCTAGTATTTACTTTGACACTGGCAAATTGTTATAAGGCCTAAAACAAAAAAAAAATTTATTGTAGCTCGACATGTGACAACACTCCGCCTGATGTAAAGCTAGAGTGCGGTCTATGAATGGAAACAACTGCTACTACAAAGAGACCTGTGCGGGCTGCAGTCGCCTCCACTATGCCGGCTTGAGGAGACGAGCATGTGCCATCTAGATTGACAGTGCACACTCCTCTCTTATGGCTACTTTCAAACTATCCCCGAAACGCGACAAGGTCACTTCACGGGTGTTACATTCGAAAGTGGTGGTACTGCCTCAGGACGACAGACTGGACAAATAACCATCATCAGTCTGCCTACCACTCTTTATTATTATTATTATTATTATACTAATATATAGCTGCAATACCACTGACTCACTGATCTATTGACATCAATTATTTAGTACTTGCCGGTATAGTGGAGGGTAGCGGTTTTTTGGGTCGTATAGAGGGCGTTCCAAAACCGTCAAGAAAAATACGATTTTGACCGGAAGTCGATTCTGGACCGGAAGTGATAGCGATATCTCGGAAACGGGGCGACTCGGGGCGATCACCCCGTAGAGAAAGTTGTAGAGAATGTCGTCTTATGGCGAAATCAAAAAAAAAAATTTCAAAATCGGGCAAAAAAAAATTTCCCATACAAACCGATCGGCCCTCGATGATACTTCCATCTCGCTCTTTTCCATCAGTCGGTGCATGAGGCGAGAGCGAGAGGTGAGGAGAGAAAAGTTTTCATACGGCCGCGTTTTCGGGCCGAAAGATCGAAACGGCTTTACCTCGGTCAGTCGGACGGTGAGCGCGGCCGCGTGAACATCGAATTTGCTCCGCGCGGCGGGTTTTTTTTCGAATATTTTAAATATCTCAAGAAGTAGATACGTTAGCGTAACCGTGTAAAGAACAATTTTGTTCAGTATGACCAGCATAATTTTTTAAAATTTTTGTTTTTGTTTTTTTTTTAATTTTTTAAAATCTTCATATCTCGAAAAGTAGATACGTTAGCGTCACCATGTAAAGACCAATATTGTTCAGTATGACCAGCACTAATTTTTTTTAAATTTTTGTTTTTTTTTTAATTTTTTAAAATCGCCATATCTCGATAAGTAGATACGTTAGCGTCACCGTGCAAAGACCAATTTTGTTCAGTATGACCAGGACTAATTTTCTTTAATTTTTTTTTTTTTTTAATTTTTTTAAAATCGCCATATCTCGAAAAGTAGATACGTTAGCGTCACCGTGTAAAGACCAATTTTGTTCAGTATGACCAGGACTAATTTTTTTTTAAATTTTTGTTTTTTTTTAAATTTTTTAAAATCGCCATATCTCGAAAAGTAGATACGTTAGCGTCACCGTGTAAAGACCAATTTTGTTCAGTATGACCAGCACTAATTTTTTTAAATTTTTTTTTTTTTTTAATTTTTTAAAATCGCCATATCTCGAAAAGTAGATACGTTAGCGTCACCGTGTAAAGACCAATTTTGTTCAGTATGACCAGGACTAATTTTTTTTTAAATTTTGTTTTTTTTTTTAATTTTTTAAAATCTTCATATCTCGAAAAGTAGATACGTTAGCGTCACCATGTAAAGACCAATATTGTTCAGTATGACCAGCACTAATTTTTTCTTAAATTTTTGTTTTTTTTTTTTTAATTTTTTAAAATCGCCATTCTCGAAAAGTAGATACGTTAGCGTCGCCGTGTAAAGACCAATTTTGTTCAGTATGACCAGCACTAATTTTTTCTTAAATTTTTGTTTTTTTTTTTTTAATTTTTTAAAATCGCCATTATCGAAAAGTAGATACGTTAGCGTCGCCGTGTAAAGACCAATTTTGTTCAGTATGACCAGCACTAATTTTTTTTTAAATTTTTTGTTTTTTTTTTTAATTTTTTAAAATCGCCACATCTCGAAAAGTAGATAGGTTAGCGTCACCGTGTAAAGACCAATTTTGTTCAGAAACGTAAACGCTTTTAGATGGCGAGCTAAATATTTTCAAAACTGCCTAAAATCTATTCGATCTAATACGTTTTACGACAAAAAGGGCCTCCGCGGGCCGCTTGCGCCCGCGGCTTTTACCCAACAGCTAGTACTAATATATAGCTGCAATACCACTCACTCACTCACTGACATCAATTATTTCGTACTTGCCGGTATAGTGGAGGGTAGCGGTTTTTTGAGTCGTATAGAGGGTGTTCCAAAACCGTCGAGAAAAATACGACTTTGACCGGAAGTCGATTCTGGACCGGAAGTGGTAGCGATATCTCGGAAACGGGGCGACTCGGGGCGATCACCCCGTAGAGAAAGTTGTAGAGAATGTCGTCTTATGCCGAAATCAAAAAAAAAAATTTCAAAATCGGGCAAAAAAAATTTTTCCTCGATCGTATTTATATCCTTTTCCCGCCGGTACGCCAATATGAAACGGAGCATGGCGGTGGGCGTGGCCTAACAGCATCCGCGACGAGGCATTTTCGGGACGAACGATCGAAACGGCTTTACCTCGGTCAGTCGGACGGTGAGCGCGGCCGCGTGAACATCGAATTTGCTCCGCGCGGCGGGCTTTCTTTTAAATATCTCAAGAAGTAGATACGTCAGAGTAACCATGTAAAGAACAATTTTGTTCAGTGTGACCAGCACTATTTTTTTAAATTTTTGTTTTAGTTTTTTTTTTAATTTTTTAAAATCTTCATATCTCGAAAAGTAGATACGTTAGCGTCACCGTGTAAAGACCAATTTTGTTCAGTATGACCAGCACTACTTTTTTAATTTTTTTTTATTTTTTAAAATCGCCATATCTCGAAAAGTAGATACGTTAGCGTCACCGTGTAAAGACCAATATTGTTCAGTATGACCAGCACTAATTTTTTTTTAAACTTTTGTTTTTTTTTTAAAATCGCCATATCTCGAAAAGTTGATACGTTAGCGTCACCGTGTAAAGACCAATTTTGTTCAGTATGACCAGCACTTTTTTTTTTAATTTTTTTTTTTTTTAATTTTTTAAAATCTTCATATCTCGAAAAGTAGATACGTTAGCGTCACCGTGTAAAGATCAATATTGTTCAGTATGACCAGCACTATTTGCTTTTTTTTTTTTAATTTTCTAAAATAGCTATTACTCAAAAAGTACATACGTTAGCGTCACCGTGTAAAGACCAATATTGTTCAGTATGACCAGCACTACTTTTTTTTAAAATTTTGTTTTTTTTTAAATTTTTTAAAATCGCCATATCTCGAAAAGTAGATACGTTAGCGTCACCGTGTAAAGACCAATTTTGTTCAGTATGACCAGCACTAATTTTTTTTTAAATTTTGTTTTTTTTAAAATTTTTTAAAATCGCCATATCTCGAAAAGTAGATACGTTAGCGTCACCGTGTAAAGACCAATTTTGTTCAGAAACGTAAACGCTTTTAGATGGCGAGCTAAATATTTTCAAAACTGCCTAAAATCTATTCGATCTAATACGTTTTACGACAAAAAGGGCCTCCGCGGGCCGCTTGCGCCCGCGGCTTTTACCCAACAGCTAGTACTAATATATAGCTGCAATACCACTGACTCACTCACTCACTGACATCAATTATTTCGTACTTGCCGGTATAGTGGAGGGTAGCGGTTTTTTGAGTCGTATAGAGGACGTCCCAAAACCGTCGAGAAAAATACGACTTTGACCGGAAGTCGATTCTGGACCGGAAGTGGTAGCGATATCTCGGAAACGGGGCGAGTCGGGGCAGTCACCCCGAAGAGAAAGTTGTAGAGAATGTCGTCTTATAGCGAAATCAAAAAAAAAAATTTCAAGATCGGGCAATAAAAAAATTCCCATACAAATCGGTCGGCCCTCGATGATACTTCCATCTCGCTCATTTCCATCAGTCAGTGCATGAGGCGAGAGCGAGAGGTGCGGAGAGAAAAGTTTTCATGCGGCCGCATTTTCGGGACGAACGATCGAAACGGCTTTACCTCGGTCAGTCGGACGGTGAGCGCGGCCGCGTGAACATCGAATTTGCTCCGCGCGGCGGATTTTTTTTCGAACATTTTAAATGTCTCAAGAAGTAGATACGTCAGAGTAACCGTGTAAACAACAATTTTGTTCAGTATGACCAGCACTATTTGTTTTATTATTTTATTTTTTTAAATATATTTTTTAATTTTTTAAAATCGTCATATCTCGGAAAGTAGATACGTTAGCGTCACCGTGTAAAGACCAATTTTCTTCAGTATGACCAGCACTATTTGTTTTTATTTTTTTAATTTTTTTTTTTTAATTTTCTAAAATCGCTATTACTCAAAAAGTACACACGTTAGCGTCACCGTGTAAAGACCAATATTGTTCAGTATGACCAGCACTACTTTTTTTAAATTTTTTTTTTTAATTTTTTAAAATCGCCATATCTCGAAAAGTAGATACGTTAGCGTCACCGTGTAAAGACCAATTTTGTTCAGTATGACCAGCACTAATTTTTTTTTTAATTTTGTTTTTTTTAAAATTTTTTAAAATCGCCATATCTCGAAAAGTAGATACGTTAGCGTCACCGTGTAAAGACCAATTTTGTTCAGAAACGTAAACGCTTTTAGATGGCGAGCTAAATATTTTCAAAACTGCCTAAAATCTATTCGATCTAATACGTTTTACGACAAAAAGGGCCTCCGCGGGCCGCTTGCGCCCGCGGCTTTTACCCAACAGCTAGTACTAATATATAGCTGCAATACCACTGACTCACTCACTCACTCACTCACTCACTGACTGACATCAATTATTTCATACTTGCCGGTATAGTGGAGGGTAGCGGTTTTTTGAGTCGTATAGAGGACGTCCCAAAACCGTCGAGAAAAATACGACTTTGACCGGAAGTCGATTCTGGACCGGAAGTGGTAGCGATATCTCGGAAACGGGGCGACTCGGGGCGATCACCCCGTAGAGAAAGTTGTAGAGAATGTCGTCTTATGGCGAAATCAAAAAAAAAAATTTCAAGATCGGGCAAAAAAAAAATTCCCATACAAATCGGTCGGCCCTCGATGATACTTCCATCTCGCTCTTTTCCATCAGTCGGTGCATGAGGCGAGAGCGAGAGGTGCGGAGAGAAAAGTCTTCATACGGCCGCATTTTCGGGACGAACGATCGAAACGGCTTTACCTCGGTCAGTCGGACGGTGAGCGCGGCCGCGTGAACATCGAATTTGCTCCGCGCGGCGGGCTTTTTTTCGAATATCTCAAGAAGTAGATACGTCAGAGTAATCATGTAAAGAACAATTTTGTTCAGTGTGACCAGCACTATTTTTTTAAATTTTTGTTTTTTTTTTTTAAATTTTTAAATGTTCATATCTCGAAAAGTAGATACGTTAGCGTCACCGTGTAAAGACCAATATTGTTCAGTATGACCAGCACTACTTTTTTTTTTTCTTTCTTAATTTTCTAAAATCGCCATATCTCGAAAAGTAGATACGTTAGCGTCACCGTGTAAAGACCAATATTGTTCAGTGTGACCAGCACTATTTGTTTTTTTTTTAAATTTTGTTTTTTTTTTAAATTGTAAAATCGCCATATCTCAAAAAGTACATACGTTAGCGTAACCGTGTAAAGACTAATTTTGATGAGTGTGACCAGCACTATATTTTTTTAAAATTTTTGTTTTTTTTTTTAATTTTCTAAAATCGCTATTACTCAAAAAGTACACACGTTAGCGTAACCGTGTAAAGACCAATATTGTTCAGTATAACCAGCATTAACTTTTTTTAAATTTTTATTTTTTTTAAATTTTTTAAAATCACCATATCTCGAAAAGTAAATACGTTAGCGTCACCGTGTAAAGACCAATTTTGTTCAGTATGACCAGCACTACTTTTTTTTTAATTTTTTTTTTTTAAATTTTCTAAAATCGCTATTACTCAAAAAGTACATACGTTAACGTAACCGTGTAAAGACCAATATTGTTCAGTATGACCAGCACTACTTTTTTTTTTAATTTTGATTTTTTTTTGAATTTTCTAAAATCGCTATTACTCAAAAAGTACATACGTCAACGTAACCGTGTAAAGACGAATATTGTTCAGTATGACCAGCACTATTCTTTTTTTAATTTTTTTTTTCAATCTTTTAAAATCATCATATCTCGAAAAGTAGATACGTTAGCGTCACCGTGTGAAGACCAATATAGTTCAGTATGACCAGCACTACTTTTTTTTTTTATTTTTGTTTTTTTTTAATTTTCTAAAATCGCTATTACTCAAAAAGTACATACGTTAGCGTCACCGTGTAAAGACCAATATTGTTCAGTATGACCAGCACTTTTTTTTATTTTTTATTTTCTAAAATCGCTATTTCTCAAAAAGTACATACATTAGCGTAACCGTGTAAAGGCCAATTTTGTTCAGAAACGTAAACGCTTTTAGATGGCGAGCTAAATATTTTCAAAACTGCCTAAAATCTATTCGATCTAATACGTTTTACGACAAAAAGGGCCTCCGCGGGCCGCTTGCGCCCGCGGCTTTTACCCAACAGCTAGTACTAATATATAGCTGCAATACCACTCACTCACTCACTCACTCACTCACTGATCTATTGACATCAATTATTTAGTACTTGCCGGTATAGTGGAGGGTAGCGGTTTTTTGAGTCGTATAGAGGGCGTCCCAAAACCGTCGAGAAAAATACGACTTTGACCGGAAGTCGACTCTGGACCGGAAGTGGTAGCGATATCTCGAAAACGGGGCGAGTCGGGGCAGTCACCCCGAAGAGAAAGTTGTAGGGAATGCCCTATAATTTCGAAAACGATATTTTTTTTTTCAAAATTGCTCGAAAAAAATTTTTCCTCGATCGTATTTTTATCCTTTTCCCGCCGGTACGCCAATATGAAACGGAGCATGGCGGTGGGCGTGGCCTAACAGCATCCGCGACGAGGCATTTTCGGGACGAACGATCGAAAGGGCTTTACCTCGGTTAGTCGGACGGTGAGCGCGGCCGCGTGAACATCGAATTTGCTCCGCGCGGCGGGCTTTCTTTTAAATATCTCAAGAAGTAGATACGTCAGAGTAACCATGTAAAGAACAATTTTGTTCAGTGTGACCAGCACTATTTTTTTAAATTTTTGTTTTAGTTTTTTTTTTAATTTTTTAAAATCTTCATATCTCGAAAAGTAGATACGTTAGCGTCACCGTGTAAAGACCAATATTGTTCAGTATGACCAGCACTATTTTTTTTTTAATTTTTGTTTTTTTTTTAATTTTTTAAAATCGCCATATCTCGAAAAGTAGATACGTTAGCGTCACCGTGTAAAGACCAATATTGTTCAGTATGACCAGCACTAATTTTTTTTTAAACTTTTGTTTTTTTTTTAATTTTTTAAAATCGCCATATCTCGAAAAGTTGATACGTTAGCGTCACCGTGTAAAGACCAATTTTGTTCAGTGTGACCAGCACTTTTTTTTTTAAATTTTTGTTTTTTTTTTTTAATTTTTTAAAATCTTCATATCTCGAAAAGTAGATACGTTAGCGTCACCGTGTAAAGATCAATATTGTTCAGTATGACCAGCACTATTTGCTTTTTTTTTTTAATTTTCTAAAATAGCTATTACTCAAAAAGTACATACGTTAGCGTCACCGTGTAAAGACCAATATTGTTCAGTATGACCAGCACTACTTTTTTTTAATTTTTTTTTTTTAATTTTTTAAAATCGCCATATCTCGAAAAGTAGATACGTTAGCGTCACCGTGTAAAGACCAATTTTGTTCAGTATGACCAGCACTAATTTTTTTTTAAATTTTGTTTTTTTTTTAATTTTTTAAAATCGCCATATCTCGAAAAGTAGATACGTTAGCGTCACCGTGTAAAGACCAATTTTGTTCAGAAACGTAAACGCTTTTAGATGGCGAGCTAAATATTTTCAAAACTGCCTAAAATCTATTCGATCTAATACGTTTTACGACAAAAAGGGCCTCCGCGGGCCGCTTGCGCCCGCGGCTTTTACCCAACAGCTAGTATATAATATATAGATTGTATTTAAAATATTTGTAACAAATCTGGACGTCTGTTACTAGTGCAGTTACCTCAGAGTATTTGATTTTGATAAGACGATAACGAAATACTATTTGCCAGTGACGTTGTAATTCATTTAGGAATATTTTCTTCCATACTATACATAGAATGTGCAAAACTATTATTATTATCTTAAAATAGATAATTAAAACAAGGTTCTATGTAATATAATTTAATAAATATACTACCGGTATTTAAGTACGATAAGTTTATATAAAAAGACTATATTTTATTCTCGAAAACCATTTTTATGTTTTTATAGTTCCAAGGACAGTATTGTGACTGAGTGGAATGGAGTATGCTAAGGTGGTTCAGTCATTTAGAAAGGATTAACTAACAAGATTTATTGGCGGTCAACTGCTCAGATGGGTCAGGTGAGGAGCATCCTCATAATGGATGTGGTCGAAGCGAAAGTGTGTAGAGAGAGGAGTCGCTGACGCTCCACAGTTTCTGCCTATCCCAGTGGGAACAGAGCGTGAGCTAAATAGTAGTAGTATGACCGCCTGAGAAGAGCGGCCGTGGTCTAGCGGTAAGACGCGTGAACTCACGATCGATGAGACCCGTTTTCGAACCTCGCTAATTCTGACCAATGTAACTTTGTTATATGTACTTTGGTCGCTCAGTGCCTATAGGCACTATTAAAGAGTGGTAGGCAGACTGATGATGGTTATTTGTCCAGTCTGTCGTCCTGGGGTAGTACCACCACTTTCGAATTTAACACCCGTGAAGTGACTTTGTCGCGTATCGGGAATAGTTTGAAAGTAGCCAGGTATATAAAAGATATATTTTTTGGATAATATAAATTAATTTAGTCGACACGTGTTTCTGGAAAAGTTTTATGATTATAAAAAAAAATCGCTTTCTTTTTTTATTAATTTTTAAAAATTGCGATTGTAATATAGTAATCGTAACGTTTCGGACGGAACTAAACCATTGTCAGGAAACATAAAAACTTGTCAAATTACTTGACCAAACTTTCAATTTATTTTAATTAAAACATGGTGTTTATAGAATACTATTTTGTTAATTACACTGCAGCAGTTAATTGTATTAAATACTGTTATTGTAAGGAAATACAAAGAAAATATATTGGCTTTGTTAGATAACCACCATAGACAATAAAAATATCTATAAATTAGTCTCTTTTTCTCTATCTCCGCGATTTTAAAATTTTTTCGGACCAGAATCGAAAAACACATGTAATTGAAATGATATTTCGAAATGGTTTTCAATTTAACATGGGTTAATTTTTGAAGACCTTGCCCATTGTGCACCGTTTACATTGTCGGCGCACACTCCTTTTGTTAGATCCGACAATTTCCCCTGGGACTGTCAGACTGGGCTAATAATTACAGGCTGTGTTGTTCTTGACCTGATACTCCTCCTGAATCTTGTTCTTGTCCTGAACGATGAAAACGTTAATTTTCATATAAAATAATTTAAATCAGAAGCAAGCCGGCTACTTCCTAAGTTTCCTGGCTCTATTATGTCCGTCACTTCCATAGAAACCTTAGGTATTAGTTATTCAATCTAGAATCTAGACTATTTTAGTATGACCTAGAATAGTTTCAGTTGTTAAATTTTGTCTTTGTGAAGTTGCATTATTATTTTATTAACTTAAACGTATACTCACAAGAATTAATTAAATCATTGTTTATGATAAAATAAGATATATAAGTTACTGAATATTGTACGGTTTATTTAATATTAGAAACGTGCGTACGCGGCGGTGTCCGTCGCTATCTCTCAGCTACCTGAAGGCGCCAGGACGCGCGTAACCCGTCATGTGGTGTGCCCTTTTCCTACCCCTGTATACCTCGTCGCCGTACCGCCCCGCGAAATGCATTGAGCTAGCCAAAATGTCTCCTCTTTGTCTAAGGGTCAAAATGACCGCTCAACCGTCGCGTTACATAGTGGATTATTAGTAAATTAGTAAAAGCGAATTATTTTTATTTTCCCGCTAAAACTCATTTGAAAGTTTTACTAAAGATTCAACCACTTTAACTAACTAAAAACAATTAAAAAACTGAAGACTAAACAATGCTTCTTTTAAAAAATTAAAGTATTGCTGAGGACCAGGCTGCATGGACAATGATCCCTTTGCCTTTAGAAATGATATTTTTCTATGTAAAAACAAAGAACATATATTATATTACTGAAGACGTGGCTGTATGCCTTGTGCCCATTGCCTTACTAGAATGGAAGAACTTACAAAAAAAAACAAAGAAATATACCTAAAATTCATCAAACAATAGTGCAATAAATATATTATTTTTAAAATGGCTTGTCATGATAATAAAAATAGATAAAATTATGTTTAGGGTGTGTATTATATTAATAAATATTTGCTACAATAGATAGACTTTCATTTTGTGACGACATTCTTCATAATTATTTTTATTTAATTCGAAACGCAATTAAATGCCATCGTGCGTAGCCCTTAACAACATTCGGAACACAAACATGACGTGCAAAATGCGCAAGAAAATTATTTCTATATCTTGTTTTTTTAAATCTTAATAATTAATTATGTAGAATCCTTTGTTATAAATTTCAAAGGGTACAGATTCGTTTGCATGTACATACAGAGACTTATCTGTTAGCTATAATTATAGAAAAAACACACGCACACAAATTACTGCGTAGGTATGCTACTTATAGCCGTACGTACATTACAACGCGTACGTCTCGCATGTACGCATACGTGTGGCTTAACTATTAATCCTATAGAAAATACGTCTACGTATTCAATTTAAAAAAAACGGCGCGATTGCAGTTAAAAATATGTAAATATCATTCCACAGTAATAAATATTACCCTTATATCTTAAGCAATAAAGTCCAAAACAAATTTACTTAAGACAAGTGACGGAAAATTCTTTTTTTTCTTATTCGTATTTGATAAGTAAAAACCTATCACAAGTTTCTTGAAAATCAGTCATAAAGTACATATTAAGTTTATTTTGTCTTTATGAAATTATGAAAGTCACAACTGTCTATTGGACTCAATGTCGTGGTGGGAATCGAACCCACGTCGACGCTTCACATGGCCTCGTCGAAGTTACTCTGTTTTATTTTAAAGCCTAACAATCATATTAAGGGTGAGGTGTAAAGAGACATAAAGCATTCCTACGAACCAGAAGTTGTATAGCATTCAAACAAAAAAAACACAAAACATCGTTGAAATATTAAAAACAAGCAATGTAGATACAACGGCTGGTGTAACGACGCGAACGGCCTCGTGTTACGCTCGCAGTTATTAGACGGGCCGGCATTGGGTTAGCGATATTACTCGTCCGTTGCAGCTTGTTTAAAATAAATATCACATGAAAATCTTTATTAAAAAAAAAATTAACACAAAAAGGAATAAACTTAGCAAATGTGTTATGTTCTATGTTATTGTAACGTGTGGTTAAAATGATTACCATTTGTCTTTTTACATTTGTTTCATGTTTGTTTTCCAATTAAGGCGAAAGCCAACAACTGAGCGTCCATACATTTTGTTTTACAACATTGTTTGAAACGTAGCAGATTTATGTTGAAATTAAGTGATTTGATAACTTTCTCAGCACTAATTATTTGCGCAAATCACTATAATAAACAAATAGCTACGGCACAGAATATATAAAATGCTTGTGAAATATAACCAATATAAAATGTTTAAAATATTTAAAATGCATTTTATATATTCTGTGCCGTAGCTATTTGTTTATTATAGTGATTAATAATTAATGCTGAAAAAGTTCAAATCACTTAATTTTAACATAAATCTGCTATGCTTCGAACAATGTGGTAAAACAAAATGTATGGACGCTCGGGTGTTGACTTTCACCTTAAACTTGTTTAGCTAGAAGCCGTTTAGTAGACATGTATAGAGAGTATCTTACGTACCATTTGATAAGGATAAGAGACAAGGGTATAGAAGATGTACAAAAGTAATTTTTCAGATTAATTATCCCAGTCTGCCGTCCTGGGGTAGTACCACCACTTTCGAATGTAACTAACGCCCGTGATCTTGCCGCGTTTCGGGAGCAGTTTGAAAGTAGCCAGATATAGCGAGAGGAGTGTGCATTGTTTGTGCACACTCGTCTCCTCGGGCCGGCATAGCGGAGGAGACTGCTGCCCGTAAAGATTTCTCTGTAGTAGCAGTTGTTTCCGTTCATAGACCGCACTCTAGCTTTACATCAGGCGGAGTGTTGTCATATGCCGAGCTATAATAAAAAAAACTCGTACTGTTATACTCGGCGTAGTCTCTGCTTAATTCCTTTTTTTACGTCATATCACGTTAGTATCTGGTATAACGTAATATTAAAAAAAAAAACAAATAAATAAAAAACCACATGATGCTGATAAAGAAACTTCCTCGTGATATGAATTAAATAAAACAATAATAATAGTGTTTCTAAAACCTTTACACACTGCTGCGTTTTGTAATCATTTTGTACGCTATCTTAGCTCTAATTTAGGAACGTTAAAATCTTTAAGTAATTTCAAACATCGTAATTAGTTTTTTCTCTCAACAATAACGAAGTAATGGCTGAGTTAATAGATACTTTCGCATTCAATAACCTCCGGGTTCGAGTCTCATAAAACTACGCCCTGTACCGAGTTATTGATTACAAGAACCTGTAATTAATTTCTCATTGCTCGATATGATAGATCGTACAAGCACCTGTATAGGTGCTAGATAAATACATGGAAATAAGAGACAATTTGTTAAAAATCAACACTTTTCTTTGGCTTGCCGTATATCATTACTTCCCACAATTTGATCCTTATCGGGAACACTATCGGATGGTGCAATAATACAGAATGTTTTTTTTTTCAAAATCAACAGGTTCGATTCCTGGCCGGCAAAATGGATTTATCAAAAATCTAATAATGCAGTTTTAGTTTTCATCAAAATCGGCATCTAGACTCCTTTCAGCATTTTTCGATATTTCTTATAGTTAGATATGGCCATGAAAGCCCACTTGAAAAATTCACCTGTATAGTAATATTTACAAAAACTCACCATAAGTTGTACAAACAAGACATAATAAATAACTTTAATTAAACAATAAAAAATAATAATCCGAATCAAATGTAACTAGATTGAACTGATTACAATACAAGAGATGTTGACATCTAAACAAATAATAATAAAAAACCTTAAATATGATAAAGAAAATACGTTATTCTAACAAAAGATTACAACGAAGATTGATTTGTTTTGTCTAGCGGTCTTCTTTTTTTATTTTATTGTAGACAACACTCCGCCTGATGTAAAGCTAGAGTGCGGTCTATGAACGGAAATAACTGCTGCCATAGAGAAACCTCTGCGGGCAGCAGTCGCCTCCGCTATGCCGGCCTAAGGAGACAGGTATGCACCATCTAGATTGACAGTGCACACTCCTCTCGTTATACCTGACTACTTTCAAATTGCTCCCGAAACGCGACAAGGTCACTTCACGGATGTTACATTCGAAAGTGGTGGCATACCTGAATTTTACTTCTCTTTTAAAAACTATCCCTTATTTTTTATACAATGTTATTCTAAAGTGCGGTCCACGAACGGAGACAACTAGTATTAAAAAGAAAGCAGCACTTGTCGCAGGCGCTATGCCGGCTCGAGGTCACCATTTGCACTTCCAAACTGATCCTGAAATGTAAAAATGACACTTGACAGGGTGGTACTATTACAGTACAGGAGGTGGTACAGGACGGCTGAGTGGGCCAATAACCACCCCTGAATAGAATTTACTACATCCTTACCAAACGCAAGTTATAACTAAAGTCAAAGAAAGATTTTTTTTTTTTTATGCTTAATAGGCAAACGTTTGACCGCACCCTGCCTGATGTTAAGCAGTGATGCGGTCTAAGATGGAGCACGCTTGCCTATGAGGTACCTGTTTACCCTTAATTTGAAGAGGCCCATATTGTACTTCTCGGGAAACACAGACACCGGGAGAGAGTTCCACAGTTTCGCAGTACGCACGAGGAACGTGTTGTCAAAACGCCTCGTACGTACTTTTGGAACTTGGACCATAAATGGATGGTACCTGGAATGTATTTGGCTTCTAAACGCCTTAAAAATTAAAATACTCAACTTAGTGGCAAATTATTCTAATTAATACAAATAAAACAAGAAAATATTCTAATTAAAATAAAAGATAAAGAAGATATAAAATTTGAATTTCAGAGTAGCTATAAACATGGTGACCTGAAATTTTAATGAAAATTGTCTTCATTAAAAAATAACGTTGCCTTCCTTTATCAGAAATTATTGTTTCTTTTTTATTTGTTTTTGTCTTTTTTGTAACGGCTTCCTGCGAATGGATTCGAACCTGGTATCTGCCTCTTCACTTATACAGAGTGTTAAAGTATTGCGGAAGTATTAACCATGTATTACACTATTAATACAGAATTATATAAAGCTCGATTACCACTGACTTTTGAATTATGAAGCACTTGCGAGGGGGTTAGAGGGGTGATTCTTTTTGATACGTGTAGGGGGCGCTCGCGTGTCCTCAGAAAAACCTCGACTTTGACCGGAAGTGGACTCTGGACCGGAAGTGATTGCGATATCTCGGTAACGGAACGAGATAGGGCCGAAGTGCCAGAACAAAAGTCGTAGGAAATGCCCTCTAATTCATAATTCGTTTAAAAAAAAATTTTTTTTTTTTCAAAATTCCCAAAAAAAAAACCATCGAAGCGCGCCCATAGAACTAGTTGCACTTATTAATACTGAAACGTTATTCCAAGGTTCATCATCATCAAAATAGTAACGTGAATGCAAGAATTGAGAAACGGTTTGTGTCGCGACGAGCTCGTTATCGTCGATCATTATTCAACTCACAGCTGATAGACGGCCAAGCGCTTGCATTGGAAAAAAACAATGACGTTTTAGTATATATTAGTAGTGTAAATACGTGGTTAAATAGATTGCTATGTCTTTTCTATTTATTGTAGCTCGGCATGTGACAACACTCCGCCTGATGTAAAGCCAGAATGCGGTCCATGAACGGAAACAACTGCTACTACAGATAAATTTCTACAGTCAACTCCGCTATAGACTACCCACGTAAGTACTCCTCTCGTTATATTTATTACTTCCAAACTGTTTACACCCTGTATATTAAATAAAAAAGTGTCAAATATAAAAAAAACTATATATGCCAAAATATTGACTCGAAGTATATCATCTAACTTCTGGAGCACTATTGAACAAAAGCTAAGTCGGAGGTGGTATGTTATGATACTACAATGGCATCCAGTGGTACCCAGTGTACCAGTTTTCTACAACTCAAAACTCAAATATCGCGTAGTTTAGCCCCCAAGGCACTTCGCGACTCACTGTTCGTTCAGATTCTAATGAATTTACTTTCAAAAACGACTTATCTAACACTTTTACCTCACGCAATGTTCACCTTTATTTGTTACAGATTAAAGTTTATATTCATTTGTAAAATATTTGGAGATAAGAAATGATTTATGGAAAACTAAGGAAAGACAAACCGCTCTGCTAACTTCGTTAAGAAATTTGATGTGCAAAGATGCACATTTAAATTTTAAACTGGATGCATTTTGGGAGATAAATCTTTGATATCAATTACTTTTGTTATATGCAATCTTTTATTTGAGGTTTCGGGAAGTTTTAGTTAATTTTACCCTCGATATCTCCTTCACATACGAGTAATATACGTTAAAAAAAAATCTATCTCCGGATTTATAATTAGATAGACTAAAATGACGTTTGGAGGGATGCCGAGTTTTAGAAAAAATAAATATGTTTTTTTTCTGCACAAAATGGTTTCGCAAGTTATGCCAGTCGATAGAGCTGTAATGATATAATAAAATTATCTATATACTTTTTTTTTCTAAAGTAATTACTTACTGAGATAAAAAATAAAGACTAATCGAAATGCTATTTTAAGATAATTCAATTATTCAATTAAAGTATTCGTGTCACAACACTACACTACTAACTAGGCAACATTTTGGAGGAATGTACACACTTCGAACTGTCAATTTAGCCTATCTAATAATAATCCGACTAGAATATATCGGACCGGCAATGGGCAAGGTCCAAAAAAGCCAACCCATGGTGAATCGAAAACCATTTCGAGATATTACTTCAATTAGCAGAATTTTTTGATTCCCGTCTGAAAATACTTAAAAATCGCAGAGATATTTGAAAAACTGTAATGACCATCTTCGACCCTTCACTTCGACTTTCGTACAGTTTGACAAGATAGAATACAAAGTACCAACCTAACAGTTTTGTAGATTATTCTGTTGTCTATGGTTGTCGCCTCACAAGTTTGTCAAATATCTTTTGTTTGTGTTTCCTAACAATAACAGTGTATTATACGAATAACTATTGTAATTTTTAAAACAAAACTACACTATAAACACGATGTTTTAATTAACAGGAACTTTTAAAAATCAAAAGTTTGTTTGAACTTTTGACAAACGATTTTTTTTTTGTTCGTTGGCAATGGTTTAGTTCCGAACGAAACCTCAGGTTTGCAATATTACGCACGCAATTTTTAAAAATTAATAAAAAAAGAACAAAGCAATTACAAAAGTTTTCCAGAAACACGTGTCGACTAAATTAATCTATATTATCTAAAAAATATGTAAAAAAGATAACTGTCACCAGATACACCTCCCCAATTCCGGAATGCAACAAAACATTTATTATATTTATTACAATTTATTTTATTTACCAGTGCATTTTAGGATCAGAGGCACGAGTTAACATTTATATCTCACGGCGTAAAGCGAGTTCTTTCCACCAATACGATCGCTACATTTGATTTTTTTTTACTTCAGCGGTTAAAATAATATTGAAAGTTACCAGGTATAATGAAACTAAGCCGGCATAGTGGAGACGACTGCTGCCTGACATATCTCTATGACTTACTGTCTTCGTTCATGGGCCAAACTAGCTTCATATCAGACGGAGTATTAGCATAGGTCGAGTTAATAATATTCAGGCGTTTTCTTAATACGTAGATATGAAATTGTAAATGTATAGAATTTCTATAGAGATGCTGACCAACTGTTCTGGTTATGTCAAAACGACGTAACGGTTGTCTATAGCTCTAACAATGAATGTCAATTTTATCTCAAAGATAGTCTAACTATTGTTTATTAGAATCTAGGGAGAAACACAATGTAGAATATAAGCTAATAAATAAACTAACTAACTTTGAGAGTCGCGGTCTAGCAGTAGAAATCACTCACATCGATGAGATCCGTGTTCAAAACCTGCTCCTGCTGAAATTTTGACCGGTAATAAAGTTATAAATTGGTCGCTTAGTGCCTACCACTATCTTTTTAAACTTTAAAAAAATCAGCACACAAGTCTTAGAACTTATCTATCTCCTTACTTTACGGCTATATGATTTTTTTTTATTGTAGCTCGGCATGTGACAACACTCCGCCTGATGTAAAGCTAGAGTACGGTCCATGAATGGAAACAACTGCTACTACAGAGAAACCTGTCCGGGCAGCAGTCGCCTCCACTATGCCGGCTTGAGGAGACGAGCATGTACCATCTTAGATTGACAGTGAACACTCATCTTGTTATACCTGACTACTTTCAAACTATTCCCGAAACGCGACAAGGTCACTTCACGGGTTACATTTGATAATGGTGGTACTACCCCAGGACGGCAGACTGGACAAATTACTATCATCAGTCTGCCTATCACTCTTTAATAGTGCTTTTAGGCACTGAGCGACCAAAGTACATATAACAAAGTTACATTGGTACCGGTCTTTAGCGAGATTCGAACACGGGTCTCATCGATCGTGAGTTCACGCGTCTCATCGCTAGACCACGGCCGCGTTATGTAACATGTAACTTTTTAAAAACATATAATAAAATTCAGAATTCAAAATTCAGTTACTTTTTGTTAGTTTATACAGGCTATAATTGCCGAGTTACTGATATAGTAGTCTATGTTCTAGCTCTAGCCCATTTACTTCCTTACCAAATTTTATCGAAATCTGTTCAGCAGTTTTACTGTAAAAAGATAACAAATAGACGGAGTTACTTTCAAATTTATAATTTTGTATCTATCTCGAAAAGTTTGTTAGAAAAAATCAACTGTACAGCATAGCATGTATTTATCTAACTTTTTTGATATTTAGATAGAACGTGACCTGCTACGTGCAGACATCACTCTCTCCAGGAGAGCTTCTTAGCGCGTCAACAGAAAAAATACTGGCACGAATAAATTGGTACACCTGCATGCAAAATAATTTATTTAAAAATTTTGTTTTTCCGATCTACTTAATATTAATAAAATGATACCTCAAGTAGCAGTCACATCAGCTATACTGGCTTATTAAGATGATTGCACCGTCCAGATGGACAGTGCACACACCTCGCATTATACTACCAAGTTATTCCTGGAGCACTTAGCTAGTGTAGCAGTTGATCTAATAATATTTAATATTTTTGTTTCTGCACCGAAAACACTTTTCCACCACACCAAAGGTTAACTGGTAGAAAATGCCAAGTTCGCCTTTTGCAATTTTTATATTGTGCAATAAAGTATTTTTATTATTATTATTATTATTGTTTATTTTTACAAATTCTCGGCTATAGCCGGTTACTAACATTATTGTTATTATAATATGTACTTGGCACAAAGTTACATTGGTACTGACCGGAAGAGTTATGAACACGGGGCTCCCCATCGTAAGTTGACACCTACAACTGTTTAAAACCATGGTCGCTCATAAACTCTATAGAAACTTCTATTATCGTTGAATAACTGAAATAATTTATAAAATTAAACTGAAAGGAAGTAAATTCGCATTGTTTGACTTACCACGCTGATTAGGGTACGAGAAGGCATTAAGATTATCCTGAAATGGGACTTTCACTGAAAAGTTTCCCCTTCAGAAAAGTTGGTGCAAATAAGTACTTAAAAATTAACGAACCGAAGGCATCGCAAACACGTTTCAGAAGACCAACCTTATTTTCAGTTTCTTTTAAACTAAGAATATTGTGAACAACTCCTATATAAAATTCAGTAGCAGTTTTTTTTAAATTATTTTTCTTGTTGCCTTTAATAAAGGCAAAGGGATCATTACTCATAGAGCATAGTTTTCAGTTATCTTAATTCTTCTTTTGGTAAACCAAAAAAAATCAGGGCTCAAAAATCATTTTTGTGCCCTCTTGATATCTAATAGTTTGGCAACAAAACAATATTCTAAAATATATATATTTTTTATTTATATACTTTATTGTAATTTTACAAAAGGTTAACTTAAAGGCTTTATCTACCAGTCGACCAATTGAAAATTTTTTTTTTATTGTAGCTCGGCATGTGACAACACTCCGCCTGATGTGAAGCTAGAATGCGGTGGAAACAACTGCTACTACAGATAAATCTCTACAGGCAGCAGTCGCCTCCACTATGCCGGCTGGAAGAGACGAGCATGCACCATCTAGATTGAAAGTGCACACACTCCAGGTACACCTGACTACTTTCAAACTAATTCCGAAACGCGACAAAGTCACTTCACGGGTGTTACATTCGAAAGTGGTGGTACTATGCTGGGCTAATAACCATCATCAGTCTGCCTGCCTACCACTCTTTAATTAATGTAATGTATATCTTTAATCAATAATAAACGTATTTAGCTTTCAAATATGTCAAAGGTTAATTTATGAAAGAACCGATATTACCCACTTCTCCTATCAAGTGTTTCGGAGTCTGTTTGGAAGTTGCCAGGTGTGGGGAGAGTGCACTGTTAAACTAAGGTGCACATTCGTCTTCTTAGGCCGGCATAGCGTAGGCGAGCGCTTTCTGTATAGATTTCTCTGTAGTAGCAACTGTTTCCGTTCATGGACCGCAGTCTAGCTTAACATTAGATAGAGTGTTGTCATATGTTGAGATATTGTAAAAGAATTAAAAAATATACGATGAAATACGAATGTAAGTACTATAAGAGTGGTAGGCAGACTGATGATGGTTATTGGTCCAGTCTGTCGTCCTGGGGCAGTACCACAACTTTCGAATGTAACACCCGTGAAGTGACCTTGTCGCGTTTCGGGGATAGTTTGAAAGTAGTCAGGTATAAGAGAGGAGTGTGCACTGTCAAACTAGATGGTACATGCTCGTCTCCACAAGCCGGCATAGTGGAGGCGACTGCAGCCCGTAGAGATTGCTCTGTGCTAGCAGTTGTTTCCATTCATGGACCGCACTCTAGCTTTACATCAGGCGGAGTGTTGTCACATGTCGAGCTACAATAAAAAAAAAAAACTTTTACATATTATATGTGTTCATACTGTTCATACATATAATATAAATAGCATATATTTTATTATAAACAGTAGTAAAACCCGAATTTCAAATGCAATTCTTCAATGAAACACGCAGGTAATATATTATTTCATAAAAACAAGTCTACGTTGCGGTTTTGTATAATTTTGAATGAATTAAAATGATAAAAGATAACAAAAAGCAAAAAAGAACCGGGCACGTGGATATAGAGCTTCAAAGCGCAGGTTTATTTATCTATGTGTGTATGTTTGTGTAAGCGATGCATTTGTGTGTGTGACTTTGCAGGTATCGGAGCGTAGGCAGCCAGTTCTCTCCGCGCAGTCGTGTCGGTTTGGTGTGTGCGCGTTTCATATCCTTAACGGAGCCAATCTACGATATCTTCATACTACGAAATATTAATTCGGTTTTTTTTTAATTTAATAATGAATAGTGATGGGTGTTTAAAAGATTTAATTATGTTTTATAAATAATAATTAAGTGTTTTGTTTTTGTGGTATAATTTACTTTTTTTTTTAAGAATTGTGTAGTGTTTATAAAAACAAAGTATTTGGACTTTTTTTTCTGTCTAAAACGGTGCGTTTTTATTAGTAAAATACTACCAGTGTTTTTGTTATGTGAAAAATTTCATCGAAATTAGGACTTTTCATGTAAGTATTGTTTTTGTTATAAATTCTACATTATTTATTTATATTAAATTTTCTAATACGAAAGACACCTATTCATTCATAAATAATTAAGGTATATTCGTTTTTAGGTATTATACATTAAACTTAAATTAAATATATTAACTAAATTAAACAGTTTTTTAATAACCAAGAAATTGGTTGTAGGTAATTCGAGTAAACGTTAACCGTGATCTAAAATATTTACGAAGTAATATTTCTAGGTAAACTATTGTAATTGAGGTGATCGTACGGTTGTTCTACGTATCTAAGCTATTATGGACAAAATTGTCTTCACCTACCACATTTTTGGAGTAGGTGCCAAGGACCCAATTTAAATAGCTGTTTAGAAATCTGAAACTTATTACATGTTTGATGTTTGGAAATAAACTTAGATATCAAGTATATCTATAAACATTGTTTGATTGGCACCTACTCCAGAAATGTGGTAGGTATGTAAACAATTTTGTACATAATAATTTTGTGTGTTCTTGTTAAAAATTATTTTTAATTTTTTAGTGCCTTTAGTACTTGTTGAAGTTGGTTCAACTTTTTTTTTATATTTATATTGTGTACTAAGGTAAAAAAAATTAAAACTTACGCATTCTAAAATATAATATCACTAGTATTTTCTTTGGCTAGAGTCTGATATTAAGCTAGAACAATTAAAGAGTGGTAGGCAGACTGATGACTGATATAAGCCCATTCTGCCGTCCTGGGGTAGTACCACCACTTTCGAATGTAATACCCGTGAAGAAGTGACCTTGTCGCATTTCGAGATCAGTTTAAAAGTAGCTAGATATAACCAGGGGCGTGTGTACTGTCAACCTGGGTAATACACATTCGTCTCCCAAGCCGGCACCGCGGAGGCATCTGCTGCCTACAGACTATTCTCTGTAATATCAGACAAGAATGACTAAAAAAAAGGAATATTTATTAACATATTTATTTCTTATAAGATTCTATTATATTCTACTACTGATTTAAGCGTATCGTTATAGACGCGTATAACTAGTTTTTTTCTTGTAGGCACAGTATTTACCTATTTTATCAAATATAAACAGCTTATTAAATATTTGTGTTGTAAGAATTTATTCTACGAAAAAACTAAACGAATTTTTAAAGAAAAGAAAAAACTTTTATTATGTGGGTAGTTTGTAGTTTGAAGAAAAAACATTATATTCTTAAGCGGGCTACACGTTGTCAGTTTCAGGTATCAGTTAAAACTGAACGTGTGTAGCGCGCCTTTAATAATTACCTACCTACCTAGGTATGGTTTTTATTTATATGATTTTTTTAGCGTATAATTTTTTTTTTACTCGTATTCAAAAGTAATCGTGTAAAAAGTCTCAGATAGGAATGGTATATAGGTACCTACATAATTTTATCTATTTTTTAAAATAATTTCTAATAATTTTTTTTTTTTTTTTTTTTTTTTTTTTTTTTATTGTAGCTCGACATGTGACAACACTCCGCCTGATGTAAAGCTAGGGTGCGGTCCATGAATGGAAACAACTGCTACCACAGTGGCTACCTATGGCATAGACCAGTGATTCTCAACCTTTTTTTGTTGCGGCCCACTTTTAACGATTTCAAAATTTTGACGGCACACAAAGAAAAAGATAAGTTTAAAAATTATCTACTTACCTATAACACACTACGTAAAATAGTTTATGATAATAATTTTAAATGTGCGAAAAAAAATACTACAAAAATAACAGTACGTTTTTATTTTAAATCATATTATTTAATAATAATAACGTAATTATATATCTAAAAGGCGGCACACTTTTAGAATTTCGCGGCACACAAAAGTGCCGCGGCACAGTGGTTGAGAATCACTGGCATAGACAAATAAACATACAATCAAATTAAATTGAAAAGTAAACACTAATTTAGAGCAACACTCCGCCTGACGTAAAGCTAGAGTACGGTCCATGAACGGAAACAACTGCTACCACAGATAAATTACTACAGGCAGCAGTCGCCTCCGCTATGCCGGCTTGAGGAGACGAATGTGCACAATCGATGTTTGGCAACGAACGTAAATTTTTCATACAACGCGCATAAGCCAGCATATCCGTTATTCAGCAGCTATGCCCGCTCGTTGTGGGTGCTGGTCTGCATCACTGTAGTCACCTGGTGCCCAGGAAGGGCAGGAGACTTCACATTTCCTCGCTTCTTGCCAAACTATTTAGTATAAAAAAAGAAAGAAGGAGTTTTGGCGGCTATCTTAAGACGTCAGGTTATCTGTCTTGAATTATTTTCCTAAACTTGTGTTTCTTCGAGTGTTAACGTGTAATAATGGTGGATTATTAACCATTAAGTGTTCGTGAACGTGCGTGAGTGTGGGCAAACAATTCAAAAGAAGGGAACCTGTGTTTCCATTTTCCTTCAAAACTCCGTTTTAGTAAAGATTCAACCATTTTTCTGGAGCAATTTTTGACTTGACTGAGACTTGACCTGACTGTTTAGTGTGATGAATGAATGACTCGTGATGCACAATATTATTAATTTGATGCAAGAATATGAACTTTGACACTGCCAAATTGTTAATACGCCATATAAACCAAAAAAAAAAAAGAAATAATGTTTTTTTTAAATTCTATTTTGTACACGTGTTTGGAAGTATTGATAGCAAAAAAATTGCATAAACAATTTGTTAGCTGTCACCGCGGGCGAACCGGCTGATTTATTGTTTCCGAAGTGTGCCATCAATTAATACCTAATCTTCATTAAGGCGTTTCTGTCATAAAAAAGTAATTAGGTGAACATCTTGAAACGTAATCTCGAGAGATTTACTGCATGAATTAGCGTCTTCCAAAATAGCCTGTAGTTAGCAAAAAAATTAAGAAAATGCCTTTTTTTACTTTGATAATGTTTCGCACCTTTTACCATTTTAGTAACTTTAATGATTACTTATTAATGAAGGTACGCTAGCCGCCCCGTAGTAGAACATCCGTTTGGAAGTAGGTAGCCAAGTAGCGAGAGGAGTGCACTGTCAACCTGGTTGGTGCACATTCGTCTGCTCAAGTCAGCTATGGAGGTGTCAGCTGTCTTCAGAAATATAGTGTTGTAGTAGTTGTTTCCGTTCATGGACCGCACTCTAGCTTTACATAAAGCGAAGTGTTGTCATATGTCGAGCTACAATAAAAAATAAATAATTGAAAAAGTTGAATAACCTTATGTTTGCTAATAGGTACATATTATACAAATTATTTTCATAAAAATCACACGTCAAATTTCAACAAAAAAAAAAAACGATTGAATGAATGAATAACGATAGAAGATTTTATTATTCGTTGCGAAAAAAAATATTCACACTTCAAATGAGGCGCCTCATTTTGGAGTCAAGGGAATAAGGGCTTATTATATTGTGACTAAACTTGCGGACATAATTAAAGGGACGACGCCATTTTATTTATTTTCAATTTTTTTATGCCGGCTTGAGGAGCCGAGCATGTACCATCTTAGATTGGCAGTGCACACTCCTCTCGTTATACCTGTCTACTTTCAAACTATTTCCGAAACGCGACAAAGTCACTTCACGGGTGTTACATTCGAAAGTGGTGGTACTGCCCCAGGACGGCAGACTGGACAAATAACCATCATCTGTCTGCCTACCACTCTTCAATGAGCGATCAAAGTACATATAACAAAGTTATATTGGTACCGGTCAGAATTAGCGAGGTTCGAACACGAGTCTCATCGATCGTGAGTTCATTGTCTCACCGCTAGACCACGGCCGCTCTAAATTATAGACACATTACATATGACAGTAAATATAAAGTCCAGGCGGGTCTGGTCGAGGCAGGTCGCATAGAATATACAGTAATACCCCGCTTTACCCGAGGGATACGTTCCGCAAAAACTCGCGTTAAGTGAATTTCGCGTATAAGGGGGTCACGTTTAAGCATAACCAAAAGTCAGTACAAAATGCAAATCAATACATACTTTAATTCTAAAAACATATTATGCATTTTTTTTGAGAAAAATGTACCTATCTATTGTCTTCTGGGTTGCGTTTCGTTTACGGTCTTGTAAAATATTTTCATAACACTTAACACTGTTTTTTACTGATTGACACACGGTCATCATCTCTGTCTATGCTCTGCAAACCTGAACAAATCTTTGAAAGAGCCATTTTAACGCTAAATACGCGTAAAACCGAAACCGCGGAAAACGGAGTCGCGTAAAGCGGGGTGTTACTGTAATTACTTAGCGATGTTAACTGCTATCACAGTAAAATAGCTACAGTTAGTTGATACTCCGATCACCTCCGCTGTGCCGGCTTGAGTAGATATTGAGTGCAACATTCAGGTTGACAGTGCACGCTCCTGTATGATTCTAGTCACTTATTTTTGTTCGCAAGTGTAATAAAGAAGTTAAGTCTTAATGTCGTCGGGGATTTTGTTAGAGAATATCTCTCATTTTTCTTTTTACATTTTTTATTTAGTAAAGTTTTGCGAGAGCGCGTGATAGATGCCTTTGTTTGAAGATGATGACACTTACAGTTAGATATCCTAGGACATTTAGAAGCTGGAATTTAAGACGTCTTGGATGACTTACTTTAAATTTATTCAACATCATGCCAAGTGTTATCATATAAAAACGAAAATAATTTTTTTCTTAGCTACAATTAGCTCAACGTTTGACAATACTCCGCCTGATGTAAGGCTAGAGTGCGGTCCATGTACGAAAACCACTGCTACAGAGAAATTTCTACGGACAGCAGTCGCCTCCGCTATGCCGGCCTGTGGTGACGAGTATGCACTATCTAGATTGACAGTGCTCACTCCTCTCGCTGTACCTGGTTACTTTAAAATTGCTCCCGAAACGCTACAAGGTCACTTCACGAGTGTTACGTTCGAAAGTGGTGGTACTGCCCCAGGACGGCACACTGGGCTAATAACCATCATCAGTCTGCCTACCACTCTTTAATAGTGCCTATAGGCATGAAGCGAGATTTTTTTATTTTAGCGAGATTCGAACACGGGTCTCATTGATCGTGAGTTCTTTTAAATTCAGAATAATTTTGCATGTAATTCGTTTCGGCCCTTTTTTTGTTTATTATCAGTGTAATTGAAGAGATTCCTTAAGTTTTGCTGCTAACACGTTTTAACTGATTAATAATAATTATTAGGGTGGCGAAATCGAAACGGATGTCGCTCGGATTAAAATAAACATGATAATAGGTAATTGTAAATGTAAAGAATTGTGTTTAGCGGTAGAAGTCGTAAATTAATGAAAGATGAGACCCGTGTTCAAATCTCACTAATGTCTGCTTATCTTAGTCTATACCTATACCTCTATACTTATGTATTGAAGAAACAGTACCTTTTAAGTAGGTATAAACTGTTAAACCTATAAATGATTATTAAAGCATATATCATCATCAAATTGAGTGATAACTTTCACTATAGTAGTGTCTAAATGATCGGCCATCAATTCGTCGAGTGAGCAAATAATCCTACTATATATATTGTTCATAAATTCCAATCGAACCGACATAAATCTGGTACCTTTTTATATTGGCTGGCTAGTGTGACTAGCTACCTATATTTCCCCATTTCACTATTAATATGAAAACGATACTTAGTAATTGATTAATGTTTACTATTATCCGACCTCTTACATTCTTCTTTACCTTACACGTTATATTATATAGTAGATCGGTGTATGTCAACAGCCTGAAACAACTGATAGAGGAATCTCTACAGACATCAGTAGCCTACGTTATTTTTTTATTGTAGCTCAGCATGTGACAACACTCCACCTGATGTAAAGCTAGAGTGCGGTCCATGAATGGAAACAACTGCTACTACAGAGCAACCTTTGCGGACAGCAGTCGCCTCCACTATGTCGGCTTGAAGAGACGAGCATGTACCATCTAGGTTGACGGTGCACACTCCTCTTGTTACACCTGGCTACTTTCAAATAATTCCCGAAACGCGACAAGGTCACTTCACGGGTGTTACATTCGAAAGTGGTGGTACTACCCCAGGACGGCAGACTGGACAAATTACAATCATCAGTCTGCCAGTTAAGGTTAAGGAGACGAATGTACACCATCCAGGTTGGCAGGTTTCTTCTAGTTCAGGCTACTTCCGAATTGATCCTAAAACACGACCAAAAGTGGTGGTACTACCCAACGACGCGACGGCAGACTGGGCTAATCAGTCATTCAAACAATCACTCTTTAAATGTATAATTGTTCATAATTTTAACAATAAAATTAAGTGACAGTTGTTGTGGGCCGTTATTGCCCACCTAAGTTAGTATAAAATACCGTAATTAATTAAATAAATAATGTGATCAAAAGGTTACAGGCGGCGTGAAATAGTTAGAGGGTAAACCACCAACTACAGTTAAGGGTTGAACGTCACAATAATCCTGGTTAAGGAGATTAAACCCTTCTTAGTGTTTTAGTATAATACGGATTTTGGTGTATGTTAATAATTACCCAAATAATAATATTAACTAGACAAAAAAATAGATAAATTGATAGATGAAATCACAAATACATCGTTTAAATATTGGTATTGAAAATTAAATACAAAATTTCAGAATTTTAATCTAAAAAGAAACGATTGGCATAATTTTTTTTACAGAAAAATAGGTTTTAAATAAAAAAAACTAGGACAGCCCTGTATGCATTATGGCTCTATTTGTATCACATCAGGGCAAGGACAATACAAAAATACAACACCTAATATATTAAAATATACCGGGGAATCGAACCCTCTGTGTGACCACTGCGCTATAGTTGCCACCGTATTCGGATAGTCCATTTTTCTTGCACGCCAGTGTAATAGTGAATTACTAAGACTGTAATTTCTGTTCAAAATCATATTCCCTCTCAAAGTCAAGCGAAACAAGGCAAACAGTTCGTAGGGGAAAAAAGGATATCATTTTTTTCAGACGGTTTCAGGAGGCTAGGGGCCATCAGTCAATATTTGTTTTAGAAGCCAAGCCAATTCTCTCATATTTACTTTGTGTTTTCGGGACCATGTGTTTACTGAAAATCTCGCGTGGTCACGACAGGGTACCACAGAGAATATCATTACATATTATTATGAATAAAAATGTTCGTAAATATTTTCAGATATTGGATTATTTTTTTATTAGTCCCGACTTTCCGAGATATCTATTTACCACAACTTTCAAGAGCAATACTAGGCTCCTAGACCTAGGCTCATTTCAAGATTGCTTTTAAAGTAACTTGAGTGCGGAAACGGCTACTACGGCTGCAAGTGTTACACTTGACAACTGTGGTACTACCCCAAGACGGCAAACTGGGCTAATAACCATCATCACGTCTTCCTATTATTGAGAGACCAAAGTACATTATAACAAAATTACATTGGTACCGATCAGAATTTTTACGAGATTTGAACACGGATCTCTCGACTTCTACTGCCTTAACCTTAAATAATCACTCATATTAAGTTTCGTTTTGTTATTATAATCATAAAACAGTATGAATTTGCGTGACTTTTACTATTATGTTCAAATTCATATTCATATTATTTATTGTGTAACTAAGGTGGGGTTACAGGGTATTAAATGTGCAGTTAGGGTGTTATTTTAGATACTAACTCAATAAAAATTAACAAAATTATTGTATTATATTTAAAAAAAAAATCTAGAATTAGGAATTAATTGAGAAAAGAAAATGTAGAATAATATATATATTTTTTTTTTCAAATATTCCAATTTTAATAGACTAGGTTTTTTTTGTAATTTTAATTAGTTACTTTCATGTTTTTTTTTTTATTATTGTAGCTCGGCATGTGACAGCACTCCGCCTGATGTAAAGCTAGAGTGCGGTCCATGAACGGAAACAACTGCTACTACAGAGAAATCTCTACAGGCAGCAGCCACCTCCACTAATGTATAATGATAACGTTATTAAATTATCTAAGACGAAAATAACTCAAGCTGTTGTATGGGAGTTGATTTTTTTGAACTAATTTTTATCATGTAATGAAATGAAATTCAGTTTAGATAGTAAATATAAGGTACCTAAGTACCTACAACGAATGAAGTATATTTATCAATAATGACATGGCTTAAACCTAAAAATTAATCAAATTATCAAAATATAATCACATCTACAAACCTACACGAGGGTTACAATCAATGTAACAAAATTATCGCGGCCTAAAAATCAAAAACCGTTTCCGTTTCACAAAAGAACGCCAGCCGTCAAGAATTCTATTGGGATTTGTTCACTTTCGTCATAATATTTTGCCACGATTTTATTTGCCACAAATAAGGGCCGATATACTTGCATTATATAACAACAATGCATTGTTTATTGCTAGTTGTTCTAATTTATATCTAAGAGTAGGTAAGTAAGTTGTGTACAACTTGCTCAATTAAAGATCAGGATTGAAGAAGGTGGCTGTATCAATCAACGTGTAAAACAAATGGTACTTGGTGTGTACAATACAATACAATACAATTGTCACGCTTTTTTCACACTTGTTGTGTAATTTGTATAATTTTTGTTCCGTACCATTATTGGACGCAAACGATTAAAGTCCGTAGTAGGACCAAATAAAAAAGAACATATTTATTGGTAAAACTTTCTTTTTACTTTGATCAGAAATAATCGACTTCTATTTTTGTGTCATTTTTTCGGGTCGTATATAAACGAACCTGTTAAATCAAAAACGCAAACGTGTACCTAACATTAACTTACGTGTTTACGTAACCTTCGATTGTGTTCCGAGTAATCACAACACGCATTCACATGTCTCGTTGATAACAATGCTTTCATCTTTGTAGCATGATGCGGTGGGCAAAGCAACTTCATTGTTAAATATAAGAATGGACAAAATAGTGTAGTGTATAGAAAGAGTGCAATGGAGAGAAATAAACTCGGAAAGGAGAAGGTCTATCACTATTGGTGTCAGTGACGCTCGCGTTATTTTCCAATTTACTTCCCAAAAGCACTGCTTCAACAAAATGACATCCATTGATAATAATCTGGATTATTATGTATTTTTGTGCGGTTCGGTCCGTACAGTGCTTCTAAAGCTGGACTAACATTTCCCTGTGTCACGTGTCGCAACGCTGTTTGACGCAACGGGGTGATTACACTAGTGTAGTGTCGTTGGAAATTTCAATGAGATCGTCACAGTCCTCACCACCGACACTGCGATCGGAATCGAACAGTCTGCATCAAGTTGGTCCCCACTAAGTGTATTAAACCGATTCTCTCATACGCGTTGCGACACGTGGTGCGGTGTAAATGTAATTCTAGCTTTATGTGGACGCAGTCTTATACAAAATGTATGGGAGATAGATTTATGCGACCGCGGTCCGACCCGACCCGCCTGATGACGGACGCGTTTGCATCCATTTTAAATACAAACTGGACGTATTTATATTGTTAGGTACATCTTTCTGAACTTCCTAGGTAACAGACTAAGTAATTAGCTCTAGCAAGCACACGTGCCTGGACGTTAGATAATTAGTAAAATTAATAAAAGAAAAATAAAGTCATGTTTATACGACCTTATTGAATTTGAGAAGGGCGGTTTATCTTGCCACTACAACCTTGAAACATCCCTTATTGTAAACACTTGACGTGATCCATTCGGGAACTATACGTTAAATGCAAGGAAAGAGAAAACTACCCTTTTATTAATATTGCGAAAGTTTTTCGGTAATAGTAAAGCAAACAGAGTCGGCTTTATCTTGACTTTTTTAAATGTCAAACGAAATTAAAAAAATTAATAGTAGATCGGCATTTTTTTATTGTTAATAATAATAATAACTTTATTGATATAAAAATGACCTATGTACAATAGTGCTCTGCCATCGGAACTAGTCTGGGGACTGTATCCCCGAGTGCAGTGCTTGACTCTTAAAATTTAGAGGCTTAACCGATCTTAAATAAAAGTAAAATTGTATATTGTAAATTGTAACTCAGCATGTGACAACACCGCCTGATATAAAGCTAAAGTGCCGGCAATCAACGGAAACAATTGCCACTACAAATAAATTTCTACAGACATCAATCGCCTCCGCTATGCTGGCTTAAGGAGACGAATCTGCACCATTCGTCGACAGGGCACACTTCTCTCCTTATATATTATATCGACTAATATTTTATGTCCCATCACTAAAATAATTTTGCTAGTTTCTATTAAATATAATTGTATCGTTACACGTAACATAATAAAGGTAGATATAATATGATATAATAACACACTATGTGTGACAACACAACACAATACACAATATACCGCAAGACAACACGTAAGTAAATATTTCCATTCGCCTAAGAGAAATGGGCCCACAATTTTTTTCTCTCGTTCGTCGATGATTTTAGTACATTTTGTAGAAATTTTATATAAATGAAATATTCCTTGTCAACAATCAGGTCAATTTTTTACCCGGGTTATTGAGTAATTAGACTTTTTGTGATGCAATATTTGAGGTTATTGTTATATTAAATGCTTTAATGATTGATTATATCTGTATACAATGTTGTCATATAATTGAAAAAATAATAAAAATAAGGTAAATTATTTTTAAAAAAGTCAAGTGAGTTCTAAATTAATTTTTGATGCAGTTGTGCAAAATCGTGATCTTTCAAACCAATATCAGGTTGTTTTTTTTTAATTTATTGTTGTGTCGTGTGTATCGGCCTTAACTATTACAATAGTACGTGGGTTTTAATAATTATAATGTTTTCTACTCCCTCTACATACCATTTATGTGTGTTATTAACAACGTCTATGGAATAATAATTTTGTGTGTGAAATAACAAATTTTGTATGACATCATATTTTGTGCTTCTAATTGTTTTTTAAATAATAATATATAATATTACATAATATACCTAAAACACCCAGACCAAACAAAGAGGTTAACTTACCTACTTTTTTAATTAAAGTTATATATATTTATAAATTACGAATATTTGGTCGAACCTGGGACTTCCTACGCTAACAGATTGGCGATACCACTACGCCTTTAGGTCGATATTAGGTAGGTACTAACGCATCCTTACATAAACATAAAAATGGTTTCTGAGGATGTCATTGGTTTTTTAAATACCTAAATAATAAGCAAAAAAAAACTTATATTTTGGGCAAAAGGGGATATTTGCGTACTAAGGTAAGGTTGGATATGGTGGCAGAGTTGGTATGGTTTGATCCGCAATCTCCGTGTTTAAATCACTTAATACTTAGCCTAGTAATTAAAAAAAAAAAGAATAATTAGTAGATAAATCGGAAATATAGTTTTTTTGGCGGCCATCTTGAGACGTCAGGTTGTCTGTCTTGAATTATTTTCCTAAACTTGCGTTTCTTCGAGTGTTAATGTGTAATAATGGTGGATTATTAACCTTAAAGTGTTCGTGAACGTGTGTGAGTGTGGGTAAACAATTCAAAAGAAGAGAACCTGTGTTTCCATTTCACCTCCAAAACTCCGTAGGAAGTTTCAGTAAAGATTCTACCACTTTACTGGAGCAATTTTTGACTTGACTGTGACTTTAAGTGTGATGAATGAATGACTCGTGATGCACAGTATTAACTTGATGCAAAAATATTTACTTTGACACTGGCAAATTGCCAAATAAAACTAAAACAAAATAAAAGCCTATTTTACTCGTTAAGGTCATAATTATACATACCTACGTACAATACAAATGAACTCGGAAAATTTAACCCTTCGCATTCGTATCGCATTGTCTTCACGTTCCGGATTATGATAATGCGATCCGAAAATATTTTATGCTCATTTACAGTCATTTCCGAGCTCGTTATCAAAATAAATGAAACAAAAGGATTATTTATTGATTTTGGTAATTGACAAATCCGACATCGGCGGGACAAGTATGAGTCTACAATTATGCTTTCACGGCGTAAAGTGAGCACTTCAGGCTATATTATTTTGACCGCCGAGGTAAAACTATTAAAGGAAGCGATCCTATTATGGAGAGCTACGTAAACTCATACTTAGGCTTCGGGTATAGTGCGAGATGATTGTTTCACAAAAAATGTGCTCTCTTCAGGTTGACATGGCACAGAAACTCGACTAACTCAAGTTAGAAAAATACTATTTAAACCCATTTTAATTCGTAACAGTTAATTCAATTACGAAATTAGGGTCAATTACACTAACGACCGCAATTATTGGGTGTATACTAAAAATAGATAGAAATCCATTTTATAAACTATCAAAGAAAGGGTTTTAACAGTTATATTTAAATCTATATCTAATAAAAACTTCGATTTAAATATATTTTTATTATTATTAAATTATGATGAAACGGGAACGGAAAAAAATCAATTCCATTTGAATGGGTATTCCAAAAATTAACAATATACATTTTTTTTTTGTAAAAATGTCTGCAGACAGCAGTGGTCGTTGTTATCCCAGCTTGAGGAGACAAATGTGCACCATACAAGTTGACAGGACACACATTTCTTCTGCATTTAGGCAGACTAATAATGAATGATGGCTATTTTCAAGTTTTGTCGCGTTTCAGGATCAGATTGAAAATACCCGGATATAACGAGAGTAGTGTGTTCTGTCAACATAAACGGTGCACGAATTGGCACAGATTATGTGGCAATAAGGCAGACTGTACGTATTGTAGATTGTACGTATATTATATTGAATCTAATTATTGAAATTAAATAAAATTGCATGGGTCGGAATCCAAACGGGAGGAAAAAAACAAACAAGTTACGTTTTAGGTGTTTAGCAAAAAGTTTTTAAAAGTAATATACAATAAGAAAATTTTAATATTCCTCCGAAGCCTTGTTAGCTACAAGTTGTGAATTTCAAATCTCTTTCAGCGATTTCTTCTCAAATTAGGTGTGTTTTTCCTTCCCTCTAATGCATTTAAATAAATTTGAATATTCGATTTTCAAATTAAATAACGTTCATCTAATCTTGTTTGAATATATAAAAAAAACCATTCGAGTTTTATAACTTCTGTAAAGATCGCTTTAAAAATTTCAACTTTCCTTTGAATGTAAAAAGTACGTGAAATTTTGCGGTTGTTGAATCACAGGAATACTTTCGAAATCAATATAAGCGATTGAAAACACCCGCGTAGTATTTCAATACGTAATGTTTGCATACATTTCATAAAGCATAACTGAAATGCTTTGACTCGAAAATGTTTCATCACTTTTGCCAAAGTCATTGAAATTGATCCGGTATTCGAATACTGACGAGTGATCACACTGCAACTATACTTCGGCCTCTGTGGCTTTGTGGTTAGCACACCAATATGTCACGCGAAGGTCGCCGGTTCTATTATCTTGATAGAAACAAGCAGTAATTTATACCTAAATATGTATTTTTAATTTCATGTGACCGCACTCTACCTGGTTAAGCTAGAGTGCGATTCATAACAACAGTCGCGTCCGCTATGCCGCCCTTTTTACACTGCGCTATATTATATAAATAAAAAAACGGTACCTATTTCTTTCAGATTTATGTTGTCCTTGTTTTGATACCCCTAGAACAGGGTATCCTAGCTTGGGGCCAGGATATCGTATGTAATGTTGCCACACTTATTTCCTTTACCGTGAAATTTCAAAATATAAGAATAAAATTCTTGTAAAACTTATTATAAATTTCAATAATAATGAATTGTACAAAGTTATATACAAGTAATTGAGTTCCGTGCCCTAAATTTTGTGAGTTACGTCTTATTCTGTGCTCCAGCCTCTAGTACATGATGTGATTACTCCAGTTTTAATGTCACAAACTTTTTGGCTGCGAGTGTAACAAACATGTGTCATACGAAAATTAGGGATAACGAAACTTTTCATAATAAAGCTTTTCAAGATAAATAGAAGCATATTTTGAATTAAAATTGTTCATGCTTTCTACTTACTTCGATGATAAATTAATTATAACTTTATATAACCAAATAATGTATTAAAGCAGTAAGGTCCGACTAAGAAATGACAATATTAAAAAATTAGAAAAATAAAACGCAGTTCAGTCCATGATCGATATTCTCCCAAATTGTTTAGTCGTGAGCTAACATAACATTCTTTTACGAAGGCTTATTGAGCCGAGTATGACCTTCCGACTGAGTCTGAAGGCAGTAGTCGCCCCCACTATGACATCTTGAGGAGACGACGTGCATCATCAAGAGTGTTTATTTAGTTATACTCAGGTATTTCCGAGCTGATTTCGAAACGCGGTAAAGTCGCTTCTAGATGCGTAATACTTGAAAGTGATGGTACTACCCCAGAACGGCAGACTAGGTTGTGAACCATCAGTCTGTCTGCCACTTTTCAAAATCCTTACAGCAAACCTTTAGATATAAGACGATGTTGTCTGCACCGGGTTTTAGGCATGTAATCCATTACAAGTTATGTTAAATTATACCATAGTTTTAGTAGGTCATTAAGTTATTTCCGAAGTTCTACCTAGTCGTCACTCGGGGGAGTTTATACCTTATATGCATTAAGTATAGTTTTGTTAATCTGTGTCAATTAAAACATAGATTAGATAAACCTATTAAGTGTATAAATCGGCGTTTTTAAAAGGCTTTTGGGTATCAACTATTTGACAGTTCTATCCGAACGTCAGACGTTCAATGAATATTTACGATAGTCGGTGGTGTTTTTTTTTACTTTTTTTAATAGCCCACAACAAACACCCGCTCTTTTTGTCCGCCCGTATAACAGTGGGTTATTTATGTGTTATCTATGGTTTGGCTCTTTTTTAAAGTGATTTTAATCTCAGAGCATTTAAAATTTTACTGTAATAAATAAAGATTTTGTTAATGCAGATTAAAGGGTGGATAGATATCGTTTTACGCTGGTTTTGAATACCTTGCTTTAGATTTGGTGTTTGGTTTGCGGTGAGAGGCTGTAGGACCAAGTAGACCTGGCTAGATAGATTTACAGCAGGGTTTCTTCAAAATACATTGTATTGATCAGATTACCCTGTTTTTTGTATCTTTTTATATACATATATCTAAGTATATCTATTACCCTGTCCATACATAACAGAACAATTAAAAAATAATTTAAAAATATATATTATTATATGTTTATCTTTTTTTTCATAATAATTTTTGAAATTAGCAGTCCTGAAATTGACTTTTTCTTTGTACGTGAAGGATGCTATAATTCTAATAAATTATTAGGTATCTACGTTAAGTAGAATTGGTAATAACAAAATTATTGGGACAACTTGCGATGGCGATTTTAATAAAACATTTTATTGGCTCTAAACCTTTGTGAGTTTTACGGTTGTGTACAAATAAATTTCAGTCGTAATGTTTCAACAACTCTTCAATTATTATCCGTAATATATTACTTATACAATATACCTACATGTATTTATAAATAAATACATTTATATTAAAATATTATTTATTTATTATTAATACAGCAACACAAATAAAACAACGTGACTTACTAAATATGAAACTAACAACTAGAAATAACCAAATAAAAAATAAGAAGTTAACCAAATATTAATCGGGTGTTGTTAATTTTTGACCAAAAAAAAACCGAATTAAAGAATAACGTGAAAGGGGAATAATTAATAGCTTCTCCGAATTGCCATCTAAAGTTGTCCGAAATAGGTTTGCCAAGTTACTTAGTTAATAATAATAAGAAAGGTTTTAGCGTTAACACACGTCCCTTCACCCGGCTGTAACCCAGAAACGGATTAGGGGCAACTAATTAAGGTATACCTCGTTACATGGGATTCTACTCATATTTACTCGAATCATACAAGTTGCTTTACAGTAAACATGCCAGTTATGTTCTTCGCTATGTCACCTTCACGATGAGAAGATATGTGTGTGTTGAGCTAGGTTGACAAGGCACACTCCTCTCGTTATCGCTCCGGCTACATCCGATGTTATCTCGCTTCTTGGGTGTAAGCGCTTTTATTGTCTCTTTTATTTTATGGCTTTACAGTAAGTTGCCAGTGTCAAAATAAAGCATCAAGTTACGAAAATAATTTCTTCAAATACAATATACAATGGCGAAATGGGTGATTTGCAAATCACAGATTTTTCTATTTAACGCAGTCTCAGGCAAACTGTGACGTCAGTAATTTGATACATCAAATCCTATACAATACTATGTACATTTTTAGTTCGACGCTTCTCTAATGCGCCAAGCTTTTGACTAGGGGGTAGGGTTTTTTTTCAAATTACTGATGCAAAGTCATTGGTGGGAACTGTATGTATCTATTTCTATTAAATTAAAATAATAATTTTGTGTAGGTATCTGAATAGAGTTAAGTATTTCTAAGTTATATATAAGACTTTTTTTTTATTATTATTTACTAACCAAGGTAGAACCTTTCTGCTTCCTGAAGGCCAGCTGGAAGAAAATGCCTTGCGGCATTAAGCTCGCCTTTTGTTCTATGTATAACGATAAAGTTTTAAAATAAATAAATAAATTAATAATATTTAAATAATTGAAGTCATTCAGAGTAGACCCGCACGTTTATAAGCATTACAATGATAGTACAGAAAATATGTTCGTCAACATTGTTTAGAATAGCTTAATGTATTTAGAGAGACCTTTGTTTGCTTGTTTTTTTAAGGAAATTAAAATGTCAACAGCTCTGAATGTACATCGACCTTATTATATCGACATAAAGGTTATTTTCATTTCGACAAATTTTATTTGTTTTTATGATGGACGTGTATTAATTTAATACTCAAAAACTGGTAATTGTTTGTTTAATATCGTTTACGAATATTAGTAGACTCTTGGAGTATTATTAAAGGTTTGTAATAGGAGACGAATTTCGCCGTTAACCTCGTATTCATTTTTTTTTTTTTTTTTTTTTTTTTTATTGTAGCTCGACATGTGACAACACTCCGCCTGATGTAAAGCTAGAGTGCGGTCCATGAATGGAAACAACTGCTACCACAGAGAAATCTCTACGGGCTGCAGTCGCCTCCACTATGCCGGCTTGAGGAGACGAGCATGTACCATCTAGATTGACAGTGCACACTCCTCTCTTATTTTATTTTATTAAAATAATACTGTATTTTAAGTCGTAAAAGGCCATATTTTTATTATGTTTTTATGTAGGTATTTAAATTGTTTAATTTTCTCTCGTGTTAGATATTCCTAATATTATAATTTAGTATTAACTCATGCCCTATATAGGTACCTACTCGTATAGTCCTTTAAGAGTTATCCTGCCACTGAAATTGTGTGGCCCGATTGATGAATAATGAACATATACTCTGATTTTTTTTTTATTACATTGAATCAAAGCATAATAGCAAAGTTTTATAAGACCACTGTTAAACTACGCAATACAAAGTAGCCCGCGAGACCGTTTGCATTGACCAGGCCTGATTTAAAGCTAAATCGATGTAAATCTCACAACTATACAAACTTTTTTTTGTTATTTTTTTAATTAACCCTTCGCTTACTTAGTGGGGTCTTTATAACCGTTGCATTTTTTAAAATATTAATAATACTTACTTCTACTAAGATATCGGGTATATAATATAGGCAATAGGGGACTTAGAAGATACATTGGTACCGGCCAAGATTTTTGCGAGTATTGAACACAGAATTATTATTACCCTATTACAACGTTCCATAGTGTATTTTTTTAATGGGTGTGTGTTAAAGTGTAAATAATGGCAAATCAGTATATGACTTTACCAGTAATAACACCCATCTGTTTAAAACCTAGTTTACCCGGTCAAATAATTAAATCCTCCGTTAAGGCTCCATAGGGTATACCCCAAACAATTAGGACTAACGGAAGGACCCAAAATGGGAACTTAATACGATATCCTGGAGATAAGAGATTTCAAAATGGAGGGTGATGTTTTTGACGGGATAACTTGTAATTAAGTTACAATATAATACTTATGTTGTGATTAATCTGGTCTCGGGTTCGTTTCCAATTCTAGGAATTTTTTTATTTTTTTTTATTTTAGTACACCTCTCTATTACTTTATATAAAAATGATCATATATTCATCTCTCTCCGTGGACACTTTATAAGATTTATTTAATTTATTATTTGGATTTCGGCCGGGAATTGAAACTAGGACCGCTCTTAACAGACGAGGCTGCAAACCACTGCTTTCATTAATTATAAGTACGTAATATGTAGAATAAAATAATTAGAAATATTCTGTGTTCTACAAATAAAAAAATTACATATAAGAATAAGGAATGGCAAAAAAGTACATTCCACTCAGTCCGAAGGGTATCAGACTAATGGTTTCTCCATTTACCCGGTTTATCCGGGTCTGTACGTCCGTTACTAAATCATCCCGGACAAAAAGGAGGTAGGTTTTTTCGTTCAGACATGAGGCCGACTTCAATTAGAACTTGAGTCATTATTTATACGATAATATAAGAATGCAATTTTATTCTAACATATTGTATACTATTTGTACGCATAGTGAGAGCTGCTTATTTTTTTTGTTTATTTTAGAAAAGGGTACATCGAACAACTTTACTCAAGAGCTATACCTCTTTACACAAAACCTTCACAAATTATCTATCTGAACCTTCCTCATGAATTCATCTATCTATAGATGAAAATTCCTACAGTAATTTCTGAAATTACCGAGTACAGACATGTACAGATGAGTTACGCGGCCGACTTTGTTTTAGACTTGGCATGTAATATTTAGTGATTTAGCGAATATTTGATTACAATTTTCACTGTTACCCTTATGTTACTCGTGTTGGGATCCATCCTCATTAACCAATTTAATATTTAATGATTTTTTTAAATGAATATAACAGGCCTAGTCAAGCTGCCAACAAAAAACAATGAGAACGAATGTCACGTCAAAAAATAACCTAATAAAACACATTTGATTTTTTACAATTTTTACATTCATATATACAACTAGATGTGCGATAACGCCTCCAATGTGACGCGAGAGAAAAGATGACCGCAGTCACTTTTAGGCTTTCTCTCAGTTAGTGTCGACAACATTGTCAAATCATTAGAAGCGGCTTACGCTTTTTTCATTGCAGATGTATGACGTTTGCTCCTCTAGTATATATTCTATGATTTTTCACATTTTAAGCTGATTTTTCTTTTTAAATAATAAAAAAATAATAGGGTATCATAGACTACCAGTTTTTTAAGTGTTAATATCTTTACGTAATTTAATATGTATAGCAAAAATTCGCACAGACAAAAGTTTCTTAAATTTATTTATATATGTTAAAAATGTATACCTGGTTATGACGAATTCTAACATATAATATACTGTATGTTCCTAACCTATTTTTAAATAAATAAGAAAACATAAAAAAAGCGTTTTTTTTTTCAACCAAAAACATTTTCTTTACGATTGTAAATAGGTAGACATTTTTGTTGATCAAAGGTGACATTAATTGGGTGCGGCCACAAGCACTGACCCAAAAATTGTTTGACGAAAGTGAAAATTTTCAAGAAAATGATAAATAACAACCAGACTACAACCGAATTTTGATGTCCGACCCCTTTTGTATCATATCTTATTTCTCTAACTAAACTACGTTTGTTAAAATTAGGTGCGCTTATTTCGACTAAAATACCGTTAAAAGCAACATTACAAAGAAACCCTTTTTTAATAATTTTAGATTTATTTATTTTATATTTTTATTTCTGCGTTGAAAACACTTCTCACTTCTCCCAAAGGTTAACTGGTAGAAAATGCCTTAAAGCATTAAGTTCGCCATTTGCAATTTTTATATTGTATAAATTCTTGCAATTAAGTATTATATTTTATTATTATTAATATTATTATTAATTTCTGATTCGATATGATAAATTTTTTTGATGTACCAACAAAAATAAAAATATAATACCTATATAATAAATGAATATAAAATTATATTAGACAGACTTCTCTGGTTATAGCCAGCTATTTTCAAGGTAATCCCAAAACGCGACTTCACGAGTGACCGACCCTATATGATCAGTTAATCATTGTACGGTCTACTTCCGAACTGATTCCGTAACGCGTCTAAGACACTTCGCGGGAGTTGAAAATGGTGCTAGAAGCTCTAATTCTTAAAGTTTCCAGTGATATTTTTCTTGTATTAAATAAAATAGTGCATCATATTTTAATGAACGTATTGTAGTAGGTTTGTTTAAACGGTTCCTTATCTATAAAGGGAGGATGGCTGTAGGCTTCACGGGCACTGTGTAAATGGAGAGGGCATTATCTACCATCCCTACAATCCCTGGGGGCCCCTATTGAGTATACAGGATTCTCCCCACTATACCTTCAATATTCGCCCAAGAGATGTGAAGAGATTTGTACCTGTAGGTTTAAGATTTTAGATTTTCAGATATACTTATTTATCAATTTATTTATTTGAAAAGTATGTCCTGTACAAAGAAAGGCAGCATCCCCAGATCAGAAGTTGTATACATTACTCTGATACGGTACAAGTATTTCTTTTTTATTTTTGAGATCATATTTTTTGACATTATTTGGTCTAATATCAACTACATAACATGGTATCATTATTTATTAAGAAAAGCTTTCTAAGTCTGTAATAAAGTGGGACGAATCGAGAAAGAGGCAAATTTTTAAATCGAATAAGCAACGGGCCCACTTATAAACCGCCCCAGCCCCGTGTTGGGTGTCTGTATTATGATAATGTCAATAAGTGGGTCTCATATTTTGTCATGTGATAAATTTCATGTCCCGATGAAGGACAGGCGTCCATTGTTGATGATATTGACATACAGTACATTTTAGTACAGTTTTTTTCTTTATAAACTTGATAAAAGTCCACTTATTGTTCTGATTTTTATGGAATAACTGCGCTTCTACTATCTATATAATAAAAATCAATTGCTATTCGTTAGTCTCGCTAAAACTCGAGAACGGCTGGACTGATTTGGCTAATTTTGGTTGTGGAAGTCCAGGTTTAAAAGGTGAGTAAATATGAAAAAAATGCTTGGAATATAGTAAAAACAACAATATCGCTTCCCCTTAGAAAGCTTCCTTTGGTTTTGAATGTCAAACATTTGATGGCGTCCCGTCGTTTAGAAATCAATTAAATTTAAAAGTCGTTCAGAAATCAAATATAGTTTAATTTTTTTGATTTGATTACGAATTCTTTTTGTTCCGGTTAAGTTTTGACTACATTTTTTACTAAAGTTGAAACATTCTGCAATTATCATTCAGCTTTTTTATTTATTGATTCTGTGGCGGCACGAAGTTTACCGGGTCAGCTATTAGCAATAAAATAAAATAAAAACCTAAGGCGTTGCGGTAACTTCGTCTGGGAAACATCGAAGCTTACGTATGTTATATGAAGACTGTTTGAAATTAAAAGAAAAAAACAACAACAAATAGATACACGTCTACAAGAGTCGGATTTCGACCCACTGTGCGTCGTCACAGCAAGAGGCGTTCTCACTCCCATACAGCCGCAACAGATGTCCCACCTAAAAAAATATACCTTGTTTTATTTTATATTTTGATTAAACCATGATGTTGAGCTTATCCACGTCTTTACTAAGTCTCTAAATTTTTTTTTTTTTTTTTTATTGTAGCTCGGCATGTGACTACACTCCGCCTGATGTAAAGCTAGAGTGCGGTCCATGAATGGAAACAACTGCTACTACAGAGAAACCTGTGCGGGCAGCAGTCGCCTCCACTATGCTGGCTTGAGGAGACGAACATGTACCATCTATTGACAGTGCACACTCCTCTCTCTATACCTGGCTACTTTCAAACTATTCCCGAAACGCGACAAAGTCACTTCACGGGTGTTACATTCGAAAGTGGTGGTACTACCCCAGGACGGCAGACTGAACAAATAAACATCATCAGTCTGCCTTCCACTCCACCAAGTAGGTATATTATGAATAAACTCCGTCTTAATGTGGGTATTTCCACATTAACTTATATTACCTACATACAAACTGTATAGTCCGTCCCAATAAAGTAACGACTTATAAATATCGTCCACTCACATGCTATCTCGTTCTTATTATATTCCCGTCTATACTCACACATCACGGTTTGCAAAAAAACAACAATAATTAGTATTTTGATTTACTATTAATAAACGCTTTTATTCACTTCTGTTTTCACAAATTTCTCATATATGTCTACGCAAAAGAGCAAGTAACTAATAAAATATTTTTTGACTGTCTTTTTTGCTGATAAGAGCGGCCGTGCTCTAGCGGTAAGACGCGTGTGAACTCACGATCGATGAGATCCGTGTTCGAACCTCACTAAATTCTAAACAATGTAACAATGTAATTTGCTCGCGCACTATTAAGAGTGGTAGGCAGACTGATGATGGTTATTTGTCCAGTCTGCCGTGCTGGGGTAGTACCACCACTTTCGACTGTAACACCCGTGACCTTTCGCGTTTCGGGAATAGTTTGAAAGTAGCCAGGTATAGCGAGAGGAGTGTGCACTGTCAATCTAGATGGTACATGCTCGTCTCCTCAAGCCGGCATAGTGGAGGCGACTGCTGCCCGCACAGGTTTCTCTGTAGTAGCAGTTGTTGTAAATCAGGCGGAGTGTTGTCACATGCCAAGCTACAATAAATTAAAAAAAAAGTACCGATCCGCCATTTAGAAATCGTATCTTTATTGGCGCGGGTTATACGTGTAATACAAAACATATAAAAAGAGAGTCTAATAACAAAAATAAAAAAAAATTAAGTATGCATTGCAGGTTTTACAAAAGTTTAATGTCGAAAATCCACAAAGAAAACCAACAGAGAAAATGTAAGTGGTTTTGAATTATAAACGGGGTGGGCAGCCGCTTTGCTCTCGCCGAAGCGTTAATTGCCTTAATAATTTATTCATGACCATCATCAGAAAGGAGATGAAGTGGCCCTTTCATTTTCTGTTTACTATTACCGTTGACAGGTTACGTACGATTATTCATATAATTGACTTTAGTATTTACTTATCGAATATAATGCAATTGAGCTATCTTTAATTTGGTAGGTAGGCATAGTTGCACATGGCGTACATAATTATTATTGAATGTGCTTTTTTCACTCACTGCTTATCTGTTTAACTGCTTTTATGTTCTTAAATAAAAAAAATAAAAAAATATATTCCTAAAGTACGTACGATAAAGATACCAAGATAAAGATACTACGGTTAGATACTTTTCCAATTTAAAAAAAGTGAAAGCGAAAGAGGTCCCGTTGCCATTCACTCTGTCTATCCCTGTGGAAATAAAGTCCTCTGCATATAAATAGATATAGATCAATGTATTTTTGGAATTAAACCTTAAAATAAAGGGTTATTATAAGCTATAAAAAAAGTTGGGAATAAAATTCAAATAAATATTTTTTATATTTACGAATTCGTTTATATATTATTTTTAGCGGATGACCTTTGATAAGGTATGAAATTTACTAAAAATATATATTTCTCTTCATGTTACATCTTTTTTCTCGGATTGGATTTTCTCATCTTACTCACACACGTAGTACAGCTTAAATTCCTATGACGTACATTTCAAATATATTTTTTTTAGAAATATATTTTCTTATTTAGCGACTACGATGATTATTGTATCATCACTTGACGCAATTACAAATATCTAAAAAAATGATTTTATTGTTTGTTATCTATTTATACGTATAAATATCTAATTCTTTTTTAATTCATTTTCAGGTCAATATTCCAGTCACGTTATAAAAACGTAAGTTTCATTTTTGTTCAATTACTCTCATAAACTTAGCGCCAGTTTCTTTAATTGATTAATTTAAACTATTTTCTATAAATTAATCAATTAATATTAAAAATGTGAAAGCATGTTTGCTTGTCTCCCAATCACTTCCTAACGGATCTTAAGGCGGCTACACACGTTCAGTTTTAACTGTACAGTTCAACTGTGTTAAGTATATTTATAGAATACTTTTGTTTTGACTTATACAGGGTGAATTTTTCAAGTGGGCTTTCATGGCGAAATCCTAAACTATAAGAGATATCGAAAAATGCTGAAAGGAGTCTCGATGCCGATTTTGATGAAAACTAAAACTGCATTATTAGATTTTTGATAAATCCATTTTCCCGGCCAGGAATCGAACCTGTTGATTTTGAAAAAAAATAAACATACTGTATTATTGCACCATCTGATAGTGTTCCTGATAAGGATCAAATTCTGGGAAGTAATGATATACGGCAAACCAAAGAAAAGTGTTGATTTTTAACAAATTGTCTCTTATTTCCATGTATTTATACATTACCGGTACATTGACAACATTTATTATTTATGATGATTGAAAATCAACATATTGATTTAAAATCTCGCGCTCTTCGAGGTTAAATGAAAGGAAAGTCTTGATTTTTAGCAAAATAATGTTTTTTTTTACATTAAGTAATTAAATATTAATTAATCAATTGTTCAAAATGATAGCCATTATTTTCAATACATAGCTGACCTCGACGCCTCAAGGAGTGTACTGCTTTCCACATCACAAGGTTATTGATTCCGTTCAGAATATTCCCTAATGCTAGTTTTAAGTCATCAATTTCATTGTACGTACATTTGTAAATTTCGGTTTTTGACATGCCCCCAGAGAAAATAATCTAAAGGTGTTAGATCTGACGACCTAGCCGGCCACGGCACAGGACCTTAAAAATTAATTTATTGTTTTTCCTACGTTTCAATTGTTTTCATTTTTTTTAAATCATGGCTTTTAACCTCGAAGAGCGCGAGATTTTAAATTAAAATTTAATTTTTTAAATTTAATTGAAGAATAAATGTAGTAGGTAATGTATAAATACATGGAAATAGGAGACAATTTGTTAAAAATCAACACTTTTCTTTGGTTTGCCGTATATCATTATTTCCCAGAATTTGATCTTTATCAGGAACACTATCGGATGGTGCAATAATACAGTGTGTTTATTTTTTTTCAAATTCAACAGGTTCGATTCCTAGCCGGGCAAATGGATTTATCAAAAATCTAATAATGCAGTTTTAGTTTTCATCAAAATCGGCATCGAGACTCCTTTCAGTATTTTTCGATATCTCTTACAGTTTAGGATTTGGCCATGAAAGCCCACTTGAAAAATTCACCCTGTATAGCCTGTTTATTAAGGAAGGCTTCGAGCTTTTTCTTTTATAAACGTGCATGAAAACGTGGTTTACAGATATTTTAACCCACTTAAAAAATGCCCTAGGGATGGGACGGGAATGCTAAATGCGTAATACTAATTGCAAAGTTACGAAGTTACTTGCAATTAATAACTAAATAAGAAGACCCTAGGTATAAGAAAACTAATCGTAAATAAACATTATTAAATATTCATTCCACTTGCCTTTATCATAATAGGTACTCAATTAATATGTGTTTAATTAAATCGATTTTAAATTAAATTATATATGCGAACGTGGTGTAATAATAATATTCTATAAATAGGTATACGTATGTGTATTTCATAAAGTCAACATGATCCCTCGTTTAAGCAATGATAAAGATGAATGAAAAAATCGATTATACATACTGGCATAGCGGAGGCAAACGCTGCCTTCAAACATTTATCTGTGCATCATAAGGAGGAAGCGTCAGAGGACCGTCCATACATTTCGTTTTACAACATTGTTTGAAACATAGCAGATTTATTTTGTGATTGAGTAATTTTATTACTTTCTTAGCACCAATAATATACGCAAAACCACAATCATAAACAAATATTTGGGATTCTATGAAAAATATATAAAGTGTGTACTAAGCTCTTTTATTACGTTTTATTCATAAAAACATATGTTTTTATAATCGTGTAAAATCGTTTTGAATGAAGGTTATAAGCTAGATTGATCCAGTCCATAAATCTAATGTAATATCCGCCATAAACCACAAACATGTTTATGTGAGATAATTATAAAAAAATATCAACATTATTCCGTAAAAATATCTAAAAACATTAATATGTTAATTAAATCAGGCTATTTGTTTGATACGTATTTTAAACTTGTTTTATGCATATTGTTCGCGGGTTTTGGAATATTAAGTTGCGACATTTTGGTAGCAAGATATCGTTAATAGATTAGAGTGCTGCGCATGGGCAGGACATAGTGTAAAGATATACTTAGATGACATCCCGTTAGATCTGTCTCACATTAAATTCTTTATTGCAAAAATAATAATAAGCGAAAAACTAAAATGAAATATATAAAATACACTGAGAAAACAAAGCTTCAATTAAGTACCAATTTGGCTTGGTTAAAATCGGCAACATATAACCAAGACTTATTTAAAACCTGCGTCAATCGTAAACAAACAATGTAAGTTAACCAAATTGACTTGTTTAATTTTAACAATAAACAAAGTTACTCGGTTGTAAATGACAATAATAAGTTTATTTGTAGCTGTTGTAGTGTAAATAAAAATAAAGACATGTTGAACTGTTTGACTAAAATTCGTTCGCATTGGATGAGTTCTTCACTAACCACAGCCCTTTGCTGATGAACTAAAGCTTAACCGAGGTCGAACATGAACTCATAAGAGTAACTCACAGCCCTGCTGGTCAAGCTCTCACTCAGATCACCTCAGAACAAAAACTTACCAAAAACTAGCAATTTGCTTTTTTATATCCCTAAAGGTCGTTTGTACCAGAAGGCCGGTTAAAGTAACTTTAACTATTACTTTTACGTTAGCGACGTTGGTTTGACGATTACTTTAACTTTAACCAAGCCAAGATTCGCTGGTTACGGTTAAGGTTAAAGTAACCGTCAAAAATGACAGGCGCGACGATGGTGCAACTCGTGTGGAGTAAATATACACCATAATGTAAACGTAACGGTTAAAGTTACTTTAACCGGCCTTCTGGTGCAAACGACCCTAAAATTAAATCTTATTCGAACGCTAAAGTATAATAAAAAAAAAAAACAAACTAGAAGGGATCGACCTCCGTCCTGTCAATTCCTATCATTGGCAATGTGTTTAAAATATATATATTAACATAATTATGTTTCGGGTTTTGCATGTTTTGATGTCTGAGGATATTCGCGAACATCATTTGACTACCTAATTTAAAACTTTATCTGGTTTACTATCGTGTTTATTCCGGTTAATCTCAACGTTTCGAAAGCTTTGCTATCGTGGTAGTGGTGAAACTGAGGTGTTGTTCGTTGTTAAAAAGTAATCCTGTTCTAATTCAAAAGAGAGCTAAGGAAAAAGATGTGTTTTACTATTTTGTCTTAATTATACTGCAGTAGATGCAATTTCTTTCATTCGTCATCATTGGTTAGCTTTTCAAAAGTAATAAAACAATCTTTTGCTATTTTTAATTCGATGAAGTAGACTTTGACTGTAGAAGAAAGAAGAAAAGAGGCTGCCACTTTCGAATGTAACACCCGTTACCTTGTCGCGGTGTGGGATCAGTTTGGAAGTAGCCAGGTATAATGAGAGAAGTGTGCACTGTCAATTAGGATGTTGTACATTTGTCTCCTCAAGCCGGCATAGCGAAGGCGACTGTTGCCTGTATAAAATGTAGTTTTTTTTTTAATTTCAATGTAGTGGTCAGTAGCGCCCTCGTGTCAACAAACTACAAACTTGCCTCTATGCAGGCCATCGGGCCTCTATAAGTTTGAAAAATGATCTTTTGTAAAAAATAATATTAACATAATAACATAAACAAAAAATAATAATAATAACACCGTAAAGTGACCTTGTCGCGTTTCGGGAATAGTTTGAAAGTAGCCAGATGGAACGAGAGGAGTGTGCACTGTCAATCTGGATGGTGCATGCCTCGTCTCTTCAAGCCGGCATAGTGGAGTTGACTGCTGCCTGTAGAGATTTCTCTGTAGTAGCAGTCTCTAGCTTTACATCAGGCGGAGGGTTGGTCACATGCCGAGCTACAAAAAAAATATATATATTAGGTGCAACATAAGTAAAGTTGGATAAATTCACAGCATAACTTTGTATATGTGTGAAAACCTCTTTGTTTCTTTGATTGCGTGTATTCCCCAAGGCGTAGAATATTTGAATTTATCATTACCACGCTTCGAGTGGAAGGGTTACTTTAGATATATTGCATTTTATTCAATTTCTCTATTTAACGGCTCCTGGAATACGGCCTCTTAGTTCACGCGGTATCTATAGACGAAAGTGTTACGGTATTTAAACAGGTAGGCAGCACGCGTCTCCTCTATGCCGGCTTAATGTTGACATTGACATTTTCTCGGTATAACTGGCTATAGCAAACATCAAGACCGCAGTCTACCTCTATTATCTATATCTCTAAAAATATCGGACTGTACCAATGTAACTTTGATATAATTATGTAGCCAGGATATAAACTATATAGCTTAGTAGGTATTATAAAAAATGAAATAGGTAATTTAGTTTGTTGTTTTTTTTATTGTAGGTCGGCATGTGACAACACTCCGCCTGATGTAAAGCTAGAGTGCGGTCCATGAGTGGAAACAACTGCTACTACAGAGAAAACTGCGGGCAGCAGTAGCCTCCACTATGCCGGCTTGAGGAGACGAGCATGTACCATCTAGATTGACAGTGCACACTCCTCTCGCTATACCTATTTTCAAACTACTCCCGAAACGCGATTAGGTCACTTCACGAGTGTTGTTTGAAAATGGTGGTACTATCCCAGGACGGCAGATAGGACAAATAACCATCATCAGTCTGCCTACCATCAATATAGAATAAAAGGTAGGTATTTATCACAATAAATTTCAATAAACTAAAAATAATAAATTTAACCCTTAAAGGACCCACTTTAATTCCACTTCTGGCACTTTAATAGGATTTCATTTTTTATAAATCAACGTCGTCTTAAGTTAGGGCCCTAATATTTATTAAGGCTATTTGCAACGTTGACAAAATTAAGTAATTTGTCTGGACGCTACCTTATAATTGGTTAAGAACCCTTTGTCTTCAACTTAAGTGAAAATATTACGAAAATTTTGTTTACGGGTTGAACGCGTCTATATCTTCTGCCTCACGCTAAGTGCGATCCATGAACGGAAACAACTGCACAGGGCACACTCCTCTATTTATACTTGCAAACTAATCTCGAAACGCGACAAAGCCATTTCACGGGTGATACATTCGAAAGTGGTGGTACTACCCCAGGGCGGCAGACTGGGCTAATAACCATCATCAGTCCGCCTACCACTCTTTAATAGGGCCTATAGTCACTGAGCGACCAAAGTACATTATAGCAGTTACATTGGTCAGAATTTAGCGAGGTTTGAACACGGGTCTCATAGATCGCGAGGTCCGTCCTCTACCGCTAGACAACGGTCGCTCCTAGACGTTAATATTATGTAATATTATCACAGACCGCTTGGAACCACATTATTTAAATATTTATAATTTATTTATAGGATGATAATATAATACGTTGATTTCATTATAAAAACCGGCGTGTTTAGGATACTTCAAGGCAATATATTAAGTGTTCACTATCAACCAATACACCTCAAGCCGGCATAGCGGAGACATCTACAACCTGAAATCATTTCCCTGTGGTAGTATACAAGTTGTAAGTGAAAGCCAACACCTGAGCGTCCATGCATTTTGTTATACAACATTGTTTGAAACTAGCAAATTAATGTTAAAATTAAGTAATTTTATAACTTTCTCAGCACTAATTATTATCGCAAATCACTTTAATAAACAAATAGCTACGGCACAGAATATATAAAATGCATTCTAAATATTTTAAACATTTTATATTAGTTATATTTCACAAGAATTGTATATATTCTGTGCCGTAGCTATTTGTTTATTATAGTAGTGATTTGCGATAATAATTAGTGCTAAGAAAGTTATCAAATTACTTAATTTCATTATAAATCTGCTATGTTTCAAACAATGTGGTAAAATAAAATGTATGGACGCTCAGGTGTTGGCTTTCACCTTAACATCAGGTGGAATGTTATATGCCAGCTACTATTAAAATTAAAACAATAGATATGTTTTTATTATTACTAGTTTATTGTAATTTATTTTTCTACTAACTTATTTCTTCTAGTGAAATAAAAAAATCCTAATATTTTTTGCTCATTTTAATGTTCATTATACTTATTCTTCATGTCTATATTTAATAACATTAAATTTAAAATATCAGAAAAAATATACGGAACCATAGAAAAAATATATTAAATAATATTTTAGTAGTTTAATAATAACATATGTGTTAGGTTAGATGCTACCGGTCGAGGTGAACTAGTGATGCGCTACTAGGTCAAACAAGTTATACGACTATCGGTAAAATTAATACGTTATTTAATTTTGACACTTTTAACTAGTTTTCCAACTCTAATCTTTTTGAACTACGCCAGAGCTTTTTCTTTTCAACAGTTTTAGATTTGATAACCAACTTTTGCAAGCCAGTCCAACCCGAGACAGGCCACCATTTTCAAGAAGTGACTAGATTGATTGTGGATTTCTCGCAGGCTCTTTCTCCGCAATTGAGCAGCCATGGCCGCTCGTTGTGCGTGAGGTGGTTCGCTTCATCGCAGCCACCCGATCCAGCCGTCCTTCCAGGAAGGACAGGAGACTCTTCACGTTCCTGCACACTTCCGGGAGCGTCCTTGCCGTGCCGAGGAACTTCTGTCGTGGTTCGTCTACGCTGCTGCACACCAAGAGCACATGCGCGACGTCTCTTCAGCCCCATGCATCTTCTGTACAGGGGGCCAAGAAATGACCAATCGCGTTTCAAACTCAATTTGGAATTAGCCATTTATAAAAAGATGTGTTTACCCTGTCAGTACACGCTCGTCTCCTGTATTTAGGAGTTGTCTTCTGAATTTACACCGCTATGCCGACTCGAGGAGACTCCATTCTTGTATGATTAATTTTTCATTTCAAATCAGTATAAGCTACAAAAAAACTTACGCCTTTTTTTTAATACTTGTATCAAAGGCATTGACTAAAGTACATATAACATAGTTACATTGGTCAGAATTCCTCTACAGCTAGACCACGGCCACTCTTCACTGTGGAAAGTGCGACTTCCAAATAAGTAAGGTTTGCAAATACATGACAATATTTATATGTTGAATTAAAAGGTGCCATTCGGAATAACATGACATCAACAGATAAACCCTCGTCAAACTAATTGTCACGTTTCAAGATCTGTGGAAATAACTTTGACCAGACTTTGACATTTGTTACTATGTTTCGTGTATCACTACGAATTTACGAGTATTTTAAAAAATAATAACGCTACAGCGCTGGTCGGTATGGCTCAAGAGATTCGTGTACAGTACAAACTACAAATCTCGCTAAAATTCTTGCTGGTACACTGTAACATCGTTCGTTCCGTGTCTGTAATTCTTTATCGCTTAATGCCATTAGCTAACCATTGGGAGATGGCAGCGGAGACAGGGGCGACAGAGGCGTGTCTATGGTATAAATATGTAATACACTTTAATTAAGAATTAACATGGGATCCTTCAAGCGCAGTGTGTACAAGCGTCTCATCAAGCCGGCATAGCGAACGCGACTGCTGGATCGAACTCTAGCTTAACATCAGGCGGAGTGCGGTCATATGACTTGCTTAAATTAAAAATAGGAGTGGTTATTAGTATAACGATGGTTATTAGTTTGAAAGTAGCCAGGTATAACGAGAGGAGTGTGCACTGTCAATCTATGATGGTACATGCTCGTCTCCTCAAGCCGGCATAGTGGAGGCGACTGCTGCCTGTAGTATATCTCTGTAGTAGCAGTTGTTTCCATTCATGGACCGCACTCTAGCTTTACATCAGGCGGAGTGTTGTCACATGCCGAGCTCTGTCGTCCTGACCTTGTCGCCTTTGGAATTAAGCTTGGAAGATAACAAGAGGAGTGTACTGTCAATCAATGATGCAGATTCGTCTCCTCAAGCCAGTATAGTGAAGGCTACTGCCGCCCGAAAACATTTATCTTTAGTTGTATCCACTAATGCATGCACTCTAGTATAGTCGCATGCTTCACTACTATAAAAATGCAAATCACGTATGAAACGCGAAGAAGTCACAAAAGTAGAAAACGTTGTTTTGTTAAAACTACATTTTTATATAGCTCATTAATACTAATTAATGAGATTTTAGGATCAATTAAGTAAGATTCGTCTTGTAGGTAACCTCCAAGAATGTAGGTAAAACTCATTTACGTAACACCACCTGTTTATAGTATAAAAATGTAACAAAAATGTAAATGAGGATTTATTCATAAACAACGGTTAGAGGCTAGTACAAGTGAGCGGCCGTGGTCTAGCGGTGGGACGCGTGAACTCACGATCGATGAGACCCATGTTCAAACCTTTTTTTTTTTTTATTGTAGCTCGACATGTGACAACACTCCGCCTGATGTGAACTGCTACCACAGAGAAATCTCTACGGGCAGCAGTCGCCTCCAATATGCCGGCTTGAGGAGACGAGCATGTGCCATCTCAGATTGACAGTGCACACTCCTCTCTTATACCCGGCTACTTACCTCTTAAATACTGACCAATCTAACCATTCATATACAACTAGATGTGCAATAACGCTCCCAATGTGACGCGACAGAAAAGATGACCGCAGTCACCTTTAGGTTCTCTGTCAATTAGTATTTGGCTTGACGGAAATATTGTTAAATCGTTTGAAGCGGCCTACGGTTTTTTTTTATGTCAAATGTATGAAGTTTGCACTTCTAGTATAAATCTCTGAATCAAACTATGAATTTTGATCGCTTAGTGCTGGATGGTGCACGTTCATCTTCTCAGGCCGGCATAGCGGAGGCGACTTTTGCTTGCAGAAATTCCACACTCTAGCATAATATCAGGTCGAATATTGTTGACATACCGTGAAAGTGGTAAGATTAGATTAGATTCCACAAGTACTGCCCACCCTTAATATTAGAAGAATCGAACTAGTATCTCCCAAATAGAGCCCTCGTTCATTTTACCGATCCGTGAATAAGCATCGGTAGAGCCTTCGATACGGCGCGATGCTTTTGTAATTTACGGGTAAAATTATTCGTACGGGTTTACCTGCCGAAACGGTTCACTAGCTTAGAATGCTATATAATATATGCTATCCACTATGTTATTTTTTTATTAGATTTAATATTCCTTCCTGGGGTAGTAACGTAACACCCGTTAAATGACTATCTCGCGTTTCGAGAACAGTTTGGAAGTAGCCAGCATAGCGAAGGTGATTACTGCCTGTAGAAACTTATTTGTAGTAGGGTTGTTTCTGTACACGGACCGCACTCTAGCTTTACATCAGGCCGAGCTACAATTTAAAAAAAAAACTGACTTAAAATCACAACTATAGCAACAGTGTAAGATGAAGGGATGAAGGGTAGACGGTGCTCACTCGTCTCATCAAGCCGGCATAGTGGAGGTGACTGATACTATTCTGCTTTTATAAACCGCACTTCAACTCAAAACACTAGTTTCCATAATAGTTCTAAATTAGCGCCAATATACGGCTATATATCTGTAAAATTGATGAGTAACTGATAGATGTGGGCGTAAACGGTTCTCTCATTGCAAATCAACCCTTATGGTACAAGAAATAAGAGGTAGCATGGCCTGTTGAAATTAAAAATGACCTCATAAAATGTATAAAACCTAATAAAGTTAATTGTCATGGGTTTGGTTTAAAATTTACGGACTTTCATAACAAAGCGACTAACACGCTATAAAGTGTCCACAAAACGCGTTAGATAGCCCGTTTATTAGAGGTTTTTTGTTCGCTAAATAAAGAGTTCCCGGGGGAGAGAACAGGAACGAGAATCCTGGGGCTAAAGTCAGCTGAAGCCAATCCACAGTTGCCACTTGATCGAATCGAAAATACATGGGATTTGACGTTCGGTAAATTTCAAAATTGATGCAAAAAAAAAACATCTTAAATATTTAAAAAACTACTTATACAGCATGTTTATGATTTTTATAACTTGAGTTTACAGAATTGCTGTCTTATTGAACCCTGTATAAATTTAAAAAAAAACCCTTAAAGACTAAGTCTAATATTTACATCCTGTTCACTAAAAGCAACACCTAATTTTGAAAACAATCAAATTTAAATTCTATTACGTAGACATCAAGCTCACTATTTGAGTGACACTGTAATGATCACTACAATTATGATTTGTTATGATTGAATGTGTTCGTTATGGCCGGGGCTTTATTCTTGTTAATGTAATAAAATTATAAATACGTTTTATGTAAAATTTTAATACATATAGGCAGAAAACAATTGATGTTAATTTATACAATTTTATCTGCAAAATGTGGTATTATTTATGTCAATTTACATGTTTGAAACTGTTATGTTTGTAGGGTCGATAATGAAACGCGGGTGTACTCGTATAGTGTCATAGCTTGTATTCGACTGCCATGTACAGCGGTCACAGCCGCTGTCCTATTTACAAAATACCCTCATTATAACATCCCTCCACCAATAGTTAAGAACACTACAGACTAAGATCAATTTATTCTAGAAACACTTTTTGAAGTCCATGAGAGACAATTTTGTAGCAATATTAGGAGACTCGCTGGTAGAACTGGCAGCTGCAGCACAAACTGGACGCTCCTCATCCACATCATCAACCAAAACCCGAGTCGCAACAGCCGGAGTTAGTGTCACCGGCATATGTGACACATGTGGGACAACAAATAGAGAGAACTTCCTTTTTCCGTGACTTCATCATCCTGAGTACCAATGACGGATGTAAACGATTTTAAATCATTATAACAGAAAGCATTATAACTTTGAACTGTAATAGAGAGAGCAGCCCGCTAAACAATACGAGAAAATATACATATTATATTTGTACATCATAATCTATTACTAAAATGGAAAACGTGATCGCTTAGATTTTGAAACAATTTCGTTTCGAACAAGAATTGCGCGTTAAAATGGAAAAATTACCGTCGCATCATTAGAAATATGTAAATTTAATGATATTTTTTACAATATTAATGATTTATATTCTTAATAATTACCTTGTTTCTCAGAATGTTTGCGATATTAAAATAATTAATAAGTGGCATGGCTGATTTCGTTATTTTCTAGTAGCACGGATTCATATTTTCACTTTCATATTTATTATACCTTAACATACTGGTATGGGCAGAGATTTTTATTTTTTAATTTTTTATAATTTTGTGGTTTTTTTTTAATACTACAGTTTATTGCGTAAGATGTGGCACCTAAAGGTGGATCATTCGCCATAGGATTGGTCTACTTCTGTTAAGCATGATATTCCCACCACTGGTCGCCCTTAAAAATATAAAATATAAAAAAAAAATAGTAATAATAATGGATAATTGTGTATAAAGTGATAAATAAATAATCGTAAAGTGTGAGAACAGTTAATTAAGTCACTCATAGCTAAGTGAATAAAAACAAAGTGCTATCTCATGTTAAATTAAAAAATAACATTCTGCACGTAGTTTGGCCGCTTGGTTACACGTTCTACTACGGTATGAAGTCAGATCTAATTTTGCTTATGTCATTGAAGCACCTAACTTTACTTATGTTGTATATTTTTTTAAAGTTTTACCACGATATATTTTGAAGTATTTTTCGCACCTCTTTTTCAACTGAAAAACATACTTTAATCGGAAATCACAAAAGGTTTTCATACTTCGGGAGCTGTTAACTTGATAATTTGTCAAATTCGTCTCCTCAAGTCGACATAGTGGTGGCGACTATTGCCTGTAGTTTATCTGTAGTAGCATTGTTGCCGTTGATGAACCGCAGTCCAGCTTTACATCAGGCGGTGTCATATGCCGAGCTACAATATAAAAAAACCGGGTAGCTCCGGGCCCCGTCAGCTAGTTTATCTATAAATGGTGGTCCAAATTATGACCGCACTCCGCCTGATGTCAAGCCTAAAGTGCGATATTATCAATCATTTCGAAATGTCATTTTCAATTTACGTAATTTTCGTATTTGTTTTTTTTCTATCTACCCTCATCTAATGCATCGCGTGCTGTCAACATTCTTGTCAACTGTCATTACTCTGTGTTAACAAACACGATGTTCAAAATTGCTGATTTTAATCTTTTAATAATTACACATCTGCCAGCAAAGGGTTTATGTTAAAAAATCGAGTAGGGGTTTTTTTTTCGCAATTTGTCATTATTTACTTTGTTTGTAGGTAGGTTTAAATTGGTGATCAATTTGAAAAAGTAATCAGTCAATTATAGATGTAGCCTTTATCAAGAATTTAAAAAAAAATCGTGGTCGCAGCGAGTCCACGATGCAAAGCTTTACGTTCGGATTAAAATAAAACAAATGCGTTACTAAGTCTTAGCTTAGATAGTAGGTACTAAATGTTAAACTAACTAGGTACCATCTTTTATCACGCCTTTTTCCCCACAGACAACAAAACGCCACTTCCACGATCCTGACGCAACACCCTCGCTTCCTTCACATCCACAATTCTCTTCATGCACGCCCTACGGTTATGGGCACTAGGCAGCCCAGCTTTCATGAGGATGTCTCCGATTTGATCGGAAAACACCCTTCTGGGTCTGCCTTGTTTAACGCATCCATTCACATCAGATTTATATATTCCTTTCACTCATCCTTTCCATGTGCCCAAATCATCGAAGTATTCCTTTCTCAATCCTCGTCACTACATCTTCTTTCAAATTACCATCTATTATCTTGATGAATAAATAAAAATAAGGAGTATTGTGTTCAAAATTGAGTTTTAGTAGTTACATACATACTTACGGCACCAAGTTAGTTGCATATATAAGCAAAAATAGTGAATTTCAGTAGCGCAAATTAATTTGGCAAGTCTCGCCTGAATACGATGCTACAAATGGCCTTAATTTTGTAATTGCATAATAACTGCACACTAAGGTAGTTAAACTATGAAAGAACTTAGATCCAAATATGCGGTTTTGTGGAAATTAGTAGCACGAAAGAAAAGAGCGGCCGTAGCTTAGTGGTGAAAGACATTGATTCTCGATCGAAGAGAACCGTGTTCAAATATCGGAAAAATTCTAGTAAGAGTGGTAGGCAGACTGATGATGGTTATTTGTCCTGTCTGCCGTCCTGGGGTAGTACCACCACTTTCGAATGTAACACCCGTGAAGTGACCTTGTCGCGTTTCGGGAATAGTTTGAAAGTAGCCAGGTATAGTGAGAGGAGTGTGCACTATCAATCTAGATGGTACATGCTCGTCTCCTCAAGCCGGCATAGTGGAGGCGACTGCTGCCCGCACAGGTTTCTCTGTAGTAGCAGTTTTTTCCATTCATGGACCGCACTCTAACTTTACATCAGACGGAGTGTACAAACAAAACATAAGTCTTTAATAGTATTAGTCGTAGCTTTGCGGAAATCCATAACCAAAATTATTTTCCAAACACTAATTTGCAACTAATTTCCGCTAATCAATGTTAGTGAGGGTAGGTACACAGTTACCTTCACCAACATGCAAATACCTCTCGACGCGTTTCGCCACTCCACGTGGCATCCTCAGTAGACGAATTTGCATGTTGGAGAAGGGTCTAACCCTGCCAGCTGATGTGACTGTGTACCTACCCTCACTAACATTGATTAGCAGAAATTAGTTGCAAAGTAGTGCTTGGAAAATAATAGTCAAATTGTTCTATGTACTTTGGTCGCTGTAGTAATTAAAAGAGGGCTGCCGTCCTGGAGTAGTACAACCACGTCCAGGAGTAACAGCCGTGTGGTACCAGCTTGGAAGAAGCTAGAGAAACAACTGCTACCACAGAGAAATATTTACAGTAGCAACCGTCTCCGCTATTCCGGCTTGAGAAAGGATGGTCCACCATCCATTGATAGGATAATCCTCTCGTTACACTTTTCATTTTTAAATGGTGCACATTCGTCTCCTCAAGCCGGCATGGTGGAGACTGCTTCCTCTAGAAATTTCTCTGTGTAAAGCAGTTGTTTCTGTTCATGGACCGCACTCTTAAATTGGCATGTTGTCATATGACATACAATTTTAAAAAATCTTCAAGACGGCAGACCTGGTTGATAACCATGACGACTGTGTACAGTCCACGTTGACTGGGCAGACTCGTCATTACACGAGACTATGTCAGTTCACAGTTTAGCCCCTAATAACGGGCCAATAAAGCGTACTAAGCAAAATTTATCTAATTCTACGTTGAAATTTCAATATTCCTGAAACCACGTAGGGAATCCATCTCAATACTAACTAAAACTATAAATTTTATAAAGACCCCGACTACGGTCCGTTAGATGCAAACCTAATTATAGCATACAAACTAACCACAATATTTACTACACATTCCATCAAACGAAAATAACCTCTATTGCCTTCGTAATAGAGTCGTAAATGTTTTTAGTGTATATTCAGGATTGCGTCTGGTCGTATGTTGAATAAACAAAGCGATACAGTGCTAACTTGGGCGAGTGATTAAAAGCAATTATTGACAGAATAGTGCTTAAAGCGATGTTTTGAGAAAATGACGTTGTTAGGAAAAAGAAGGAGATTTGTTCGTCTACCGCTTGAACCTTGGATTCTTCAAGCGGGACGTGAAATATCGGGCCAGCATAGTGATGGTGACTGGAGCCATTTCCACTTCCATTTTAAAAAAATATCTGATAAAATGTCAGTACCGCCATTTTTAATTGAAATGTGTATAATAAACATTTTTTATAGTAGTCCGACATGTAACTTCACCCCGTGTGATGTGAATCTATTACAAATAAATTTCTGCAGACTGCAGTCGCCTCCGCTATGCCGGATTAAGGTCACGAAAGTGCGTAATCCAGACTGACTCCTCTCGCTATACCTGGCTACTTTGAAACGCGCCAAGGTCACTTCACGTGTATTACATTCGAAAGTGGTGGTACTACCATAGGACGGCAGACTGGGCTAATAACCATCCTCAGTCTGCCTACCTGGACTGGTATTTATTCGACTACCTAACCTAGTACTTTGCATTATGTATGTATTGGTTGCGAAATGGTTAGAGTTCTTCGCCACTAACGACCGCAATAAAGCAACGCCAGAATGTAAACGGTCAAACATCCGTGAACTGACCGCAGAAGACAGAGATCTATTGAATACTACATTAATATATTTTAACCTCTCCTATATATATTAAGATTTCGTTTTAAATTAATTATAAAACATTATTTTATAAGTGACTTGTAACGAAGACTGCTGCCCTTTAGAGACAAGTGTTTATACGCAGCTGCCGCCTCCACTATGCCGGCTTGACCATCCATTGACAGGACACAATCCTCTCGTTATGTCTTAAGCTAATCTCGAAACTGACACTAGGTACTGACACATGAAAATGATAGTACTTTTTCAGGACGGCAGACTCGGCTAATAACCATCATCAGTCTGCCCACCATATTGTGGTATATCATTATAAAGGCATTTGATTATATCTCATATCTGTTGGCAGCCGAACATTCCCGCATTAATTTTTCATAATCACGAAAAACCTGTTTCCCCCAGAAACAACCATAAAAATTACCATCACCCCAACAAAAACTCACCAATCATCCGTATTCCAAAAAGCGTATAATCGTGTTTCTTAACTTTACTCGGCTCAAAGTGGTCGAATTAGATTTGGTCTGATAACACTGGGTTACGAAGTTTTACAACTTTTGTTTAAAATAAATGCTTTTAGGGGGCATTATATTGATTTTTAATTCCGGGTTATGGCGGTGCTTGTTGGCACGTGAGCGACTCATTTGTGACGTTGACGCTTTTGATCTCTCTGATCTAACACGCCTTCATACATACCTATATTGCACATAAGTGATTTTATCACGTATCAAAGTTGTCATAACCATTTAAGTTTTCCCATTTATCATTCCTGATTTAGAGAGTGGGTTTTAGCAGTCTGTAGTCCTGGGGCAGTACCACTTTCAAGTGTAACATCTGTGAAGTGACATAGTCGCGTTTGGTAAATCAGGTGTGTACTGTCAACCTGTTGGTGCACGTTTGTCTCCTCAATTCGGCACAGCGGAGGCAACGTTGCCAATGTACAGTTTTTGCATCATTTTCGACGTTTAGAAGGCTTCTAAATTAATAGTTTCATTCCAATTGGTTTCTAAATGGTATGCTAAATTCCAAAGATGTATTTTCAAAACAATATGTCTCGGCACCTAATTCAATTCCGAAATAGTTATTTGTTTTGAATTTCGGTGCGATTCGTGAAACTGAACGTGTTTGGTTCGAAATTTCACAGAACAAAAGTTGTGATTATATTATTACATAACCTCTAATTATACAGAACCCAAAAAATGTCTTATTTACTCTAAAGAAAAAAAAAACAAACTTACAATTACAAAACTGCAACCTGTCTAGAGTGCGGTTCGTGATTGGACACATCTGCACCACAAAGAAGTAACAAGCAGCATTTCGAGCCTTGTGCACCATCCAGATTGACAGTGCACACTCCTCTCGTTACATTACGTTATAACTACGCTACTCCAAGCCGGCTAGACTGGCAGACAGGATTAGTCATTTAGCAAAAGCCTGTCTACCACTCTTTAGAACTGACAATAATTTGAAACATTAATTGAAAGTTAACACGAATAATTGTCAGGAAAGCATCCCCCTGAAACCTCGTTCAAAGCGGTAATTGCAACACATTGCGACAACTCGCCGATGCTCCGGATGTGGCACTAATTTAAGCGACTAAACAAGCAAACGTAGATAGACACCTTCATTAGCAAAATACAAACAAATAACATTTCAAAAGAGTGGTAGGCAGACTGATGATGGTTATTTGTCCAGTCTGTCGTCCTGGGGTAGTACCACCACTTTCGAATGTAACACCCGTGAAGTGCCCTTGTCGCGTTTCGGAATAGTTTGAAAGTATTCAGGAGAGGAGTATGCACTGTCTAATCTAGATGGTACAGGCTCGTCTTCTCAGACCGGCATAGCGGAGGCGACTGCTACCCGTACAGGTTTCTCTGTAGTAGCAGTTGTTTCCATTCTCCTGAGAAAACGAGACGGCGGGCTAGACAAATAACCATCATCAGTCTGCCTACCACTCATTAATAGTGCCTATAGGCACTGAGCGACCAAAGTACATATAACAAAGTTACATCGGTACTGGTCAGAATTAGCGAGGTTCGAACACGGGTGTCATCGATCGTGAGTTCTCGCGTCTTACCGCTAGACCACGGCCGCTCTTAAATACATAGTTAAATTAGTATTGTAAGTCGTATAGTAGTGTTAGTGCGAACGTGTCGCAATTATTGCATGGTTTCGGACACAATTGAAAATGGCCGAGAGTTTCGTGGAAATTGTGTTTGTCGATTTATGGACGAATGTCGCTCGTGAACTTTTGTGTGTTTTCAATATTGCTTTTGTTGTCGCCGTATCACAACACCATAATCATAATAAAAGTTAATTAACATGATGATGGTTATTTGCCCAGTCTGCCGTTCTGGGGTGGTACCACCACTGTCGAATGTAACACCCGTGAAGTGACCTTGTCGCGTTTCGGGAATAGTTTGAAAGTAGCCATGTATAACGAGAGGACTGTGCACTGTCAATATAAAAGGTGTATACTCGTCTCCTCAAGCCGGTATAGTAGAGGCGACTGCTGCATGTAGAGATTTCTCTGTAGTAGCAGTTATATCCATTCATGGACCACACTCTAGCTTTACATCAGGCGGAGCGTTGTCACATGCCGAGCTACAATAAAAAAAAATAGCAGCCGTGGTCTGATGGTGGAGGGTCGATGAGACTCGTGTTCGAACCTGTTATATGTACTTTGGTCGCTCAGCGCTCGGCACATGAAAACAAGAACTCCCACCACAGAAAAATTTCAGTCGCATCCGCTATGCCGGCTTGCAGAGACGAAAGTGTACCACCCAGTTTGACAGTACACACTCCTGTCGGTTTACGTGTATCGTTGAAACACAGCTAGGTCACTTCATTAGTGTCTCTCTTTATTGAGGTAGGGTGTATGCTAACTTTTCTCAAGATCCATTGAGCGTGATTAGGAGACATACAAACATACTTTCACGTTTGCAATATTAGTATTGATTCTATAGGATATCGATCTTATGTATTTTTAATCCTATGTATCTCTGAAAATGCCTGAAATTTCTGTAACTATTGAAGTCATATGAAAGAACATTAAAAAGATTTAAACTTTTAACTACCCACATCGTAGTTCAAAATCTTATTGCTCGAATAGGTACAATAAAACTATAACAACTGCATCTTTTACCCGCGGGAACGCTAAACCAACTATCCTGTCTTTTCTATTAGAACTCGGTTTCAAATACTTATTGTATGTATTATCTACAAATAACACTATTAGACATTCTATGATAATGAAATTAAACTATTTATTAACCCTCAAATGCATGATTTTTTGTCTTGAATAAATAAAATTGTATACTATAGGAGATTTAGGTAATAAAGAATTTATATATTGAAAAAGATAGTATGTATACTTTTGGCAACAATATGCATTTAAAGGTTAAATTGCGGTTTCAAATCTTTATTTAAAATTTAAAATATAGTGTTAATTTCAAAACGGCATTGTGTAATAGAACTGATCGTCAAACCTCGTTTTAAAATACTTATATACTGATAACTCAATAAAATACTATGTGAGGTTTAACGTTAGTGAAATCGAACTGCTTGTTACATCTCGGTTCTAACTACTTATACATAGATATGTCGACTAAGTTGTGAGCTTCATCGAGGCGTAGTGAAATCGAACTATTTGCGGCGATTGTAAGTAGAGGAAACCGACTGAATGGAAGTTGGGTAATAAAACTCAACTAGCGCTTAACAGTCGCACTGCACACAATGATATAACTGTCCAAATTGACAATCGTAAAATATGTTACACGGCTGCAGTATTGGAGTGGTATGCGGCAAACAAGAGAATATCCGCTGTTTGTCGCGACTGTTTCGGACGTTAGTAAAGTTTATTTTTAAAAAGACCTAACAAAAATTTAGGGGCTTTATTTAGAATTCCAATCTCGTAGATGAATATGCCTGAATTTTTATTTTTAGATCAAGGTTTGATTTTATCTGCTTTTAATAAATATTATTTTATTATAGCGCTATATACATCTATATATTAGTTTATATAGCGAAAGGAGTGTGTACCTTCTTTCTTACTTTCTAACAATCTAGATGGTGCATACTCGTCTACCCAGGCCGGCATAGCAAAGACGACTGCTGCACGTAGTGATTTTCGTTCATGGACCGCACTCTAGCTTTACATCAGGCTGAGTGTAGTCATATGTCGAGCTACATTTAAAAAAATAATTAAAAAACTGAATTCAAAATAGTTTCACAAAACCCAGCTAACCTAACGACTGTGTGTTTCAAAAATATTTAGTTATCACCACTTTTAAATGTAGGGATCTCCTTTTAGCTCTGCATAGGACAATACTCCGCTTGATGTTAAGCTAGAGTGCGGTCCATGAACAGAAATAACTGCTACCACAGATAAATTTTTGCAGACAGCTATGCCCTCAAACTGACCCTGAAACGCGACAATCACTTCACACTGTTTTCAAAATTGTCTGAAATCCTCAATCTGGCCCTTTCTTTGTTAATAAATATTTTCTTTCTTTAGATATAACTAAAAAAAGCACAAATGTTATTGATAAAATCAGATATAGGTTCTGCCTACCCCACTTTAATGTCTGAATTGTATTTCCGCACCATAAAACACGACGTGACAGCGACACGTAAAAAAGGGATTAATGTCGTGTTTATGTGTATTTTATAGATAAACATTTATTAATAGTAAACAACTAATAAATATAACTATCTATGTATATATATTTCTTTATTCTAGCTCGACATATATCACACTCCGCTTGATGTATCTAAGATAAATTCTTGCAGACAGCAGTCGCGCCGCTATGCCGGCTTGATAAGATGCCTCTTTACACTGCGCTTGAAGGATCAGTTATAGGAAAGAGGAAAGACGTGGTCGGTAGAATTTGCATGTGTAAACACTCCGCCTGATGTAAAGCTAGAGTGCGGTCCATGAATGGAAACAACTACTACTACAGAGAAACCTGTGCGGGTAGCAGTCGCCTCCACTATGGCGGCTTGAGGAGACGAGCATGTACCATCTTAGATCGTTATACCTGGCTACTTTCAAACTATTCCCGAAAAGCGACAAAGTCACTTCACGGGTGTTACATTCAAAAGTGGTGGTACTACCCCAGGATGGCTGACTGGACAAATAACTCTTTAATAGTGCCTTTAGTACATATAACAAAGTTACATTGGTACCGATCAGAATTAGCGAACACAGATCGTGGGTTCACGCGTCTTACCGCTAGACCACGGCCGTTCTTTATTATAATAAATATATTAAAAACTGTTAATTAACACAAAAAACTATAATTACAAAGCGAAGAACAATATTTAGATATTTAAATGAAACGGTTACCGTGATATTATCTAATTTTAATTGGTGTTTGGAAGTGCGTGTGGTCCAATGCTTAGTGGCTTATCTAATCCAATGAATTAAAATCTACCTTCAGGCAAAGTATTGGTTTTAACAAATTAAGCTCTCTTTATTTGACACCATGTTTTACAAGCATGTTTTATTATGGAGGTGGTATTTAATGAATAGTGATGGGTAGATTTATGGTGGTTATTCTGGTATAGTACCACATGCGAAATAACCAGTTTGGAATTAACCGTATCGGCTAATTTAAGTTAAGCTAAAGTGCGGTCCAGTAACTACAACTGTAACTGTAGAAACTGCATGTGAAAGTTACCTCTACTATTCCGGACTAGGGAGACGAATATGGTAGGTACACTCCTCTCGTTATACTCGGCTCCTGCAAAACTGATCCTAGTGACCTAGTGCAGTGATTCTCAACCACTGTGCCGCGGCACTTTTGTGTGCCGCAAAATTCTAAAAGTGTGCTGCCAGATTTTAGATAATATAATTATGTTAATATTATTAAATAATATGATTTAAAGAAAAAAAATGCATTACAAGTATTCTTATTATTAACTTGTAATTAATCCCTTAAAAAAAGTACTGTTATTTTTGTAGTACATATTATTTTATTTAGCACATTTAAAATTATTACCATAAACAATTTTACCTATAACACAAGGTAAGTAAAGCATTTTTAAACTTATCTTTTTCTTTGTGTGCCGCCAAATTTTTAAATCGTGAAAAGTGTGCCGCATTAAAAAAAAAAAGGTTGAGAACCACTGACCTAGTGGCATGTAATGGTGGTGAACGACAGACTGCGTTAATAACCATCATCAGTCTGCCTACCACTCTTTGAGTATATTCTAATTCAAATCTAAACTTGAGTGTAAGTGATATATAAAACGTAGGTAGGTAACTAAACGATATAACACGAGCGCTTCCAATTCCCTCCAGTCGGAAAAATTCTGAAGTATATTTTCAACAATACATAATATAAGTTGAGATATCGTTATCCAATTTATATATTGGTGGCTTTGGAGTAAATTCTTATTTATTGGCACCTATCGATTCCTATTTGTGTGTTATATTATTACATTATTACGCCTGATATACCGAGATGCTCGTAAACACTACTTTTCATATTTACTTTTTTTATTATTGTAGCTCGGCATATGACAACACTCCGCCTGATGTAAAGCTAGAGTGCCGAGCGCTGAACATTCTATTGAAAAAAATTATAATTATATTCGAAGAGAAAGTTGTGAATAGGTTGTCTTAAAATGAATTATATGCATGAAGCTAGAGGTACACTAACGTATAAATAAATGTGAATTTCTATAGGTTTTCTTTATTGCATGAATCCCGCGTCGGACATAAAAGTGTTCTATAGAAAAACAAACGTCTTCGTATGGAAATGGAGATATGTGAAAGCCTTCTGAATTTATAAAATGTACACAAACCCCTTCATATAATGGAATGTTCTATGTTTACACACAGTAGCTTTCAAATTTTAATATGTTTTTTATAGTAGCTCGGTATGTAACCACACTCCGTCTGATGTTAAGCTGGAGTGCGATCCATGAACGGAATCGACTGCTACCATAGACAAATATCTGAGGGTAACGGTCGCCTTCATTATCCATTAACAAAGCACGCTCCTTTCCATAAGTATTGATTTAACCTTTAAATGCATGATTTTTTTGTTTTGAATTAATAAAATCGTATATTATAGGAAACAAATTAAATAATAATAAAGAAAACATATTTTCATGGCAACAATATACATTTATTGCTAAAAATACTGTAGACGTCATTAAATATAGTAATATTATATATTTTTATTCTTTAGTATAGGAATTTCCTTATTATTTATGGATGAAATTGAACAAAGCAATTCCGATTTTTGTCATGACACAAAGCAACCTATGCTAGGTTGCACTCAGTACGTGAAAGTCCTGTGCAAATGCAGACACTCTGATTTTGAATAATTTTATGTGAAAATGAATGTAGACAATTGGCAACAATATGCATTTAAGGGTTAAGCGCCCTGTATCTCCCAATCACATCACGCCTAATATTAAATTGAAAAAAAGAAAATTACCAAGCACTAGATCATTATTTTACAAATATCGTGATCTAAAAGAATAATTCGATGAGTTTCCATCGAGAAAAATTTATTTAGAGCCCACTGCACGACTTTTAAATCTTATTTGTAGGACATATTTCAGAAACAAAAAAATAACCAGGCCTAACTTTATATTCTGTAGTTTAATATATGTATATATTTTTAACACTTTCCAAGCGTTATTTATTTATTTAAATCTTAGTGTAGCGTGTACACAGGCGAACTTATCTGTAAATAGCATTCTCTTCCAGCTAACCTCCGTGTGTAGGACAGATGTGAGCGAAGAGAAGCCGTTTTAAACATGTTATATTACTGCTTAAAAAGTGCAGCTAGCAACGTATACAGCCTTCAGTCTCTCTGCCCACAGTACAGTATTGCGTACTCTAGCTGAAATAAAAAAGATATTATATTTTTTTCAAAATTAAACATAATAATATATTTGTAAACATAACATCAAGAATTTTCCTAAAAGTATGAGTGGATTTGGGTATCCGTCGAAATATAAATAATGTTATAGGTATTGGGTATAGGTACATGCTGAAAACAAATATATTGAACGCATTTTATGAGCCGTACTCGCATTTCACGACCGACTTTATCTTTACAAAGAATATTTATCCACCACATATTTTTAGGATTTTTCTTTTGAATTCGATTTCAACTTCTCGTACATTTATTAGCTCAGACTATTGATATATACAACTAGATGTGCAATGACGCTCCCAATGTGACGCGAGAGAAAAGATGGCCACAGCCACGTTTAGGTTCTCCGTCAGTTCTTCTTCTTCTTTTGTTAAATGGCCTTGGATGTCATAACAACAATTCTGTAAATGTTGAGTAGTAAACTTCTTTCTTGATGTTTTTGCATCAAATTGCAATGGTATTTTACGCTTTCTTCGAGTATTTGGCGGCAATTCACGCGGTCACGTCACAATATGAGCGTTTTCACGGCTTGGGATAACTACAAAAAAAAAAACCGCTTCCGTTGCCTCATATAGAGTGAATTTTAATGTTTCCACAATTACTCACATGCGCAGTGCTGCGCAAAATAACCCCAATTTTTACACAATAATAACCACTAAACTAATTAAGGAAAGGGACAAAAAACACCTCAACCTACCCGGGCAAAAGCGCGCTAAAAACTCCGTCAAATCTGTTTAAAGCGGCCTACGGTTTTTTTTATGTCAGATGTGTGAAGTTTGCACCGCTAGTATCTAGTACTCGTATATATCTCTATGGCTCAGACTGCCGTTCTGGGGCAGTACCAGTGCGATAATTACAACCCACTGACAGCATAGTTCCCAAACGCCATATTGGGCAAAACAAACGAATAAACTTTAATTATACTTATATAATTATGGACGTTGTAAAAATAAATTGCGAAAAAACACCGTAAATTACGTTTATATTGGAAAAGTTTATTTTTGTCACTCATTAGTCGGACGTAGCTGTCAATTACCAGACTTATACGAGCTAATTTAGACCTTAAATTTGACACCTTTGCGTCGTTATTCGTTTTTTACTGTTGAACTTAATAAGTGGTCAAAATATTTCACTTCTATTTAAGTTAAAATTTGATATAACCCTTATGTTTTTGAGCTAAGGTGCAATTTTGTGTTAATCTCTTTGCGTACCAGAAGTCAATCGCTTTCGTCAGCCACACGTCATTAATAGATAACAAAATTGTTGGTTGTCGTTGGCCACATTCTGACAAATGATAGTTGAATATTTGTTTACGCTGTATTGCAAATCCGCCATGTTTATCGGACATTTCATCGAGGGTTTCGTTAAAAAGTAATTAACAAACAATAAAATTAAACGTCAGGTGAATTTATTTAGTTATAGGACAGTACATCTTATAATATTTTTTGATTGAATTTCAGTTAACTGTTATTTTGTAGCTGATGTTAAGCTAGAGTGCGGTACATGAACGGAAACCACTGCTACTAAAGAGAAATATCTGCGGGTAGCAGACGCCTCCGCTATACGGATTTTCTGACATATCGTCTGCCCATTAACCTCGACTAGTCGGATGGTGAAAACCGCAGTACATCCCAATCACCGTGACTATGCCGGCTCGAGAAGGTGCCTTTTCACGCTCTGCTCTAAAGATCTTAGGTTAAAGGCGTGGGAGAACACGTGGGCGGGCAAAACATTGGAACTAGCACTAAATCGATCTCAGAATAGGAATAACGTGTCTTATGTACTAATAAATACCTAAATAAAGATATTTTTAATTAGTAGTTGGATGGTGGGATTCGGACCAGTTGATTCGTTAATTGATTAAGATGAAATTTGACGGAAGCAGTCTCGTTTGAGTCAGTTATTCGAGAACTTTGAACAACATCTAATAAAATTAAAGTTATTTACAAGGTTTAAATTGAAAGTGGAAACCAATAATTTAATTTCACCGACACATTTGCTAAGAAACTGGAACTCGTTTCTTCGGCTTTGAACCGAACCCTGCCAAGTTGGGGAAACCGCATGCTCATCAAATACCACATGCCACAGACAACTTTGATTACTTCTAGCGAATCAACTTTTCAACAGGGAGATGCCACCACCATTAAACACTTTGCTATTTTTTACTACTCTATACTTTTGTTTGGATGTCCTTAACACGAATTCACGTCCTAGAATTCATAAAACTATAATCTTTTTTGTTCCTGTTTTTTTATTTGTTTATGTTTTACGGTGTTATGTATGTATTTTTTTAATTAAGTACAATTAATTATAGAATAATACAGGTAATTAGTTTCATATCTAGCTTGTGATATATGGTATTTATATTGATTTTTTTTGCTATGATAGAACTTGTATCTGAGGCACTGAGTGGCCAAAGTTATATGTCAAAAATTAGCGGGATTTGAATAGGGGCCTCATCGATCATGGCTCATCCTCTACCACTAAACCACTGTGTTCCTTTTTAATGTTGAAAATCATCTCTTGACATTTGAGTTTAAGAGTTCGGGAGGAAATTACTGCATTTTATATGTTATGTCACACCGGGGGTTTGTTCTTTAAATATTTTCCTATTTTTTTTTTATATTGACGCGACATGTGACGTCGACTGGTGGCAAGCACAGTGGAGATCCATGAGCGCCGACGACTGGAGGACCGCGGTACACGGTGACCCCAGTCGCCGTCACTATGCCGGCCCAAGAAGGTGCTTTTTCCAAGGTTGAAGGATTGGGATTTATTTCTATTTCTATCTAATCCTAATTAGTATTTTAAATAAAACTTAAAAATCTAAAAGAAAATACAAATAAATAAACATTTAAAACCGCCGTCTCTCTGACTAATTTGCGTGTCCGTCTGACGACCCTCAAACGAAAAAGTTTCACGCTAACTTCAAAATTACTAAGCGCGAATTCGCTTAGATAACCGAATTAAGTTTAAATTAGTTATTGAGCCTTTCAGGAGGCTCTTTTAACAGACATTTTGTATTTTATTATCATTCTTTTATCAACAGCTTTTTACTCATATAAACACACAAACCGACTCACGTCACTTCTACAAACTGAACAATAAAGAAATATCTGACAGGCACCAGTCACCTCCGCTATGCCGGCTTCATTAGTTGAATGCAGTGCAGCCGGGTACCAAGTGAATACTAAATACTGAAAACTGTGTATCATTTTTACCATATACTGTACTAATAATCATCATTGCAGTGTGCCTCCCATTTTCAAATTAGATAAATTCTATCTAATAAAGATATAGGAGAAAAGGAATAATATAGGAATAAAAGTCCATGATAATTTAAAATGTTAATAGATGTTTTAATAGTAGGCTTGTAGAGTGCGTGTCGTGAACTGAACATTTCCAAAGTCCTTTAAAAATTCCCACCGAGACGTAAGAATAAATAAAAAGTCTACATGAAATATAACAGATCCACTCAGCGCTTTCCTCGAGAGTAACATTAAACGCGGGAAGGGTAATAAAGAATTTAAAACAAGAAAAACAGAAATAAGAGTAGAACCCTGATATTATTTAACGGGAAACATGCAAATTTAATCAAAACACTGCGCTTCTATTCTTGTCTATGGAAACGAGCTCTGAATTCATCAATACATTATAAAATTATATTTCAAATGATTGCTGTATGAGCTTGCTTTTCTTTAATTTCACGCGTTAAATGTACGCAGGATATTGAAACAGATAATCTTAAAAAGAAATACACATATATTTTTATACTAGCTGTTGGTCCCCGGTGCTACCCGGACTTATCAATTTAACAGCTCTCGAAGTATGAAAAGTAAGAAAAGAATACCTCATATTTAACTTCGTTTCCATAGTAACAATAAAGAATAAATAATTTCGACCAAATTTGATTATCATAAAAACGGTTATTGTGAGTTAATCTTAAAAGATAGACATATACTGTCGCGGACATTTTTTTAGATAATTTAAAGAGGAATAATTCTTTCATACATATTTTTTGGGTATATCGAAGCCTTCCTCGATAAATGATCTATCCAACACAAAAATAATTTTTCAATTCGAACCAGTAGTTCCTGAGATTAGCGCATTCAAACAAACAAACTCTTCAGCTTTATAATATTAGTATAGATTACACTTAATTTTGAACACGAAGTCATGTCTTAAAGAATATTTAATAGAAAAATTAAATAATAAACAAACTAGTAGATAAACTATAAATTATTTTTAAAAACTGTTAAATAATTGATTTGCGTCAAATGATAACTGGCGTGGTCTAGCGGTAAGACGCGTGAACTCACGATCGATGAGACCCGTGTTCGAACCTCGCTAATTCTGACCGGTACCAATGTAACTTTATTATATTATATTATATGTACTTTAGTCGCCCAGTGCCTATAGGCACTATTAAAAAGTGGTAGGTAGACTGATGATGATTATTTGTCCTGTCTGCCGTCCTGGGGCAGTACCACCACTTTCGAATATAACACCCGTGATGTGACCTTGTTGCGTTTCGGGAATAGTTTGAAAGAAGCCAGGTATAGCGAGAGGAGTGTGCGCTGTCAATCTAGATGGTACATGCTCGTTTACTCAAGCCGGCATAGTGGAGACGACTGCTGCTCGGACAGGTTTCTCTGTAGTAGCAATTGTTTCCATTCGTGGACCGCACTTTAGCTTTACATCAGGTTGTTAGAAGAGCTACAGGACTAGTGTCTTGTGCGTGTTAGCTTTTTTCTATTTTTTTCATAATAATTTAATGATAAAGAAATCGAGCATTTTAATATCAATAATTTCAAACATAAATCATAAACAATAAAATTAAATGTTCTATTATAAAATGAACAAGTTGTAAGCAATGTAAACGTACTGTAGCAAGCAGCGGCTTTCACCCGTTTAGAAAGATCCCTCTCAAATAGTGAGATGAGTCCCTCAGGCACTATTCACCATTTTTTTCATACATTTAATTCCACAAAGTAGTTTTCTTATGATAAAGTACTTGAAGTTAAAATTTAATAATAAGAATATTGTTCTCTTCGAGTTGAATGAATTTGTTCCTCTGTTGAAGTGTTTTTTTTCTTTTGTGAAGTTCCTTATTTCTTCTTCTCGTTTCCTCTCGTTCTGTTTGTTTGAAAACGTTGTTCAAGGATAATGGATCGCTTCGCTGACTATTCTTGGTAACGATACGATTTATATTCGATTTAAGAATAACAACTTTGTTTAACATCAATTAATTATATTATTTGTTTTCTATTCAGCATCGTGTTTATTATTTTTATAGTTCTAATTAACATAATATAACACATAGACATTAAGGTATAACCATTTTTTTTTAAATACCTATATTGAACTTGTGTTTGTTACATCGGTACCAGTCAGAATAGAGCCTTCAACGCTAGACCTCGTTATGATCATATGAGTTCAAGACGGCAAAAATAATAGGCTGATTTTAATAATAATAATTGTAAGACTTTTATAAATTCTGGTAAAAAAAATGTTAAGAAAGGCCTGAAAACACCAAGAATAGGGCAACGTCTATTTTCTCTTTGAAAGTGATCGGAATTTCTTATTAAACCATGACAAAACGTTTGACTCTGATATGAAACAGGAAATGTCTTTTAACCATAGTATTTTTAAGATGTTATCTTTATGTAATTTAAATAATAAATATAATAATTTATAGCCGAGGCGATAGTGGATGTAGTGGAGGCGACTGCTGCCCGCACAGGTTTCTCTGTAGTAGCAGTTGTTTCCATTTATGGACCGCACTCTAGCTTTACATCAGGCGGAGTGTTGTCACATGCCGAGCTACAATAAAAATTAAATTACAAAAAAATTCGTCGCTTGAGATTGCTATCCGTCTTTTAACATCCTGAACAATTAATTCACTTTTTAGGTCATACAGACCCATTATATCATTGGTTATTGCGAGTAGTATCCGTATATTCGTGAGATTAAATATGTAGCGCTACACATAGGTTGATATCGTAACCCGCTATGGCCTTCGTGTGGCTCGTATCTGCCTCCTCCGTCCTACGGTACGGGCGCTTGATTGACAATGTTACTTGAGAGGTCTACGAATAAATTATTTTAATACGATATCTATATAATAAAAATCAATTACAGTTCGTTAGTCTCGCTAAAACTCGAGAACGGCTGGACTGATTTGGCTAATTTTGGTTTTGAATTATTTGTGGAAGTCCAGGGAAGATTTAAATGGTGAGTAAATATGAAAAAAATGCTTGGAATATAGTAAAAACAACAATTTCGTTTTCCCTTAAAAACTATTTCTTTGATGTCAAACATTTGATGTTCGTTCCGTCGTTTAGAAATTAATTAAATTTAAAAGTCGTTCAGAAATCAAATTCTGAGGCGGTACGAAGTTTGCCGGGTCAGCTAGTTTATTTCTAAAACAAAAGATAAACTCATAGTAATAAAAGATATGGTTATTGGCAAGGAAAAATATATGTTATTATTGTATGATAGTAAATAAAATCGCACGCAAGTTATTCTGTTTTTGCACCAGATTTCTATTCAGATATGAATATACAACCAATTGCAATACCACGTGTATCTTACAATATTTTAGTTGTGTTATGACACAATGCACTACTCTATATTTAACTATTTTAAACGAAAATAAGGGTTAGTTGTTGAATATTAAGTACGTAATATTACATACATTTGCATGCATTTTTATAGGTTTTTTTTTAGACAAATAACACAGTCTTATTAAGCCGGCATAATGGAGGCCACAAACGGGATTATTGAAAAAACTAATTCCATATTTATTTTTTATTGTAGTTCGGCGTATAACAACATTTCGCCTGAAGCTAGGTGATGAAAACTACTACATATAAATTTCTACAGGCAGCAGTCGCCTCCGCTATGCCGGCTTGAGGAGACGAATGTGTACCATCCAGTAGTCGTTAATCATAATTTTTAAATTAACCGATATTAAAGGATTTAAAGAGAACGAAGTTGTGAGTAAAATAAATTATGGAGGCTATCTACTGAGGCGTCTCGTAATCGACGCGTACAATTGATAGAAAAATTCGTAATTAACGTTATTACACGTTTTGCCATTGCACGTTCGCGTAGATATCAAGCGATCAGCGAAAAAAATAAATACCAGGAATACATAGCCGACGCAATCGAAACCAGAGTTCGCTATTCTCAATATTGCTTACAAAACGAATGACCCGGGGGTTGATTCGCCTCCGAAAAGCAAGCAATAAGTTTCACCCCTATAACGCTCTACCGCTTCCCCCTGCAAAAAGTAAATGATTTTTTTTTCATCTTACTGAAAATATACTAAAATAAATCATTTTGCACTCGACGAAAAGCCCTTTGTGCGTCTTCAAGGGCGACGTTCATAACACATGCGTCACATGATGGTAAATTATTTTGAAGGAAAATTTATTACCACCAGATTACAATCGCTTTCGCTTGTTATTGAAATAGACTGTGGTACAAGATATTGTACTGCTTTTTTTTGAGGAGCTGACTGATGATGGTTATTCAACCAGTCTTTCGTCCTGGAGCAATACTATAATAATAAAATAGGTAGATTTCCCGAGAAGTACAATATGGGCCTCTTCAAATTAAGGGTAAACAGGTACCTCATAGGCAAGCGTGCTCCATCTTAGACCGCATCATTTCTTAACATCAGGCAGGGTGTGACCGCACGTTTGCCTATTAAGTATAAAAAAAAAAGTAGATATACATGATATACATGTACCGGTAATGTATAAATACATGGAAATAGACAATTTGTTTAAAATCAACACTTTTCTTTGGTTTGCCGTATATCATTACTTCCCAGAATTTGATCCTTATCAGGAACACTATCGGATGGTGCAATAATACAGCGTGTTTTATTTTTTAAAAAATCAACAGGTTCGATTCCTGGCCGGGAAAATGGATTTATCAAAAATCTAATAATGCAGTCTTAATTTTCATCAAAATCGGCATCGAGACTCCTTTCAGCATTTTTCGATATCTCTTATAGTTTAGGATTTGGCCATGAAAGCCCACTTGAAAAATTCACCCTGTATACTTTGATTTCTTAATTATAAAATGACTTATTTTATTTTATTATAAAATAGATAGATGGTGATTTGATAGATATGTACTGAAATTTGACATAATATTAATTTTAATTTGTAAATATGATGCTTGATTATATACATTAGGTTTATCGAAAGTTTTGCATGCCGCTAAATGTGGCGAAACATGTGAACAAACTGTAACCCATTTAATAACACCATGTTTACTAACACCATGTTTCACGCAATAAAGTTTATTTCATTTCATTTCACTTTCGAGTGAAACATCCGTGAAGTGACCTTGTCTCGTTTCGGGAATAGTTTGAAAGTAGCCAGGTATAATGAGAGAAGTGTGCACTGTCAATCTGGATGTTACACATTCGTCTTCTCAAGCCGGTATAACGGAGGCTAGTGCTACCCGTAGGTGTGAGTGACCGAACTCTAGCTTAACATCAGGCGGAGTGTAAAAAAAAAGAAGCAGTTTCTACCGACGGACTATAAATGGTATAGGCAGAAGTTAGTCTCTCTAAATATTTTATTTCCTTACAAAAATTGAAATCTAATTGTTTATGTATTTACTGAAATTATTTCAATTTTTGTTACAGAAATTTCGAGACGAGTTGTAATTATGTTTTTGGTACGTATATTTAGAAATAACTAGATGATTTTTTTATTTATTTAGCTATTTTGTATTAGATATTATAATTAGTATTATACTACAATTAGTATTATGGAATCCCTAGGGATCCTTTTATCTGGAGACCGTAAAAAAACTATACCTTTCAAAATAAATCTTAGAAATACTTAATCTAATTATTAACTTAATATAATTACATAAATTACAAAAACTAGTTTTAACATTTTTTGTCAAGCGTAAACATCTGTGAGTGGCACCGTCGATCTGAATGATGCACATTCGTCTATTCAAGCCGGCATAGTGAAGCGACTGCTGTCTGCAGATATTTCTTTGTAATAGCAGTTGTCTCAATGGATGGACCGCACTCTAGTTTTACATCAGTCATCATTGTAGTCATATAGCGAGCTATAAAAAAAATATCACAATTCTACTTAAGGTTAAGTGATTACATTGTAGTCTGAAAAACTGCGTAGATACATCTGAAAAATGTCCTTTTGCAGACAACGAAAAGTCTAAATATATCTTCACAATAGTAATTTTCCGCTACCAATCGCACAGTAGGTGGGATCGGTTTATGTAACGAAAAGAAGTACGAGTATTGTGCTAAATTAACAACTACGACGCCCACTGTTTATTTTCAATTTGAATTTTAATTATTTCATTATAGATATTATTAATATAACAGGCTTCTTGACTAAAAACTAATAAAGATATTTAAAATTCTCTCAAGCATAATAATTTGTAAAATTACTAAAAAAAATTGAACAGAAAAAATTGACGCGTACATAGTTAAAAAGTTGTAATTAAAAAAAGTCGTGTATGTGTGTGTACAATGTACATGTACATATAGTGTACAAAACTTACATGTACACTCACGATCAATGAGACCCGTGTTCGAACTAAATTCTGGCCGGTACCAATGTTACTATGTTGTATGTACTTTGGTCGCTCGGGGCCTATTAAAGAGTGGACTGATGATGGTTATTTGCCCAGTCTGCCATTCTGGGACACTACCACCACTTTCTAAAATTGAAATTACCATTTTTTTATTACTAAAATTTATTCAAAGATAAAGAACTTTGTACAAATTGAAATGTATAAAAATATTTTTTATAAAAACATCCTTCATCGGAATCTTGCAATGAAACAATTAATAATAATTTTTTCTTTGTAATAGAACTCTCTTAATAATATTATAGACGCGGTAAAAGTATTTCATTTTTATTTTTTGAGATCACATTAAAAAAAATGCAACATATTTTGAAATTTATTCGTCTAATATTACCTCACATTAAGGTACAATTATCTGTTAAAAACACAAAAGAATCATCGAAATATCAAATACGTGCAACGTCGCTCGGCCTCGTAGTATATTACCAGGAGTTTTTTTTTTTTAATTGTAGCTCGACATGTGACAACACTCCGCCTGATGTAAAGCTAGAGTGCAGTCCATGAATGGAAACAACTGCTACCACAGAGAAATCTCTACGGGCTGCAGTCGCCTCCACTATGCCGGCTTGAGAAGACGAGCATGTATCATCTAGATTGACAGTGCACACTCCTCTCGCTATACCTGGCTACTTTCAAACTATTCCCGAAACGCGACAAGGTCACTTCACGGGTGTTACATTCGAAAGTGGTGGTACTACCCCAGGACGGCAGACTGAACAAATAACACCATCAGTCTGCCTACCACTCTTTAATAGTGCCTATAGGCACTGTGCGACCAAAGTACATATAACAAAGTTACATTGGTGCCGGTCAGAATTAGCGAGATTCGAACACGGGTCTCATCGATCGTGAGTTCACGCGTCATACCGCTAGACCACGGCCGCTCTAAAAGATTTTTAGATTAAAGCTTTAAAGATTATTGTAAATATAAATTAATAAAACAAAATATGTATATATTTTTTTACCAAAGTAAAGTTTTAATATAATTGAATACGTTTAGTAATTGTCGAACATTTTCCGTGTAGAATTTGACCTCGCAAAATGGCGAATCTCAAATCCCGAAATTGTAAGTTGGACCCTACTTTACATATTACATGAAACCATGGCCCGCTTATGAAGATTTGTTGGCCCCGTTCAGTTTTCGTGTTTCGGACACTTGCTACTCAAATATACTTTGAGATTGATTTTAATTTACATACTTTTTAGTGAAGTTATTTTTTTTATCCAAATTAAATAAGAAGAAAAATAAACGATTTAAAGAGTGGCAGGCAGACTGATGATGGTTATTAGTGGATTCTGCAAGTGTTAGGTTAATATACCACTATCGGATGTGACGCCCATGAAGTGACTTGTCGCGCTTCGTGATCAGTTTGGAAGTATAACGGGAGGAGTGTGCACTGTCAATTTGTATGGTGCAAAGTCTTCTTGAGTCGGCATAGCGGAGGCGACTGCTGTCTGTAGAAATTTATCTGCAGTAGCAGTTGTTTTCGTTCATGGACCGTACTATAGCTTTGTCTTGTTTGTTCAGTGTGTTGTCATATTCCGAACTACAATAAAAATAAATAAATGTGATCTTCATTTACATTAATCCTAATAAAATGGTTAATAATGCAATATGTAATGTTTTTAATATGAAATGTCACGTACAAAATATTAGAATGGTTTTATTATTCCACGAGTTATAAGAGCCACAAATCAAGAATGATCAGCTTTCTAAACCGGAGCTAATATTTGCCGTTTGCATTATTATTCTGTATCTGTCAGCATTCTGAAAGACCCTTTTCAGGAGCTGACGCCTCGACAATAATAATTCCCAAACCCGAAAATAATCCCTGTTTCTTCCGTCTATTTTAGTTTTGCCAAGAAAATGTTTCATAAGAATTTCATCTTTACTTAAGAAAAATTTCATGTATTAAAATTAGCTACGAAAAATGCTTATTTTTACGTAACCTGAATATCATATTTATAATATATTTTTTATTAAAAAGACACGATAAGAAAAATATAACTTATTTAGACATCGAGGTACTAACATTGCACTGAGAAGTACATTATTTTCAAAATAACTTGTGATTATGGAGTATGTATTATATAAATACAATATACTATCACAAATATAACTACAGATATAGGTACTTATCATATACATAGATATAGGTATATATCTTTTGTATATATTTTTTATTTTGTTTTATTCAAGCTCGGCATATCACAACGCTCCGTCTGATGTAAAGACAGTGTGCGGTCAATGAACGGAAACAACTGCTACTACAGATAAATCTACAGGTAGCAGTCTCCGCTATACCGGCTTGAGTAGACGAATGCGCACCATCTAGATTGACCGTGCACACTCCTCTCGTTATACCTGGCTACTTCCGAACTGATCCCGAAACGTGACAAGGACACTTTTTATTTCATTTCTCTTCATGGATGTTACAAACAAAAGTGGTGTTACGATCCCAGAATGGCAGACTGGGCTATTAACTATCATCAGTTTGCCTGCCACTCTTAATTTTGAGTTACTACGTGAATACAATACTTTGAGACTTTAATTGTATTATATGTATATAAAAATATATTAAGTGTATATTATTATGTAAGAAGATACAAATAAAAAATAAATGAGTATATTCCGTCTGAGGTAGATGAGATTATCAATGGAAAAATCGGTTAAATTAACACGTAAAGAACTCGAACCCGTGACCTCTTACGAACTGCGTTATTGTTATTTTATACAAAAATATAAATAAAACTCGTATGTTATATATTGGTAGTTTAATATGGAATGCGGAATTTCTAGTAACTAGACGTAGCCGTGATCGATGGCGTTCGCTATCACGTGTGGACGATCATCGAGAACATCGTAACAACCGAAACGTAAAAATACTATTCGCTAACTTATAATGGCCGAAAATACAAATTCGATTTACGTAACTAAACTACGTTTTTTAAATATATTTTTATAGTAATTTCGCCTGATGTTACAGCAGGGAAATTTCTACAGGCAGCAGTCGCTTCCGCTATGCCGGCGCGAGAAGACGAATGCGCACCATCTTGGAAAGTGATCACATAAAAACACGTTTTGTTTTCGGTTTTAATTTTATACGATATCTACTCTGGCAATTTTGCTGCCTTCGTAATTTATTTAATCAGTAAAATAAATGAGATAAGCAGAGATACTAAATTCATATATACATAACTGCAACATCGCTCTCAGTCCGCTTTCTCATATCTTAAACGTATTATATACTCGTTAAAAATCATATGAATTGACTAGTCGTATATGTTTATGAGCCAAAGGGTGGGAACATAATGAAGTTGTAACTTTCTACACAATTTCTGTTTAAAGTCTAATAACATATAAAATATCTACAACATATTCTCGCTACATCTAATTTTGAATATTGATCAATTGCATAAATTATATTGATCACGAGTCATAGGGTGTATCATGTACGTTTGGAATTCAATATATGCCGTTGAGGAGGGGAGAGAGGAAAGGAGAATACCCATTTCTGGGCCCACTTGATACCTAATACTTTGCTAACAAAACAATATTCTTAAGTAATAATTTTTTTGTTTATTAATTAATTTTAATTATATCAACACATCATTTACCAATCAAAAGACAATGTTTTATTAAATAAAATAATAATAATAACCTCATTGCTTCAGAAAACATCTAATTACTCAATAACTCGGGTGAAAAGATTAAAAATGGTAATAAGGAAGTAGATTTATTTTTCTACAAAATAAACTAAAAATCATCGACAAACTCGGGAAAAAAATTGTGGACCCATTTTTCTTAGGCGAATGGACATTCTCTTTTAAAGAAAAAAGTATGCCTGCATTAAACTATTGCTTTAATACACGAGTACATATAACATAATTACATTGGTACCGGTAAATTTTAGCGAAAACATAACCCTATTTTTAGCCATCTTAATTTATTAAGAATGTTCTGCAGATGATCGGCCAAGGAAGTAGAACGGATAAGTGGGTCCATTCAGAACCTTTGTAGTACTAAAATCGAGGTTAATCAAGCCTCACCATTTTTTTTATTTAAGAGAAATATCTGTTAGACTAATCGTAGTAGAGCATTCGTGCGGAAATCAAAGGACGTGGATTCAATTCCCACCTAGAAGACGACGCTAGTTCTTTTTTGTATGTACGCATGTAATATCCAATCATATAACCGACTAAAATCGCTCATTACATCTGTACTCTAATTACAAGGGGATAGTCATCTGTCACATGGACCTTTAATGTTGGATGTCTTTACTATTTTATTTTTTCCTGTCGTTGTTTCATTGTTAAGGATCGTGACTTTGATTGGTTCGGACTTTTACACCGCGCGGCAGCCGTTATTGGTGTAACTAAATTATTTATATGTCGGAACGGTCATGAATACGGGCTCTAATTTGAACGATTACGGAAACTAACTTGGAACAAAATGAATACGCGGTCATGACTACAAGCACTAACTGAATTTGAAACAAAAGCATTGTTACGCTTTGACAGAGTCTCTAGAAACACACCACGTGGCAGACACATTGTGACTTGTTTGTGCGGAGAAACCGTCGTGTTTCAGCATATTTGCTTAGTTATTGCCCACAAATGGAGCCATGGACCGCTCATATATTTGTATCGCCTCGTTTCACAAATATTAATCTTGTCTGTGATTTGAGAAACATTAGATTTTAATAACAATTCCGCTTGACATTATTAGTTTACTTTAACTTTTATCTTCCGCATTCGTTTTAAGTGTGTTGCGGATTATGTCGTTGTATAATATTGGTTTTAGCGTCACCTTAATGAACACCTGACACCTTCCCTCTAATTCGACATAATATATTTTATCATAATTGAAGTGAAGTATCGTAGTATACCCTCTCACTCGATCAAATTGGTGATTTACATGCCGAATTATTTCGAGTTTCGACAAAGTAATTTGCAATTTCCAACTCAAAGGTCGATTTGATGGCGACACGAATTATTGGAAATTTATAATTTTCATTTTTAATCATTTCACGTGACCGTTTAAGCTCTCTTTCTGTAATTAAAATTCTCATATTGGAATGTCAATTATGGAATTATTCAGAATGTAAATGTATTTTTTGAGTTTAGTTGTCAAAGGTATGAGGGAGCATTATGATCGTTATTGCTTATTCCAGAAGTCGCAGCTTGGAATCCTGGAAGGTTTCATTAACCTATGCGTCACCAGACCCATCTTCCAAAGCTTTTTGATAAGAAGCGAAGTGCCGCATATAGATATATTTTTTTATATTAGTTAAGTGTATAATGTATATGATATATGTATTCCTAATTATTGGAATCACTTAGTTTTTGTGTAATATATTCATATCTCCGCATTGCGTCGACCCTTGTCAAGTCCGTTAACTATTTGGGAGGGCGATACATCCCTCATATTAGTTACGAAATGAGAAATTGTAATTTATTTATTAATACTAAATTGTTATACGGTTTTTGCTTGTTAGTAAAGGTCATAGTTGTTTTATTATATTTGTTTTTGATATTAAAATTTATTTTACTGTTATTATTATTATTGCTTCTCCAATATACAATCTCGGTTTAATTTAATCTCTAAGCTTCTTTTTTTTTTAATAATTCAAGAAAACAATCATGTTTATTATTTATTTTTATTATTTGAGACCGACAAGTGGTCGGATATATCAATTTATGTATAACTAGCAATGTCGTTGATGATGGACTGGATGATCTGGAGGTGCCACAACTTCCACAGAACTTAAATCATAATAAAATAAATAAACATTGAAATAGTGTATAAGTACTAAAATATTGTGAAGCCGGTATAGCGGTAGGTGACTTCCGATTGTCCCAGCTCAATGGGTCAATGTATAATTATTTTTATACAATAATTACTAAAACACCTACCATCCACAGAGGCGTTTTAAAGAAAATAATAATTTAGAAAAATCCGTTCGAGAAGCGTTGAATAATGAAATATGAAAGGACCGATTCTAACTCATCCTGTGACGTCAGTTATGAAAAAACTTGAAGGAAAAAAATTGCTAAGTGTAAGTCAGAGTAGAATTTAAATGAAGGTAAATGTCCCCCTCGAATAAGCAATCAAATCTTTTAATTATTTATAAGGAAACATTTCAAAACTTAATAATGTTTTAAGATCCGTATACATTTAAAATTCATATCTTGCAAGACAATACAATTGTCACGCCTTTTTTCCACAACGGAACGCCACTACCACGATCCTGACACAATTCCCTCGCTTCCCTCACATCCAAGATTCTCTTCGTGCACGCCCGACGGTTATGGGCACTAGGTAGTCCAGCTTTCATAAGGATGTCTTTTTTTTATTGTAGCTCGACATGTGACAACACTCCGCCTGATGTAAAGCTAGAGTGCGGTTCATGAATGGAAACAACTGCTACCACAGAGAAATCTCTACGGGCTGCAGTCGCCTCCTCTTTTATACCTGGATACTTTCAAACTATTCCCGAAACGCGACAAGGTCGCTTCATTTGGGTCTCTTCAAGGGTGTTACATTCGAAAGTGGTGGTACAGCCCCAGGACGGCAGACTGGACAAATAACCATCATCAGTCTGCCTACCACTCTTTAATAGTGCCTATAGGCACTGAGCGACCAAAGTACATATAACAAAGTTACATTGGTACCGGTCTTTAGCGAGGTTCGAACACGGGTCTCATTGATCGTGAGTTCACGCGTCTTACCGCTAGACCACGGCCGCTCAAATATTCGCGCATACTATTAATTTCATTGCATAAACGTTGAGCCATACTTACGCGTTCATGCGTGACGTACGCGTTTTAATGTGTGAATCTCTATGGAAGAGATCATGTCATACATAATAATTGTGTAGGAGTAAAATATAATGGTTGGATGAATGCTACCGTGTATCCAACCCCTCAGCACTTTGGTGGCCATGAGGAACACCGTGGGGTTTTAGTCGCTAGTCCTTGGCGCATACAACATCATCTCATATGCGCGCTGTTTATAAGGAAGCCCGACATAACCCTGAGACCTTCCTCGAGGTGCTAGGGTAGGGTAGGGTAGGGTAGATTTCCTCACGTAAAAAAAGGAGTGAATTATAATAATTCTGTTGCTTTATATCGTGTTAGCATTGTGCAGCTTGTAGCTTTAAAAATGGCCCATGTAAATATAATACGTTAGAAATGAAATTATTTCTAACATTTGTGTTATTTGAATTCAAATTGTAGCGTTGTCTTTGTAAAAAAAGTCAATGTAAAAAAGGAGCTTTGTGCAACTCGAAGAACGTTGATTCGATTCGAGCTATTGCTTGTACTTTTGTTAAGAACTTTTATCAACAACTCCTTTTTATTCCGAGTTTTTTTTAAAAGTAGACGAATAAAAACAAAGACGAGTTATTGTTCTAGTTTATTATATTTATAAAAGTTAGTCTTTTGTTCAAAGACAATATTATTATTCTGAGTTTCACTCACGTTAATCCGACACAAAAAAATCTTCAATAAACAACCAATGTGATGCAAAAATATTTTTTCAAATCGGACCGCTGCTAGCAAATCAATAAACATACTTTTAAAGGTTTGGTTCCAGGGTTAATTAGTACATTTAAATTAGCACTATGTACGTATATAATGCAATTTTCCCCTTTTTGCCGGCATAACGGATGCTACGGTTTTTTGCAGATATTCTGTGACAGCATTCGCCTCCGTTTTTAGATCGTTAGATGCGCTGAAAATATAATGTAAAAAATATAGTGTATGTGTAATATATTGTATGTACAGTGTATAATTTGGCTAGCATCTGCAACTGATGAGGGTAGGGCACTCACGATATATTATTATGTGGAAAATGTATGCTTTAACTCAAAATCTTCAAGAGTTACGTTTTTATATTATTTTTTTCCTAAAGAAACACATATCATTATCATAATATATACATACATGTATGTGTATTTTACAAAATAGCTAAATAAATTTGATATTTGTGATTTTATTTAATTAAATAATTAATAAAATATCTATTTGGAAATAATTTTAAATTGCAATTTAAAATTATACATTGGAATAAGGAAATAAAAAAAGTGTAGGTAGTGGCAATGGTTAGTCCACATTCGTTTTCACAAGCCGGCATAGTGGAGTTGACTGTCCTAATATATATTTTCTTATTTATATAATTCTTTTTAAAAATGAAATAAACAATGATATAAAATTATCATGTTTCTAAGAAAATGAAGGTTAGTGAAGCTATTAAGGGTTATAATCCTAAAATTCCCGTGCTTAGGTACTCGAAGGGAAACAAAGGCGTGCTCAATGTTCATCCCCCTTTTTGACCATCATAAAGCAACGGGGCTCAAGTTCAAACCCCACTTTTACCTTGTATAAAGGGCCCGTTACACAATGACGAAATAGTTTCACATTTGTGTGTAAAAATATATGATACTATTTTTTTTTTCATTACTTTGTGTACGATGTGGCACCTAAAGGTAGATCATTTACCAAAAAATTAATCAATTACTGTAAAGCATGATTCAATGATTCCCACCACTGGTCGCCCTTAAAAATATAAAATATAAAAAATATAAATAATAAAGCTGCAATGTTTCTATGACGTTTACCTCAAGAAATATGATACCAATCCGATACCCTGATTATTGAGAAAAGCTTTTATTGACGTGGGTGTAATGAAATAAAATGCGAAGAATTTTGCCTAGTGTACAGTCATCATTATTGGTACTAAACCTTTTTCTTTACACCCACTTTTCTATTTAATAACCCACCCTTCTTAGTGTGTTCTATAAAATAGGATTTGTCGACTTTCTAATGTTATACATCCGATTTTACAGATAAATGCTATATATCTTATTATTTAAATACATTTTTTATATTAATAAGAAAAAATGTCCGATGTTAAGCTAGAGTGGAGAAAACTACTACTACATATAAATGTCTGCAGGCAGCATTCACCTCCGCTATGCCGGCTTGAGAAGATGAATGTGTAATAACATGAAAATTCGGATATTATGACTATTAAATTGGTCAAAGTATTAAGCCGATAATTGGAGGTCCAATAAACTTCGGCTTGAAATTTAATATGCATTAAATCGAATTAATTATTGAAAATTAAATTTTTCATTACTGAAAATATAGTCCCATTGTCCTGAAAAAATAATTTCATAATTGTTCTACATAACAAAGAGATCCGCTTTGACGATTTTCTTCCATTTTAACCCCTAAATTTTCATTTAACACTTTTTTACCCCTAAGGCGTTCTAAGGGAAGTTTTCTAAATTCCCTTCAACCCCTATTTTTAAGATGTCAACGAATTGAATTATATTTTAACTTTGTTTCAGTCTAATCTACGTGAATAATTACTTTTTTTTCACCTGTTCTTTACCGTATTTTTCTTCTCAAGAAGTGACAATTTTTATGATAAATTTTGTAAAACTTTTTGACCCTTCCAAAATCTGATCACATTTTTCTTCTATGTAAATATACTAAATAAATAAAAGTAATTAGTTTTTTTCCTCAATTTGTATGTAGTTGTGGTGAGGTACGCCAATCATGAAGAGTCTTGGGCGTTCGTTCAAATAAAAAGCAATAATAATATTTTTCTGTTTCGTAAAACAAATATTTGTCCGAACCCCTCATTGAAATCGAACCCGAGGCGGTGAGTGAGGAGTGTACCATTAAACCAGTCGCTGTCAAAATAAAATAAATGTTTACCGAAGTAAAATGATTTATTTGAAACATCCCCTCTTTATTTTCACTGCATTTTCTTCAAGTGGGGTGTCCTTAAGAAGGGTTCAACGGAAGATAGGATATGATTTTATGGCCTATAACAGACGCGATAAATTTATTTGGCTTTATACGTTTAACTATTTTTTCAATCGTAGTAATGATTAAATATAGCAAAAATAAAAAGATGAACTCTGTAATGAATAAGAGAACTATGTAATTTATTAAATTAAATAAAAAACACTATAAATGTAAAGAATTTATACTAAAAACAATATATTTGATAAACTACATTATAGTCGTAAATTTCATCTGTCTGTTATAGACCATATTAATTTTCAGTTAATTCTTAGATGATTCGACAAAATCATAAATTGCATTTTAAAGAGGTAATTCTATTGTTAAACTGCGAAGGGAAACTGAAAAAACAAGAGGGTTGAAAATGATAATATTATTCTTTAAAAAGAAGTCTCTCAAAATTCTTTTTTTTTAAATTATCTGTTGTAAAAAAAATCATGAAATTGATATTATTAGACTGATAAAAGATATGACAAATCATTTTATAAAATTTGACTAACTGCTGCTCCGATACAATGAAATGATCCTTACATGAAACTGAGTCGAATAGCATCAAAAATTTTTTTGACCAAAATGACTCATTTCATAAAAAAAGAGCAAATGGTTCCTAAGACAGTTTCCCTGTAGATACTGTGGTTTCGGATTTCCCCATACTGTCCCAGTTAAAAAAAATGACCCTGTATAGTGTACTGTAGAGAACAAGCGCCCATCTAAAGTTTTTTTTAAATTCAATTTTATTTAGGGACCATCTAAAGTTGCTCTATAATTTTTTTCCTAATTTTATTAAGTAAACATTTAATGTATGCATATTAGTTTATCTAAAAAGTAGATATTTCTAATTATTTCATCGTCTCATCACTTTATTTTATGACAGGAGAGCTCTCTAGTAAAACTTTATTTGATAATAATTGAATTTCACTATAATAAATGCTTTATTATTATATCTTTGTTATTACACTGCGGGACATAAATTACGGATTAGAGAAAATTGCCATTATTCTGCAATACATCATTTGTAAATTTTTTAAACTAAAGAAGCGACCGTGATATTTAAGTTAGTGTTTGCCCTCTCAGTTTTACGTTGTGGTACTTAGGTACTAAATTATTATATTTAGATTTTAATTGCAATTTTTAATGTTAATTGTTTCATAGTTTATGTTATTCTTTGCTGCGCCCTACCCGCAGCGTTACATTTTTTTTTTATTGTAGCTCGACATGTGACAACACTCCGCCTGATGTAAAGCTAGAGTGCGGTCAACAACTGCTACCACAGAGAAATCTCTACGGGCTGCAGTCGCCTCCACTATGCCGGCTTGAGGAGACGAGTATGTACCATCCAGATTGACAGTGCACACTCCTCTCTTATACCTGGCTACTTTCAAACTATTCCCGAAACGCGACAAGGTCGCTTTACGGGTGTTACATTCGAAAGTGGTGGTACTACCCCAGGACGGCAGACTGGACAAATAACCATCATCAGTCTGCCTACCACTCTTACATTGTATAAATTGTAAAATTATATATATTTGTGACATGCAATAAGTCAATAAATAAATCTAGCATACGTAAGAATATCCTACATTTTTTTTTTTTGCAATAACTTTAAATGCAAACCAGCTAACAGTAGTTAGTAGTATTAATAGTGGTATAAAAACCTAGTATTTAAACCCAGCACATATAGAACAGCGGTCACGTGGTCACTGTAATGATCAGAGAATCCGTGTGCAAAGAGGAGGAACATGGTATTCGATTCTCACTTTAACATGATGTGCGTACGTGATCATTCTGTTCAATTCTCATCATAATTTTAGAAGGCCTTGTTCTTTGCAAAAAAAAAAAATTAAAAACTAATTCTACAAGGTTTGTAATACTTATTTGGAAATGATACTCCAACGGTCAGACGCAAATTGGATTCTTATTCCAAATATGGCAAACGAACAATTAGGCACTTCGAATAATTTAACACAACTCAATAAATATGATTAACAGTGTAATATAAACGGCCATGATCTAGCGGTAAGACGCCTGAACTCGCGATCGATGAGACCCGCGTTCGAACCTCGCTAAACCCTGACTTATGTATTAACTATGCTACGTACTTTGGACGCTCTCCGCCTATGGGCACTTTGTCGCGTTTCGGGCATAGTTTGGAAGTAACCTGATGTAACGAAAGAAATGCGATCTTTTTATCTGGATGGTGCACATTCGTCTCCACAAGCCAGCATAGCGGAAGCGACTGCTGCCTGCAGAAATATATCTGTAGTAGAAGTTTCCGTTCATGGACCGCACTCTAGCTTAACATCAGTCGGAGTGTTGTCATATGCTGAGCTACAATAAAATTAAATAAACCGGTATATTCAAAAAGTACTTTCACCGACCACTTGTTAGGAAATTACTTGTGTTATCTCAAATTTGGTAGCATTACATAGATTATACGTCTATTAATTTATTTCTTATGTTAATTACGCATTTTAATAGTTGTTTAACTAGTTTTATGAATATGTAAAAATTGGTTGTTTTGATGTTTACGATTTTTTTTACTGATTTTATCAATTGAAAAACTTTAATATCGGTGATATATGAAATTTAATATACCTATTTAAAAACTTTTTTATTGTAGCTCGACATGTGACAACACTGCCTGATGTAATGCTAGAATGCGATCAATGAACGGAAACAACCGCAATCACAGAATTTTTTTTACAGACGGCACTCACCTCTGCTATGCCGGCTTGAACAGTTTGACTATTGTATATCATCCAGACTCCATCTCGTATTTAGTAATTTTCTATGTTAAAATTGTACCAAATTTTACCATAGCCTTCGATCACCATATTCCATGTTTTTTTTTAGTTTTTATTTACTACATAGTTAAAATACACAGCAAAAATTATTATGACGGAATCCCGCGCAATCTCCTTGACATTTATCGTTTAATAGGCAAAGGTTTTACGATTTTTCATTCCATCATTTATGTATAATTATCACTAATTTTAAACATAATTTATTATTTAACTAAGTTATTAATCGATCTTTGTTTATTAAAATCTCTTTAAAGCTTATGAATGTATTGGTATCGTCACAAAAACAAAATTAAAAATTAGTAAATTTTTAGAACTCTTTAGAAATCTTTAGAACGGAGAAATTTTACGAAAAATCGTCGAGTTTCGGGAATAGTTTGAGAGTAGCCAGGTATAACGAGAGGCGTGTGCACTGTCACTCTAGATGGTACATGCTCGTCTCCCCAAGCCGGCATAGTGGAGGCGACTGCTGCCGTAGTAGCAGTTGTATCCATTCATGGATCGCACTCTAGCTTTACATCAGGCGGAGTGTTGTCACATGCTGAGCTACAATAAAAAAAAAAATAATAACAAATCCTGCATTTTAATATGCCAAAAATTAATTCGAACCAAATGACCGAAATTTTTTTGTTATACATTTATATTACACAAAATTATCCCTTACGATTTAACTATTTAGGTTGTGTTTAGATTAAAACTAATGTGTTAAGTTATTGTCATTTGTATAACTAGAGTGGTACGTATATGATAAAATTTCATTGATATTTTTGAGTATAAAAAACTCGTTGTAATGATGCAAAAATATATATTTGAATAAAGGCATTGAATATATTTTTTCATGACCTTACGTAATACTGTGAAATTGTTTAAAAGAATATTGCGTGAATTTAAGGTTCTGTAGATTTTATTTTTAAATAAAATCAGTAATTAAAGTATCGTTTTGCATTAGTTACTACTGGTAACGTAAAAGTTCTGAAAAAAAACTATTCTTACTTTTTTTTAATTTTATTTATTTTGGAGAAAATACAGCGACAGGCAGAAGCAGAAACAAAGAAGCATTGAAACATAAAATACAATAGATTTACCCGCCATCAAATACTTGATTAACAAGAGCTCTAAAGCGGTCGTAGTCTAGCGATGAAAGGCGTGAATCCATAATCCATGAGTCCAGTGTTCAAATCTATCTAAAATCTGATGTAACTATGTTATGTATAGCTTAGTTCCTATGATACAAGCACTAACTTACTATAGGTATTAATAAATGTCACTTTACTGTTATCCCGAAATAAAGCGTATCGTCACACACGCGTACAATTCGAATAATAAAGTATTTTCGCGCTCCAATAAAGTTTGGGTAAGTCATAAAGATAAATAAACAAGTACCTATATCTTTGTGAAAGCTGCAAATAAACACATTTCCCTTCCCTTAATAAAAGTCCCTGTTTACCCCTAAAAATGTAGTCTCATTGTACTCACGTGCTTTTAACATTATCATAGTAGAACCATTTGCCCGCGTTATTATCAATTTCCTTCACATATGATATACGTTGTGTACGAGAGGCTCTTTTTTCCTCTGAGCATTATTTTAGCCACACAAAAGCTTCGGGACAATTTTTTAAGGGAAAACGCTTAGATATTGATTAAACTTGAGTATGCTTTCACACATTAAACTTTTCTCTTATTGAAACGACCTGATGCATGATGCACCATCACGTAGTGGCGAGTTTTATTCAAAATTGGAGGTAAAGAACATCACGTATTTTGTGACTACACTCCGCAGAGAAATATCTGCAGGCGACAATCACCTCCATTATACCGGCTTGGGGGTGATGAATGTACACCACCAACAGAGCACACTTTTCTCGTTAAACTTTCAAGCTAATTTCGAAACGCGACCTGACTTGACGGACGTCACATTTAAAAGTGGTGGTATTAACCTAGGACCAAGACCAGGGTTAATATAATAATAATCATCAGTCTGCCTACTACTCATCTTATTAAGACATAGTTATTTGTTTGATTTTAAGTGGTGTTTATTTTATGCCCTAAATTAAATAGTGGAGAAAACTCATGCCCTGCGGACTTTTCTCTGTGACTTCATCGTCTCACTCTAGCTTAACATCGGCGGAGTGCGATCAAACGCCGGACTACTGTATATATGCAAAAGGAGTAAAACAGTATCCCAAATAGTCAATAAACGTCTTCAAACATGAATTTGCAAGCAATATAGCAGATTCACGAGTTCCTAACGCCTCGACGGCGAGTTTGGACTGACGAGGGTCATCCTATTCGAGTCCGGCATACAAAATAAGTTGTGTAGCACCCACGTATTCTATTGACCTTTTATCCCAAAATTTCGCTTAATAGCCCGAAAAGTTGTTTTTCAAACCGTTTTTGCAATTCCACCCTTTCAAAGGGAACTACTGAAATCGTAATTCTATTCTTGGCGCGGTGTAGTTGACTTATCGTGGGTATGTGTTACGCGTGGGACTCGCTTTCCACGCAGGCGTTGCGAAGTTATCTAAAGCATGTACGGCTGAGAAACATTGTTATGACTCCGTATCCCATCCTTTCATTTCTTTCTTAACATTTTTTCCCCTACGCAATTTGAATCCCGTCGCGCGCTATATTCGGGTCTATACGCTAGCGGCCTCTGCGCAACTAACTTCGAGTTAGTCGGCCTCTCGACGCAGTCGCCCTTGCTTGTGACACTAGTGTAAAAGTTATTGTACCGCGAGTTGTTGACCAGAATCCCGCAGACGCAAGAATCGCGTTAGTATTCCCGTCTTTCCTATCTATATACCTTGTTGGTTGGTTATTTTCCCAAGCTGGAATTTAGCAGGCATCCCCAGGCTTGGAAGCCGGCCTGACCAAATAGAGAAACAAAGCATAAAGCAGAACAAATAGGCAAAATTACTATTTACAAAACAAAAATTATCAAAATACGTAACAAAGATAATTCCTGGCCCATCTGTCGGACATTTCGCACACCAATGTTCAGGTCCTTAAGGTTTCTGTTTACTTGACTTAAGATTTTAGAGACACTGAAGGAGAATGCCCATTCGCCTAAAAAATAGGCCCACAATTTTTTTTTCGAGTTTGTCGATAATTTTTAGTGCATTGTGTAGAAAAATAAATCTACGTTCTTGTTACCAATCAGTTTTAATTTTTTTTCATCCGGGTTATTGAGTAATTAGATGTTTTCTGACGCAATATTTGAGGTTATTATTATTTTAAATGATTTAATAATTGATGATATCTGTTTTTTAAGTAATTAAACATTGTCTATTGATTGGTAAATGATGTTTGATTGATATAATCTTTGATATAATTAAAACAAATTAATACAAAAATAAGATATTATTTCAGAATATTGGTTTGTTACCAAACTATTAGATATAGAGTGGGTCCAAAAATGGGTATTCTCTTTTTGTTAAGCTAGTGCGATTGAACGGAGGTGACTGCCATCAGAGAAGGAGATCTGCAGACATCAATTGCGTCCGCTATGCCGGCTTTGTGAGATGCCTCTTCACACTACGCTTGAAGGATCCCATGTTATAGGAAGGAGGAAAGACGTGGCTGGGAAGGACGTTACCGTTTTAGACATTTGCCTGTATTATAAGTCTTATTTTAATGTAAATACGCGCAAACTGTAAATAAAAATTATCGACAAAACAATCAATATCATTAACTAATAAATAATATATATATTATTCGTCTCGACATTCGAATATATCTCAAAAATAGATTTCATTAATTATTTATTGAGATCGAACTGAAAATTGGGTCGTGTTTAAATTTTAATTTATATCTTTCATGGCGCACAATTTTTATTGTGTGTGTGCCTATCCTACATATATAGGTATATCTTATTAAGGATTTATCAAGTAAAGAAGCATTGAATGATACCAGAATAAATATAAAACAAAAAAGGAAGAGAAATAATGCTGAGATCTCGTCAACCGCTTACAAAGTAATTGCTACATGAGAAATCAATCTGCATACCTTTTAACAGATTTAAAACACCTTTTATAAAGGTATTTTTGTAACATTGTTTTTGGCTTAACAACAGCCTCTTTGCTCAAAAAAATCTTTCTCAATAAGTGTCACTCGTCGTCGTGTATGTGTTTTAAGTATTCGTTTTTTATTAAGCGCCTGTACTAAGCTAGTGTTTGGCGCTGAGCGACCAAAGTACATACAACATAGTTTACGTTGGTACCGGTCGGAATTTGGTAAGGTTTGAACATGATCCATCCTCTAACCTCTAGACCACGGCCGTTCTATTATCTTTAATATATTACAAATACATTACGAGTACATACACACATCTCGAGTAAAAAATATTTTTAAAAATACAGTGAAACATGAATATGACAGAAAAAAACTCTCTTTAATATGAAAAACAAATTTTCGTTCCAAAAACGACGAAATAAAAGCACATTTTAATTAAAATAAAATGAATACAATGGGTAGTAAATACGGAGGTATCGAAAAAAGATATTTTTTACGATTTCCCGTTGCGTCTTTGAATTGTGTTATATTGTTATTTTTGTCTTTGGTATATTTCACAAACGATCCTGCTCACCCATCCAATTTACAAATATATTTTTAAATAAGTGGATTAAAACACATAAACTCCGTCTATAAAACGAGACCAATTTAATCAAAAAAGAGCACAAAAATAAACTAAATATATCCATTTCGTGAATATAAAAGACAATACAGTATTGACAACCCTAATTAATTCTATACAGCGTCAGTATGAACAAAAGTCTGAAAATACTCTCATCGACACCGCTATTGATGGAGGGACACTGACAAATAGGGTTGACGTAACTTCTACTAATTAATAGGACAAACTTTATTCAAAAATGTTTTGATTTATTTTTCCTTTTGTTGAACATTATTATAATGTTTTAGTAGCTAACATTACCTTACAGCGATCTAATATTTAGGACTACACCAATTTCGTCCTGTATTTCGCTAAAATTATCACAAAATCTTCTATTTTATGGGCATGATACTAATGTCCTTTGCACGCGTATCGAAAGGCGAATACCACCTCAGTCTCAGACTATTGTTTGCTTGTTAATTTTTTGTTTTCTGTTCCATTTTTATGTAATAATACATTTTTATTTATAGCACAGTCGTGGGTCGCTCTGGACACCCTGTATAAATATTTGTTCCGACTAAAAAAATATTTTTTGGCATTCGTTGTTTTTCGAATAGATTCCCAAAGTTGCTGCGGTGCATGGTGTTCCTATTGGCCCATACTCCGCGTCAATATCGTGTGCAGACAGGGCTGTAATTGGTGTGTGACGTAAACCTCTGATAAGGGTCCAGCGTGAGGCGTCACCTCCTTCCCCCACCTCGTCCCTCGCTGATGTTTCTTTGACATTTCAATGAAGATCTCCTGATGAATGGAAATTGCTAATGTTGATACTTTGATGTTTCGTAATCAAGTGTATTTTACTTTTTGTTATGTTTTTTTTTAATCATGTTTTTATATTAGAAATTTTTCCAAACGAGAAAAACTCTCAACTTAATGAGCCCGGGCAGCGGTAGGCACCGTCAACCGGTCTTGTATAAAATATAATTCACATTATTTTTTTATTTGTTTCAGATAAGTGTCACTCGAAAATGTACCTGAAAATTATGTGTGTTTTGAGTGAAGTGTGTGTGAAATAAGTGTGTAGTGCCATGATGTGTTATGTGTATAAATCCAGACCCTTGTGGCCTTGGATTATGCTCGTGCTGGTTGCATCAGGACGAGCTATAGCGTACACTGAAACCGAACAATTCATCAGCGATTTAGATAAACCAGGTACGTGATTTTTTTACTAATAAATTAATATGATAAAGAGTTTTGTATTGAGGTAAAAACTATAGAAAGGGTTAAATTTTAATATGTGTAGAAGGAGTTAATATATGAAAAAGTTATTGAGGTTTTCTTAGTAAGAAAATACCTATAATATAATACTATGTACATATTTGGGCGCTTTCTACAGCTGCATTTAGGTTACAAAAGATTCCATCACGAAGTAGCTAAAAAGAAACTCTAAGAGACTAAATTATCATAATTTAAAAGAGTTAGTAGTTAATAAACAAAAAATATCATAAATATCGATAATATTTTAGAATTATTACGTAATTAACATTGGAAATTTTCATTTGGCTATCAACCACATTGATATTTATTCCTATTCAGTAATTAAACAAAATACATTATTATAAATTATTAAATCAAGTGTATAAAATATTAATAAAACAAGATAAAACTTTTCTTAATATATTTTAAGCTTCCTTCATTTATTATTACAAAGCTTTCCACTAGAGGGTTTTGTGTTCTGTTCTAGATCCTGTATTCTTGACATCTGATACGAATTCAATTCGATCTTTATTTGCATAGTATTGATTAATTTTAAACACGTATTTTGTATAATTTTAAACATAGAAATAACGTAGTATATTAATTTATCGATACACATTAAAGTTAAATAGAGTTTTTAAGTTTATAAGGGAGTTAATTTTCTAAATATATTAAATGAAGGCTTACATCCAAACAACAAACAAAGTATATTTCACGATCTGGGAAATAAATCGTGTTTTACTCCAAGAATACCGCCCCTGATTTACAGAGGGTTTAAGCGAGATTAGCGACAAAGATTTAACGCTAAAGAAGATTATCGTATAAAAAATTAAGACAACAGAAAAACAATGGAGCAATGAAGCTGACTTTTACATAAAAATAAAGAGATAGGGGTACATAAAACAAAAAAACCCGTCAAAAGAACAAAAGTCCTGTATCTTACTTTCAACTACATTAGAGTGAAAAATTTTAAAATATTTTCTCTTCATTCGTAATGTTTACTCGCAATTTAACATTGCCACAATGAATATCGTGCGCAGAATTTGAAGCTTTTCCACCAGGTCTAATACCTATTCGACCGATCGATTCGTCCACCCTTCAGTAATTCAACCCTCGCATTCACATTAACGCAGTTCGAAAAATTAAAAACAAATTGTTATTATTGTTATTTAGTACTTTTATTATTAAAACAATTATAGATCTGTTTAGGGCTCTTAATCCAGGAAATACCTAGAACTTCATAAAGGATAATAAAATAAGTACCTATCGAGACCTGTCTCCGTCAAGCTGCACGGCGCAAACTTACATGCGAACTAGCATAACTGAGGCGACTGCTGTCTACAGATATTTCTCTATGATATCAGTTGTCTTCGCCTATGGACAGCGTGCGTATTTTAGCTTTACATCTGAAGAAAACTATAAAAACCGGATGAATTTGAACAGCCCAAATAGAAACGTGGATTACAAAAATGTAGTCAAAAATTAAACTCATTTCTTTGTTACCCTCTTAATTAATTCTCGGCCTAAAAATATTACTTTTTTTTTAACATTCACACTTCGTTTCAGTCACTTTTTCACTTAGGTTTTTAGATTTATTTTCATTTTATGATAATCTTCTTTAAAAATTTATGTATATTCACACCGACAAAACAATATTTATGAGTATACAAAAAGAAGGCCTTCATTTAAACATTTTTTTTAGAATAAATGAGCTTAACATCCAAATTTCTAGACTAGATATAGATTACCTATATCTAGACAAATTTCGATTAAATGTAAAATTAAATAATATTAAAACCTACAGTATTTTATTCATAATAATATTTCTGTCCTTTTTATTGGGTAGACATTATGCAGAGTTTTTAGCAGTATAATAAAATAAAATAATTTCTAACCAAAAAAAGATTTTATCCGACTTAGTGTCGGATTAAAATATATTTGAAATACACGTCGCATTTTTAATTTAAATATGTACCTAGTTAAATAATATTCACGTAAAACCTTTATTTTAATTTTATTTTATCCACCTGACAATATTTACATTTTTGTTTTAGTTATTAAATAAACAAAAACAAAATACAAACGAGCGTAAATCCTTTTTATAATTTGTAGTTATTTTTTATAAATTATCTAGTAAATATTGCTGTAATAAAACATTCCAAATACAGTTAAAAGCAAATAGTGAGGCCATTACATAAATATCGATGCAATCTTCTCCCTAATCGGCACTTTCGTGACTAGGTGCTATAAAATACGGCTATGACAGGTGGGTACAACGAATATGTGTGTTTATTGTATACCCTTACATTAGACTCCTGCTTATACCACATTATTATACGCATTAGTGATGAAGGAATTATCGATGTTTTCACTCGGTGAAGTTATTTTTCCAATTTCTTTTTAGATCGATATAAATTTCATTGTTATTCGTCATTATATTATTATTATTTAAATATGTTATTATGCTATCACTTAAATATGTATATAGTACTGTCAATAAATTGGGAGTTATATAAAAATAGTTCTTAAAACGACTCTAATTAATTTTCACTAGTACCTATCTATTTTAAAAATTAGTTTTATCGATATATTTTTACGCCACTAAAGCAGCTAATAACATAAAGGTTCTCCTTCATCATATTTAACATTGTAGTGCTGTCATCGGCTCGATAAATTTTGATTTATCGATTACCATTTTTTATTATTTAAAGTCATAAAACCTTTACATTGTTAATGCATAGATTTTTTTTTTTAAACCGGCGCCATAGTGGGCTCATTTTTATCGATTAAAATGCTTGTTTTAGGGATAATTTAATCGTATTCAAATCGTACTTAATAAATTACAATACTCGTATCCCGGGTATCCTATTAAAATTAGTTACTCGTAGGAATGCATTCATTTTACGTAGGTACTCGTTGTGGAATGGTTAGCGTGGACTTTGAACCTGTGGTTAGTAGACCGCATGTTTACCGCACAATGTCTGGAATTCGGCAGTACTCGCCTCCACTATTCCTGCTTCATAAGACGTCTGACCCGTCCACGTTGGTACTCATCTAATTATTCTCAACTACTTATTACTAATTTATTTACATGTCACACCTCGCTAAGTCATAGTAAATTATTTTTTTCATCATCATCATAAGATAATCATCACAAATCATAAGAAAAATACAAATGTCACAAAAATACTTGAAATTAAGGAGGCAGACATAATGTTCAAGACTTGCAAGACGATCCCGATACGCGAATAAAATTGTAACATCTATTCACTTATTATTTTAATTGATATATACAACTATTATAGATATGCAATAACGCCCCCAATGTGATGCGAAAAAAAAGATGGCCGCAGTCACCTAACCTAAAGTTCTCTGTCAGTTAGTATTTGACGACAACATTGTCAAATCGTTTGAAATGGCCTACGCTTTTTACATGTCAAATGTATGAGGATTTGCATACCTCCACTATACCTATGTCTCTATGATTATTTTGTAATAAAAATATATAAAAAATTGTAACTATTGACACGGGGTGGTATTTAAATGTCATAAAATGTCAGTCAAATACAATTTGACACGTGCTTTATTATAATATGACAAATGAAAAGTGTGTCAAGAGCTTTGCAAAGAATTCTTAATAGTAAAGGCTTATTCATATTGTATGTTACATACCTATTTTATTTTTTTATAGCATAAAGAACCCTTAAATATTAAATACAATACAATACAATTGTCACGTCTTTTTCCCATAGGGAGAGGCAGAGACAACGGAACACCACTTACCACGATCCCGACACAACACCCTCGCTTCCTTCACATCCACAATTCTCTTCATGCACGGTTATGGTCACTAGGCAGCCCAGCTTTCATGAGGATGTCTCCTATTTGATCAGAAAACACCCTTCTGGGTCTGCCTTGTTCAACGCATCCATTCACATCAGATTTATATATTATAGATTTAAATATTAAATTGTTATGATATGCCATAATTTTAAGGATAGCTTTTTTTAGTAGCTCGCTATATGACAACGCTCTCACAGTGCAGTTAAGACGCAGTCACCTCCGCTATGCTGGCTTGAGGAGTTTGACAGTGCTCGCTTCCCTGGCTCGCTTGCCTACTTTCAAACTAATACTAAAACGCGACAAGGTCACTTGAAAGGATTGGTACTGCCTCAAGATTGCAGACTGGGCTAATAACCACTCTTAAAAATTGTTATTGTTAGCTGTGACGTTGCGAGCGGTGTCGTGTCGCTGACATCCGAAGTTTACCTTTAAAAGATTACAATAATAAATAAGTGTATTTCCGTCAAAGAATATACAAGGTGGGCGTAATAATGCTCTTATTGTAATTTGTATTGGAATTTGTTCCTTCGAAGTATAATATTAACATTAATAAGGCAATAATAACGATAGGAGTGTGCACAGTCAATCTGGGTCAAGCCAGTATAGCGGAAGCGACTGCTGTCTACAGCAATCTTTTTTTTAATTGTAGCTTGGCATGTGACAACACTCCACCTGATGTAAAGCTAGAGTGCGGTCCATGAATGGAAACAACTGCTACTACAGAGAAGCTTGTGCGGGGCAACAGTCGCCTCCACTATGCCGGCTTGAGGAGACGAGCATGTACCATCTTAGATTGACAGTGCACACTCCTCTCGCTATACCTGGCTACTTTCAAACTACTCCCGAAACGCGACAAAGTCACTTCACGGGTGTTACATTCGAAAGTGGTGGTACTACCCCAGGACAGCAGACTGGACAAATAACCATAATCAATCTGCCTACCACTCTTTAATAGTGTCTATAGGCACTGAGCGACCAAAGTACATATAACAAAGTTACATTGATACTGGTCAGAATCAGCGAGGTTCGAACACGGATCTCATCGATCGTGAGTTCACGCGTCTTACCGCTAGACCACGGCCGCTCTCGATTTTTTTTTCAAATTTCAAATTTCTCTGTGGTAGTAGTTGTTTCCGTTCATGGACCGCACTCTAGCTTTACATCAGGCGAAGTGTTATCATATGCCGAATTATTTATCGCTTCGGGAAGAGCTTGGAAGTAACCGAGAACACGAGATGATGCAACACGTTTTTTCAATCCGGCATAGCGGGGGCGACTCTAGTTTAACATCAGGTGGAGTGTTGTTAATTATCATACATACGCTATGTTATTTTATAAAATAGTAAATAAATTGTTTATAAACTAGTGAAATAGGCGTTAAGATAACTTCGAGATATTTTAAGTGTGTGCCGCCTCGTGAATTGGGTGGCCTATCTGGAATCAAACGGTGCTTATCTACAATCTACGACTACTGGGCTTGTTAAGGCTACCAATGAGAAATGTTGATATTACTTTAATGACATAACTTTTTTATTGAGAAATTTTTTGATTTGTTTTCGGTTTACCTACGAGTATATCAGTTTTAAATAAGTTAGTTGCAATTATTTGTCAAATATAGGATGCAAATGACCTTATACGTATTTCTAATTTTATTTATCACATTTTTTAATTTATACAAAAAATTATTTTAAAAAAAATAGTAAAAAATTAACGTGTATCGAATCCACGTCCTCTACATCTTATTAAGTTACACAGCCATTGATAGCCGCGTTACAGGACCGTATCGAAATAAAAATGAAAGATTCTTCCTTAAAACAAATAATAATGAGAATTTGGTTGTTTGAGCTAATTGGTTTTTAGCCCAGTCTGCCGTCCTGGGGTATTACCACCTCATCCGAACGTAACACCCGTGAGGTGACTATGTCACATTTCGGGATCAGTTTGGAAGCTTGTTATAACTAGAGGAGTGTATATTGTCAATCTGGATAGTGCACATTCGTCCCAAAAAGCCGGTATAGGGGAAGCGGTTGTTACATGTAGTTTATCTGTAGGTTGTTTCCCTTCATGGAATACATCGTCGTATGCCGAACTATAATTAAAAAAAAAACGATTTCTTCATTCCCAATATAATACAGAGGTTATTGATTAATAAAAAAAACGTACAAGTTTAACCTTAATATGTGAACTGGTACAAAATAAAAAAAGGGAGGCGTTCATCTTAAACGGTATGCATTTCGACGTGGGTGATCGTAATAGACAAAATTCTACATTTTATGTTTTCTTTGTGTACCAACACTATCTGAAGTTATTTACGTTATTTTCTACTAACTATTGCCCGCAACTTCGTACGCGTAGAATTAATATTATTAATATTTTCGTTTCACACATAGGAAATCTATTATAGATACAAAACAGTTAATTTAAAAAAGCGTGAAACTTGATTGAACGACCTAAAAATATTTAACTTACTGGTATATACTCTCAGACGTATACGGGCCAAACGAACAGCGGCCGTGGTCTAGCGGTAAGACGCGTGAACTCACGATCGATGAGACCCGTGTTCGAACCTCGCTAATTCTGACCAGTACCAATGTAACTTTGTTATATGTACTTTGGTCGCTCAGTGCCTATAGGCACTATTAAACAGTGGTAGGCAGATTGATTATGGTTATTAGCCCAGTCTGCCGTGTTGGGGAGGTACCACCACGTTCGAATGTAACACCCGTGAAGTGACTTTGTCGTGTTTCGGGAATAGTTTGAAAGTAGCCAGGTATAGCGAGAGGAGTGTGCACTGTCAATCTAAGATGGTACATGCTCGTCTCCTCCAGCCGGCATAGTGGAGGCGAGGTTTCCCTGTAGTAGCAGTTGTTTCCATTCATTGATCGCACTCTAGCTTTACATCAGGCGGAGTGTTGTCACATGCCGAGCTACAATAAAAAAAAATTAAATAGGTAGATATATATACTATTAGTTATTACATATGTATTTAATATTGAATATATTATATTTATTTAATATGTCGTTTCGGTCACGGACGTCGTCGTGTAAGTCGTCCATAATTAAGTATATCGATTCGGATTGTAAGATGTAAAGATGGCAGACAAGGTTAGGTAAGTAAATTTTATTATATAGGTATGTTTTTTTTACTCGGGCGCTCAAATATGTAAATGTGGGTACTTAAAGTTTACTAAAAAATATATAAAATTATTTGTATCACAAAACGTTGAACCTAAACGAAGGCTTTTGGTGCCTGTAGGTACCGAAGCCTCTTTTTAACCCACAAATGACGAAGCGTTTCTGACAACAAAAGGTCATGTTTAGTGACATTGGTCACGATTTCGATTATCCATAGCGGAATAACTTAACCATGTATGGTGAAATTTAATTAACTTTAATCCCCTTTTTAACCGTTTACTAGAAACTTCTAATAATGAATAATTAATTCATGTTTGTTCGTTACGTACCTATGCGTTTTTTTTGAGTTGGATTTTTTATTTGTTAGGGAAGGTTTTGAGGCAATTCTCGAATGGGGTAAGACTTAAACCGTATAATCTGCGTTTTCAAACTGGAAAATAACTTTTTAAATATTAAAAAAAAACCTTTGTTTTATATAATAAATACGAAAATAAAAAATTACGTTAAGGAACACAATAACATGATGCAAATTACTGCTTTCAAAAACACGATTGGCTAGCGAAACTAGAAGAAATCAAAAGTGATAGAAAACTATAAGTTTTAATTTAGTTTAGGTACTACAATGGATATACATTATACATTCTTTTTTTTTCTGGAATAAAGGTTCCCTAGAAATTGAACGGGAGCGATAATTATACGCTTACGAATTTTTTGGGTTTATTTAATGAAATGGAATGAAGGGTGGTACATATAGGTTATAAAGTGGTAGGCAAACTGATGATTCAGTCTGCCGTCCTGGGGCAGTACCACCACTTTCGAATGTAACACCCGTGAAGTGACTTTGTCGCGTTTCGGGAATAGTTTGGAAGTAGCCAGGCATAACGAGAGCAGTGTGCACTGTCAATCTAGGATGGTGCATGTTCGTCTCTTCAAGCCGGCATAGTGGAGGTGACTGCTGCCTATAGAGATTTCTCTGTAGTAGCAGTTGTTTCGCAATTCATGTACCGCACTCTAGCTTTACATCAGGCGGAGTGTTGTCACATGCCGAGCTAAAATAAAATTTTTTTTTTTTAATAAGTTACAACATAAGCTCTAATTCGGTCAGTAAATTAGTATGAATGTAGAAAATGGCTAGTTACGAGTATTTGCAAAGTTTGTCGCCGGATTGTTCAAAAAGTGTGTTATTCTTGTAAGAAAAATATATTGACTTGTATAGGAAAATATGAGAAAAATTTGTGACGAAATAAACTTTTTGTGATTAATTGGTACAAAAGTTGGTTTGGCAGAGGCGTTATACATCGGTCGGGAGAAAACTTTCCCAATCATTTTCGCCCAATTTTCACATCATTTTTGGTCTAATAACTTTTTTATTTTAGTTTTCTTTTCTTATTTATTCATTAATTTTTTTTATTCATAAAGTTATTTACTCACATTTTTTTTAGAAATATATTTTTTCTTTTGTTAAATTAAATAGGTAACTCATTCGAGTAAGGATTTATAAATATCGTAAGAAGTAGGTAAATAGTCGGATATCGAGATCGACTTAAAAATAGCTTGGTATAATGAAAACAAACGTCTCCTCAAGCCGGCATAGCGGAGGCAACTGTTGTCTGTAGATAAATATAGGTAATACATCAAAAAATAAAGTGTGACCTTAACTGTAATGATAATTCTGAGCATACAATAAGGATGTCATAAAAACTGGTTAATTTTATAACAAACTAATAAATCTCTAAGACTTGTTGATTAATATTAAAAACTCTATAAATAATTAAAAAATTAATATTAATTCGATCTTTACCTTACGTTTATTGATATTTTATTAAGTTGTATGTTTTTTTTTTTGTTCAAAGAGCATTAGGTATTTATTTATTTATTAATAGGTATATACAACAGGTAACAATCATAATAATACAATAATAGTTGAAACCACAGATCAGAACTAGATTATTACCCTACACGTATGTACACATCATGGTTCATGCAATATTACAAATTATAATATAGTAAGTTATATGAATTACAAATGTCTAAAATTAATTAATGTCAAAAGTTAAATTATATTTATACAGGATTACAGTGTTAACAATATTAATAAATAGCCTATGATGATGCATGGTCGAGGAGAGATTGGATCTGCCTCTTATAGGTCATGTAATTTCCATTAAATATGTCAATTTCTTTATTGTTTATTGAGATGTCATTGTATAGCCGACACATTCGTACTATTGGATTATAGTACGATGTATTATTTTTATATGTTCGAATGCAGAAGGCTCTTAGAATGCAGAAGGTCATCTTACATAAGTTTAATTGTTTAGATTTATTGTTGTAAATTTTTTTTTTCGAGTTTGTCGATAATTTTTAGTTAATTTTGTAGAAAAATAAATCTACGTTCCTTATTACCAATCAGTTTTCATTATTTCACCCAGACCATTGGGAGTAATAATATGTTTTCTGATTCAATATTTGAGGTTATTATTATATCTGTTTTTTATGTAATTAAATATTGTCTATTGATTGGTAAATGATGTGTTGATATAATTAAAATGATTTAATGAAAAAAAATATTTTTTTATTGTAGCTTGGCATGTGACAACACTCCGCCTGATGTAAAGCTAGAGTGCGGTCCATGAATAGAAAAAACTGCTACTACCGAGAGACCTGTCCGGGCAGCAGTCGCCTCCACTATGCCGGCTTGAGGAGACGAGCATGTACCATCCAGATTGACAGTGCACACTCCTCTCGTTATAACTGGCTACTTCCAATCTATTCCCGAAACGCGACAAGGTCACTTCACGGATGTTACATTCGAAAGTGGTGGTACTACCCCAAGACGGCAGACTGGACAAATTACCATCATTAGTCTGCCTACCACTCTTTAATAGTGCCTATAGGCACTGAGCGACCAAAGTACATATAAGAAAGTTACATTGGTACCGGTCTTTAGCGAGGTTCGAACACGGGTCTCATTGATCGTAAGTTCACGCCTCTCACCGCTAGACCACGGTCGCTCTAAATTTAGATTATTGTTTTGTTACCAAACTATTAGGTATCAAGTGTACCCAAAAATGAGCATTCTCCTTTGAGCTATTTAGTGTGAGGAACATATTGACAAAGGTTCGATAATATCGTGGGCGATGTAGAATGTTGTAGAAGGACGTTCAGAGACGAGGATTAACGAGGAAGTATTTGATCGTCACAATCATATTACGCAGCCGAGGCGTCTCTCAAAGCCTCACTTTAATTTCCTTTACTGAACGATGTATTTAGTTGGAGTTGTATGGAAATATTGAACAACATTTATGATGTCGATTAAAATTATAAGAACGGCGGTGGTGTGCAACTCACGCTAATTGAGACCCGTGTTCAAATCTCACTAAATTCTGATCAATGCAAAAGATAATGACCATTCCTGGGCCCACTTCATGTCTAATAGATAACAAAAAAATATACTAAAATAATATCTTATTTTTTCTTTAATTTATATCAAATACATCAACATATCGTTCACCAATCAGTAGCTAATTACATAAAAAACATATATAATCAATTAATTAAGCATTTTAATATAATAATAATAACCTTAATTGTATCAGAAAAAGTCTAATTACTTAAAAACCCGGGTGAAAAAAATCAAACTGAATAATAGGATCTAAGGAAGTAGATTTTTTTATTTTTTATTGTAGCTTGGCATGTGACAACACTCCGCCTGATGTAAAGCTAGAGCGCGGTCTGCGCTATAGAGAAATCTCTACGGCCAGCAGTCGTCTCTACTATGGAGGAGACGTGCTTGTACAATCTAGATTGGCAGTGCACACTCCTCTCGTTATACCTGGCTATTTTCAAACTATTCCCGAAATGCGACAAGGTCACTTCACGGGTGTTACATTCGAAAGTGGTGGTACTACCCTAACACGGCAAACTGGACGAATAACCATCATCAGTCTGCCTACCACTCTTTAATAGTGCCTATAGGCACTGAGCGACCAAAGTACATATAACAAAGTTACATTGGTACCGGTCAGAATTAGCGAGGTTCGAACACGGGTCTCTTCGATTGTGAGTTTACGCGTCTTACCGCTAGACCACGGCCGCTCTGCTCTTTTCTTTCTACAAAATTACGTAAAAAAATCATCGATAAACTCGAAAAAAAAAATTGTGGGCCCATTTCTCTTAGGCGAATAGACATTTTCCTTTGTTATGTACTTTAGTCGCTATTAAAGAGTGGTAGGCAGAAAGGTTAGCCTAGTTAACATCCGTGAAGTGACGTTGTCGCGTTTCGGGACCAGTTTGGAAGTATAGCAGCTAAAGGAGTGCGCATTGTCCTAAGTGTGAATAATGCACATTTGTCTCCTCAAACCGGCATAGCGGAGGCGGCTGCTGCCTGTAGAAATTTCTTTGTGGTAGCAAGCAGTTGTCTCCGTTCATCGACCGCACTTTTGAACGACACACGTGACCTATTTGCTTTACGCACATTCCTCTTATTGAGCCAGCATAGCGGAGGCAAATATTTATCCGTAGTAGACTATAACATCAGTGCAGCAGCCACATGTCGGACTAGGCATAGTAATTGGTGTAGTTACTCAGATTTAAATGAACCAACTCGTTCGTATTATAAAAGTCCTAAGAACCCTGAAGTTTTAACATCGTGTTATGAATAAATTAGATAACTTTGTAACTTCACGACTTTATGAGACGTTCGGGGTTTACAGTATTTATTGTAGGAATCTAGGTACTATAAATGTAACATGAAATGGAATAGGCAGCTGCTATAATGAGTCACATTTTGACTACACCATGAACGGAAACAGCTGTTGCCACAAATTTCAGTAGTCGCCTACGCTATGCCGGCTTGAGAAGACGATTGTGCGCCGTCCAGTTTGGCAGAGAGTTCCATAGTGATCCCCAAACTCTACCAACTCACGATTCTAAATACCACTTTTCAAAAGCTTTCGCCTACTCGTGTGTTTTACACACCCCACCACCTACTCATGATTAGTCTGCCTACCATTCAATAAAGAAGTTTCATTGATACCGATCAGAATTTATGCGAGATTTGAACACCGTGGTCTAGCGACAAAGGACTGAACTCACGATCGATGAGACCCGTATTCAAACCTCACTAGATTCTAACCAGTACCAATGTAACCATTTTTTTTATTGTAGCTCCACTCCGCCTGATGTTAAGCTCGAGTGCGGTCGATGAACGGAAACGACTGCTACTACAGATAAATTTCTACGGGCAGCAGTCGCCTCCGCTATGCTGGCTCGAGGATATGTTATTATATACTTTGGTCGCTCAGTGCCTTCGGTACAAGCACTTAAAAAATCTAGTAACTACGAGTATATTACTTCAAAACACTTGAAACACTTCAAAAGTGTGCGTAGTCAATCTAGATGGTGCATATTCGTCTCCTTCAGCCGGCATAGCGGAGGCGACTGCTGCTTCTCTAGCAGTAGTTTTCGTTCCTGGACCGCAATCTAGCTTTACATCAGGCGGAGTGTTGTCACATGCAGAGCTACAATAAAAAAACTTTATATATTTATTGTCGAATATAAAGTTGCCTCCGTGGGGAGTGTGTTTAAAATAGCATCTAGTAAATGGGTAGGTGCTGGTGCCTGTTTCAATTTAAGTGTAATAATATCCTCTATTCATGCTTATCATGCGATCAAAGAAATTTTGCGGAGGTTGTTGAGGTGTAAAAACGCGCTGAAAAACAATGTTCCACTTTTCTTTCAGTACCATCAAATATCGGAAGTTCGATATCATTACGGCGATCAATTTTTAGATAACGGCCTGAAACAATTATTATCTACTTGGCTTATTTTAGACTAGCACATTTTAGTTTTTTTTTTTACACCAAAAGGTCGGTTAGTTACTTTGACTGTTACATTTTACGGTGACTTTAACGGTTACGTTAACATTCATTCCACACGCGTTGCACCATCGTGTAAATTCATATCGTTATCGATAAAAGGGTGGCCGATGTAATTAGGAGTACATTCCCGAAAAATTAATAGAAAAACATATTTGGCCTCTTTTCATACACTTGACATGCTAGCCAAAATTCGCTGGTTACCGTTAGCGTTAAAGTAATCCCCACTCTTAGAGATGGAATATTTTCTTGAAATTTAAATTTGACTAATCCAGAGAAAATTCGAAAAAATTGGTTCGCAAATAAACGGGGAAGAAGTCAAGTAACATCGCCACAAGAAAAAAACATACAGTTGAATTAATTTTAGGTCGGTTAATAAAATTGACATAATTTTCGAAGCTAAACAACTCGTCAAGGGTAAGCAGACATATTAAGTAGCACAATATTTTAATTAGTTGAAAAACTCGTGACAAAAGCGACCGTTTATCCCGAAAATAGTTGATAGTTAAAGGTAAAACATGCAGTTATGAATAAATTAGAAAAGTTTTGTTATGTCAGAAGTTAGTTCTTGGCCATATTGCGCCAATTTATTGCATTTTCGCACGATATTATTATTCGTATGTTACGCTATCTTCTAATATTTATAAAAGCGACCAGCTATAGCGAGACGGTGCACACATAGCGGAGACGACTGCTGCCCGTAGAGATTTCGCTATAGTAGCAATTGTTACCGCTAATGAACCGCACTCTAGCTTTACGTCAGGCGGAGTCATACGCCGAGCTATAATTAAAAAAATGTAGTAATCAAATTTTCTTTTCAGTAGCTAAGTATTATAGTAACTTGTTACGTTATTTCCCTTGACTTTTTTTTCGACAAGGTTACTTACTACACGGGTGTTACATTCGAAAGTGGTGGTACTACCCCAGGACGGCAGACAGGCCAAATAACCATCATTAGTCTGCCTACCACTCTGTAATAGTGCCTATAGTACTGCCCATGAGCTTGGGATATTTATACCATGTACTTAGATTATAGCTAGCCGATGCCCGTTTAACTTTAGAAATAGTTCCCGTACAAATTTTCAACCACTTCCTTTTTTATAACAAAAGGTAGTTTATGTTCAGCATTTTAGGCGTGCAGAGGTAATTTCATATTTATATATGAGCATGGTAGTATCTGTAAAGGTTTTACAAAAAAAAAAGAAATGTACGTAGGTGTTTATTAAATTAATTGATTACCTGTAAACAAAATAAAATGCCTAGCCCTTAATATAGGATTTATTTAATTTGTAAACGTTGATCAGCTATCAATTCTTAAACAAACAATCTGTTCAGAATTTAGCCAATTTACAAAACTCCCGTCTATAATCATTTTGTTCGGTTTAATTTAGATTCTTGGATGGAATAAACATTGAGAGTGATTTATTTTCGCTATAATATTAATTGTGAGTCAAAATATTTCAGTGGAAGCCTCCTCTGAAAGATGACAATGTTCCTGTGGAAGTTGCGGTCTCTCAATATTACTTTCGACTTGTCTTTTGGGAACATTTTAACTTTTTGACATTTCAATAATGATTTATTTATATTACTTATGTATTTTATTACAATAATAAAATAAACTTCTAAATAAGAGATGAGTTTATAGGTAAGTAAAAGAGATTCATGTAATTTTCTAATGACTCCGTATTCGAGGAATATTTGAGGTAAGGTATTTTAAAAAATCAGGTACATGGCTACCGATTGGAATTCAAACAGTGGACTTGTGAATCCACGTTCGTTACCTACAAACCCCTCCATTTGAATTAACTGAATCTTTTGTTTATGTTTAGTGATGTAAAGCTAGGATGCGGTCCATGGACGGCAACAACTGGTACCACAGAGTAATTTTTGCAATAAGCAGTCGCCTACGCTATGCCGGTGTGTGCATCGTCAGATTGACAGCGCACGGTTACCTTCAATCTGATCCCTAAACGCGACAAGATCAATTCACGGTTGTAATACCGTAATGATATAATTTAAACTTGTCTTTAGATATTTCTCTAGCCGATTGAATAATTCTAATCAACTTCAACGGTTGGTCGCTCGTCAGATTTGATTATCAATTGCAATGACTGATTAAAAGTCATTAAACATGGCGACGCTCATTGAGTAAAAAAAGCTACAGAACAAGGATTACGTTTCATACGTGGCGCAAATGTTATAAAATTTAATATTAAAAATTATTTACAGGCGTTGGAAAGTGTGGTATAACAAAAGGCACGAAGAAAGTGGTTGGCATACATCCAAAGCAGATGCCCCGATAATGTTATACTTTAGAATTTAATCACACGCGAGATTCATGTTGTGGAACTACTTTTTGCTTAGATATATTCTATGAGATGGCTGAGGATTAATAGAACAAGATACGGATAAATCGGAAAATAATGAGTTTTGGACTTCCATAACAAGTTACAGAATGACCCTACAGGTTTCGTGCCATAATGAAAGTTGCTCAAAATGACCACTACTAACTATATATGGCATTTATGTTTGTTGGCCGGCACTTTAAAAAAAACCCAATTTGTGATATCTTTCCAAGTTATCTCCTATAAATCATAGAGTTATATATCTCGAGGTGCGAATTTCATACATTTGACATAAAAAAGCGTAGGTCGCTTCAAACGATTTGACAATGTTGATGTCAACTCAAATACTAACTGACAGAGAACGTAAACGTGGCTGTGGCCATCTTCTCTCTCGCGTCACATTGGGAGCGTTATTGCACCACACTATATATCAATGCTTTAAATGCAAAAAGTAGGTATTAGTATATTTGTATCTAAGTTTGTCTGCTTGTCGACCTCGAGGCACTGAGCGACCCAAGTACATATAACATATACACGGGTCCACGGCCGCTCTTGCTATGAATAATTGCATTTCATTTTATTATTCATAATCACCAAACCTAGATCTCAAAATAAACGGATATGTTTGGATACCATATCTTGTTGGGCCGGCATAGTGGAGGCGACTTCTGTCTGTGAACATTTCAATGACGAACACAGAACGGAACCTTTAACCATTTTTAAATAATCGATATGATGACCTTCGCGCTGCTTCCACGTCATCATCAGGTTAATATTCTTGACTTTATAAGATTGAGATCGTTTTTCATGTAGAATCAACATTGTAGATAAACTCTCGCATAAAATATGGATATCTAAAAATCATGCAACGTCACCATGATTCCCCGTTAACGTTGATCGCTTTATTTTGATATTATTAAGAATTTTTTACGTCGTCTAGTCTACAGTACAGTACAGTTCCCCGACTTTAAATATTACAATATTGCAATAATTCTTTTTTTTAACCGACTTCCAAAAAGGAGGAGGTTATATGTTCGTCGCGTATGTTTTTTTTTTTATGTATGTTCATCGATTTTTTCTAAACGGCTTAACCGATTTCAATGATTCAAATTGTACTGTGTTAAGCTGCATCCCATAGTGGTCCCATATATTTTTCTAAGATACACAGTGTGCAGTTTTTTAATAAAACGGAAACAAAAGTCAGTTTGTGAAATTTTTTTGCTCCGATTTACTTGAAATTTGGCAAACATACTTTACAAAATAAATAATGAAACACGTGTTTCAGCATTTATTGAAATTCGACCCCTAAGGGGGTGAAATGGGGCAAAATGGGTTGAAATTTTTTTTAGTCAGAATTACTTGAAATTTGGCATACATAACTTTACAAGAAAAATAATGAAAACATGTTTTAGCATTTCTTGAAATTCAACCCCTAAGGGGTGAAATGGGGCAAAATGGGTTTGATTTTTTTGTAATCAGAATTACTTGAAATTTGACATACATACTTTACAACATAAATAATGAAACACGTGTTTCAGCATTTCTTGAAATTCAACCCCTAAGGGGTGAAATGGGGCAAAATGGGTTTGATTTTTTTGTGTTCAGACTTACTCGAAACAGCAGATTGCTTTACCACGTTAATAATGAAACTTGCGTTTCAACCCCGAAGGGGGTGAAACGGGGTGAAAATAATCAATATTTTTAGTGACAAAATACATAATAAATAATGCTCTATAATATAATATAAACAATTAACATGCGTTTCACCCCGAAGGGGGTGAAACGGGATAAAATGGATTGAAATTTTTTGTCAGATTTACTTAATTTTTAGTATATTTGCTCTACACACAACATAAATAACGAAACGTGTATTTCAGCTTTTCTCGAAATTTAATCTGAAAGGGGTTGTACGAGTTTCTTTTTTGCTAGATTAATTTCATTTGAACTACGATTAGTATTTGTACGTTTAATAGGGAGTTTTTGCTGTTTTTGGTCCGCTACCCTAAAAATGGAAAAATAAAAAACCTTTTCAAAAAAAAGTTGAACCGACTTCAATAAACACTAAAAGCACTCAAAAGTGTAAAATAATTTTTAACAAGAGTATCTACACACAAAGTAATAAACATAAACACTAATAGGTGTTTATTATGTACAAATTAATTGTCTACATACCTACCGCTTTTTTGGAGTAGGTGCCGTTTATAGATATACTTGATATCTAGGAAGATATCCAAGTGGAATCCTGAAATTTTGAATTGGTATAGCTTGGCACCTACTCCAAAAATGTGGAAGGTATGTAGACAATTAATTTGTACATAATAAACACCTATTAGTGTTTATGTTTATTACTTTGTGTGTAGATACTCTTGTTAAAAATTATTTTACACTTTTGAGTGCTTTTAGTGTTTATTGAAGTCGGTTCAACTTTTTTTTGAAAAGGTTTTTTATTCTTGACATATGACAACGCTCCACCTGAAAAGCTACAATTGCTACTTACTACAAATAAATTTCTACAGGTAACAGTCACCTCCGCTATACCGGCTCGAGGAGACGAATGTTGTCCACCCATTGTCTGTACACACTGCTCTCATACTGTTCCCGAAACGCGACGAGAACTACCATTTACTATGCCGTCACCACTTTTGAGTAACACCTGCCTTCGTAGGGTTCCGTATGTTTACCTACAATTTGAAGTCCATCCATGAAGTTATCAGGATCAGTTTAGAATAAAAGGATTGTGCAGGGTGGCCGCTGCATAGTGCGCTTCGCCTCCTCGAGCCGGCATAGGGGATACGATCCTTGCTTGTAGAAATTTCTTCGTGTTAACAGTTGTCTTATGGACCCCACTTTAACTGAAAATCAAGCGGAATGTTGTCATAGTATGCCGAGCTACAATAAAAAAGTCCACCTTTGAATGCTCGTCTCCTCAAGCAGGCATAGTGGAGGCGACTGCTGCCCGCACAGGTTTCTCTGTAGTAGCAGCTGTTTCCATTCATGGACCGCACTCTAGCTTTACATCAGGCGGAGTGTTGTCACATGTCGAGCTACAATTAAAAAAAAATACTGAAATCCGAACGAAAAATGTTTGAAGTAATGAAATACAAATAGGTTATAAAGGGTCATTTATCCGTCCAACTCTTAAAATAAATACAATATCAAACCTTATGGGAGAGAGTAAAAAATCAATCGCTGTACCACTTCAGAACACCCACTTCTGAATCAAACTGCCTCTTGTGGGAATTTAAAACCACGAATCAGTATTTCACTTTCCAATCCAATTGCTTACATTTTCTGACAAATAATATTTTTATTTATTTACTTTCTAAATAATCACTGTAAAATACAAAATAACCTAAAATAATTTAAATTAATTTACATAGAGTGGTAGGTAGATTGATGATGGTTATTTGTGATCCCAATAGAGTGGTACACACCACTTTTAGAGTCTAAGAGTGATATAAATTGTAACATAACAAAATAATTTAAGATTAGCTTGTCTCATCGAGCCGGCATAGCGGAGGTGACTAAATTTCTCAGTGGTAGCAGTTGTCTCCGCACACGGATCGTACTCTATCAAGTATTGAAACGAGTATTTCCATTTTCTTGGTATTGACATTCGTGGTGTTGTATTCACAATGGTCCCTCGTTTAGTATTCTTGCAGAAAGGGTCCACAGAGGTTCTCTCGTTTTAGGTAAACTGGTCGGGTCTGGTTGTCGTTATCATAAATTTTGTCTCAATTGTATTGTTTTAATTCGTAGTCAGATCCTTTTGGGATTTATTAGCTTTGGGTGATGTTCCGGTTGCAGCAATTAGGAAAGGATTGATAATTGTTTTTTGCCTCTTCAACTGATTTTATAATTATTATTGTCTTTCATTAAATAATTACTTGACGATTCCATCTATCCAAAGTCCATTATTTGGCTGAAATAATAAAATAGCTTTTGTATTGTGTAATGGATTAACTTCTTCACCCTTAGTTGTTCAGTATATAATGTAGAAAGTTTTAATTTTCATCAGAATTTAACATGTCTCCAATAACACAACCAGTATTAAAGTATGATAAAAATTTAAATAAAAATCGAATCGAATAAATTAGTGTAAAAAATCGAGGAATACATGACATGTCTCGAGTACACGTTCGGTTAAGAATTTGGCCCAGTGCCTTGGCCCAACACATCCTTACAAAGGGCATAAAACACGCAAAAAGGCCCCAGGGGCTAATGTCAAAAGGCAATCGGCAGCTGTCACTTGATCGAATCGACAACAAAATATATGGGATTTGACGTTCTACTGTCACCTAAGTGATAACGTCGATCGTTTTTCACTTTAGCCCCTGTATACGATGGCCCAGCTAGTGATACGCGTTCACATGAGCCCTGTGTGTGGAAATTTGTGACCGAAGCGTCTATGCGTCGAGTACATGCCGTAGAGTCCATTCTCATTTCAGTCTGATTTTCTCGTTCTATTAATCTTCAGAAACATTATTTAAAGAAAACCTCGAAACTTTCTTTGGTATCAATTTTTGAGTGGAATATTCTAGAAATACTCGATCATAAATCGAGGACCCAAAAAAACTTGAAACAAAAATAATTGTCAAAAGAGCGCTGATATAAAAATTACGAAGATAAAGAAAGTGAAAAAAGTTTTCCAACCTAAACGGTCCCAATCTCCCACCGCGGGGGTGTAACCTTTTATGACTTTTATACTTTGACAAGATATATAATTACATACCCTATAATCCCAAGAGTCAGGGAATAGCGGATACGTGGGAAGTTAAATAAATATTGTCGCCAGTATAATCAAATTTGTATTTGAGCGGTTTGTATTTATTTATAAATTATGTCTTATTGTTATCAAGCGAACGGGACATACTGAAAATTCGCACAGGACACGAACCAATAATCCCTTCATCACTAGGCATAAATATCACCTTATTTACTTTTATGTGAATAATATTTGACATATTTATTTGCTGGATTTGTTTTATTATTAATTTGCCTTTGATGAAAATTGATCAGGAAAAAATCCATCCGTCCTCTGCATTGCCACTGATGCTCCGAGCAAACTGAGCATCTCAACTTTTCTCAACACAATTTCTGTTCATTTTCGTCAAGTATCACCTTAACTTGACTTACTTTATTTAGCTTTGTAGTATAAATGGGAGGTCAAATAATAAGGGTGAAAATAGGTTCGAACCCTCGTCGAGACCTTCGAGTCCCTTACGCTATGATGTTGTGAGCTTAGCACAACTTTTTCACAAACTTTATGACAATGCTCTAAGTAAGTTTGGAGTTTAAGTTATGGGAAGGAGATTAACTTCTCTTGTCTTGCGGCAAAGAATACTCTTCCCTCATCTCCACTTTGAATATTTTAAATGCAATTTTGTTTGTCTTTTTTTTCCTCGAAATATTATACAATTTTTGGTCTTATATCTCTTAAACTTTCGAGGAATATTGGAAATTAATGTCTTTGTCGTCTTCAATATTTCAGATTGTAAAATTGCTTGCGGTATTTGAAGCACCGTAAACAAAATAATTACACAACTCCGGTAACATTAATAATTATACAATAATCACTGTAAAGTAAACTCTAATATTCACTACATAAGGTGTATAATTAAATGCAGTTCGTTTAATAAATTTGTCTGAACACTCACTTATAGATTACATTGTTTTGTCGCGACAAAGTTTTCAAATTATGTAAAGCAGGTCGTCGGTAAAACGAATGATAAGGGATTAAGTGCATTGAAACATGTAATCACTATTACATAAAAGCTTATATTTTAAAATTTTGTACAGGAAATGCGGGTAGGAAGAAACTCGAGATTGTCCTAGCTATATTCGTGTCTAGATTTATGGTTAAACTGCACATACGCGTAGTGATGGCAAACTAGGCACGTGCCTAAGAGCGCGAGGTCTTGGGTCTTCAAGGGCCACGCGCGGGAATGTTTCAAATTAAAAAAAAAAATAAGTCACTAATGAGTTATTCCGTTGAATGTAAGAAATAAAAAAAAGATAAAATCTTGTATTAAAAATGGGCATAGATATTATTATTGTAAATAAAAGGGCCATGTGGATCTAACATAAACAATTAGTCGGTAATTTAACTGGATGTAAAGTGCTTCGTTCCACCCAAATTGTTACAAAATTCATATTTTATCTGACAGTTTCAAATCATCCTCCTCACCGATATCAATTCTATTTGTTGGAACTTCGCTTTATCCATCATTTGAAACACATACTATGAACGATTGCTTACAAATTAAAGAAAAAAATTACCAAAATATAAAATATTTTTCGTCGCCTCTACTATGCCGGCTTGTGCACCCTCCTCTCGATTTATTGAACAGAATTTGATGAAATCTAACATAAAAGTAGATTATAGACTAACTAGAATACTTTTTCTTCGCGTTATTTTGCCGTTTATTGAGGTTTTGATTAATCTGGGGGAAGACGCGATGTACAGCCAACTTACTCATTCAAAGGCTTCCCTAGAGACCGAAAGGGAACACTAAATACATAATACCAACTTAGTTAATCATTTACACTACAAAAATATTATAATGGATCTACTGTGGAATGTTATTCTTAAAGCATTCTTGAAATATTAAAGATTTGACGTTTCGATATCACTTCGGTGACAGTGACGACTGCCCCTGGTCTAGCAGGCAGAACTTACGATGGTATGACAACACTCCGCCTGATGCAAAGTTTGAGTGCGATCCAAAAACAGAAACAACTGTTACTACAGACAAATTTCTACAGGCAACAGTCGCCTTTGCTATGCTGGCACACTCCTCTGTTCTTTTGTCAAATTACATATAAGGTTGAAGATGAAAAAACCCTGTCTGTGTGAATCTTTAATATATATGAAAAAGTGTTTTAAGAAATACAGCTAATATATATAAATACTAGCTGACAGTACCCGGCGCTGCCCGGGTTTTTTCAAGTTGTTGTTACACATAAGATAATGCTTTATTATAAATTACCTATAGCTGTTACCCACAACTTATTTTAGACGATTTAGTTACATAATTAATAGAATATATTTTAAAGTAGTTTTAAAAAGAATATATTTTTTAAAGCGGCATGGTGCCTCGTAGAGCTACACCCCCCGCCTCTCCCCGCCTCGTCATCATACGCCGCGTGTGAATTTTGTTTTGGAGTTATTTTAAAATTGTATTACCTTATAAGATGTTTATTGAAATTAGGTGATGTCAAAGACAATTGTGTTCACAGTTAAATACTCTTAATTAATAACACATTGATATTAAAATGTGCACTCGCATAAAACCACCAAATATAATAACAGTGCCTGAACTTTCGAGACATAGACAATAGCTCAAAGAGTATATAACCACTACGTATGAATAGCTTATCAAGAAAAATCATAGACAACCTATAAAAAGACATTTACACTTTTGTTAACCTGTAGATTTTTTTCCTTAATCTTATAACCTTTACCAACTGATTTTTTATTCCCTAAATTCCGTTCCTTTCCGATGATTTTATGTTTTTACTGTAGAATAAATCTTAGGTATTATTTTCGGGAATTAAAAATTAAATAATTAATAAATAATTTTCGAAAATTAATGTCTAAAACAAACAAATATAACAGTACCTGAACTTTGTAGACATTTTACAAAAAATAAATTTCTGAACGCACACATGATGTCTTCAGAAAAAAATAAAGTTGTGGCTTAAAGGTCTCAGCAACCAGGCCATAAGCTCAAAAAAAAAAAATAGTTGTTACACTATTTGACAGGATTGGACAACAAATGTTTGACATGTAATAAACAAATCAGCATCTATTGAAATGATTAAGTATTCATTACACATATCGAGTTTTCATTGTTTTTAAGATGTATTCTGCTATTCGGGACGGAAACAAATCCAACAAATCAAAAACCATGGCAATCGGTCCAGCCGTTCTCGAGTTATAAGTGTTGTAACAAACACGACTTTCTTTTATATAGATAGATGTATATATATAAAAATCAATTGCTGTTCGTTAGTCTCGCTAAAACTCGAGAACGGCTGGACTGATTTGGCTAATTAAAAGTCCAGGGAAGGTTTAAAAGGTGAGTAAATATGAAAAAATGCTTGGAATATAGTAAAAACAACAATTTCGCTTTCCCTTAGAAACTATTTCTTTGGTTTTGAATGTCAAATTTTGATGTTCGTCCCGTCGTTTAGAAATCAATTAAATTTAAAAGTCGTTCAGAAATCAAATTCTGAGGCGGTACGAAGTTTGCCGGGTCAGCTAGTCTATTATACTAATTGCTATAAATAGTAAAGATAGTCAGACATGAAATCGTAGTAGTGTTGATAAAGCAAGTTTCCATTAAGCAATCGTTCATAATAAAGAGTTGCAGAGCGTTTGCTCGGCTGCCTCTTTGTAATTAATTAATAATTGTTTCCAGTCTGAAACCTTTCTCCCCTTTCCTCTCGTCGTAAGCAAGTTTCTGAGCATCCAACCGTTTTATTGTTTCGACCTGATCCTCTTACTACACTCGAGTGTATATCTAATGTTTTCGGAGATCATTATTTTCTCTGTAATTATTTATCACAAGTAGCTACTTGTTGTACACGCCTTCATCCTAATCTCCTTCCATTTAGTTGTCTATCTCTATTAAGCGCACATGGCTTGTTCACTAGTTCAATAGTTCTCGCCTCCGCTGTACCGGCTTGAAAAGACGGATGCGCCATTAGGGTTCATTGGACACATCTCTCATCATGTTAGGCTACTTACAACTACTACCCCTGATTGCGACTGACTGAACTAATAACCGAAGGCCTACGAGGTTGTATTTTTTTTTATTTTAGCACGTCATATACCGTACTCCGCCTGATGTTAAGCCAGAGTGCGATCCATGAACGGAGGCGACTGCTGTCAGAGCAGGGGATCTGCAGACAGCAGTCGCGCCCGCTATGCCGGCTTGATGAGCTTCTTCTTCACACTGCGCTAAAAGGATCCCATGTTGACCATGACCATGACCCAATGATCCCATCCCACGCCGTGATTGCGTAACGCGAGGATTCTCCACCGTTAGGATCGCTTCATTTGATTTTTAATTACTTCGGGAGTTAAAACAACATCGTATGATTGGTGTTGGAAGTTCAGACTGCCTAAGTAAAGTCTGTGTCGCTATATGGTATGTTTTTGGAAAGGTGATATATGTATTTTTTTAATTGTAGCTTGGCATGTGACAACACTCCGCCTGATGTAAAGCTAGAGTGCGGTCTATGAATGGAAACGACTGCCTGCTATTACAGAGCAATCTCTACAAGCAGCAGTCGCCTCCACTATCCCGGCTTGAGGAGACGAGCGTGCACCATCTAGACAGTGCACACTCCTCCCATTATACCTGGCTTTTTATAGGTATATCATTATTATGATAAATAAAATAAATAATTTATTGCCTCAGAGAATATCGCTCAGTGCCTATAGGCACTATTAAACAGTGGTAGGCAGACTGATGATGGTTATTAGTCCAGTCTGTCGTCCTGGGGCAGTACCACAACTTTCGAATGTAACACCCGTGAAGTGACCTTGTCGCGTTTCGGGGATAGTTTGAAAGTAGCCAGGTATAACGAGAGGAGTGTGCACTGTCAATCTAGATGGTACATGCTTGTCTCCTCAAGCCGGCATAGTGGAGGCGACTGCAGCCCGTAGAGATTTCTATGTGGTAGCAGTTGTTTCCATTCATGGACCGCACTCTGGCTTTACATCAGGCGTAGTGTTGTCACATGCCGAGCTACAATAAAAAAAATAATAATAATGATAATTTATTGCCTCAGAGAATATATAAAATTTTCATTTTTCAAATAATCCAAACGCAATATCTGTTCTGATTCATATAGTTTGCGTCAAAAATAAATAAAATGGAACTCGTTCAAGATGAACTGTCTCGTTGGAGCGTAAAATCTTCTCGTTCATATAAAAATTGCTTCAATTTTAGTTTTACGATCTAAACCTGACTATGGTTCTATTTTAACGAGTACAAGTATGTTACTATAAAACATTTATATATCTTTTTACTATCTTCATATTCTGTATACATATATAAAAGAAGAAGTTTGACTGACTGTATGACTATTTCATAACGAACGTACAACCAAAAACTATGATTTAACGGTCGCTGTATTTATAGTGTAGGTGTAATACCTATAATACCTTTTTTTTTTATTGTAGCTCGACATGTGACAACACTCCGCCTGATGTAAAGCTAGAGTGCGGTCCATGAATGGAAACAACTGCTACCACAGAGAAATCTCTACGGACTGCAGTCGCCTCCACTATGCCGGCTTGAGAAGACGAGCATGTATCATCTAGATTGACAGTGCACACTCCTCTCTTATACCTGGCTACTTTCAAACTATCCCCGAAACGTGACAAGGTCACTTCACGGGTGTTACATTCGAAAGTGGTGGTACTGCCCCAGGACGACAGACTGGACAAATAACCATCACCAGTCTGCCTACCACTCTTTAAAAAAATACCTAAAAAATAACCAATAAAAGATTTTGCAAAATCTATTTGGACCAGAAGTGACCACGATATTTCGCGAGATTGTTCTAGAAAAAAGCAGTAAAAAATAATATCATTTTGTGGTGATTTAAAAAAAAAAACAATCGGTCAAAAAGAAATCTAGTCTCTAAAGAAATCCAGTGTGCACTGTCACTCTAGATGGTGCATACTTGTCTCCTCAGGCCGGCATAGCGGAGGCGACTACTGCCCGTTGAGATTTCTCTGTAGTAGCAGTTGTTTCCTCTCTAATATTACATCAGGCGGAGTGTTGTCATATGCCGAGATACAATAAAAAAAAATCTCCCAAATAAATCGGTCGGTAGCACAATGCAAGAGCGCGATTATAGTGAGAAAAGTTTTCATACTTGGGGAGCTGTTAACTTGTCAAACCTGGGTAACATCAGCAAATATATACGCGTTATGCATCAATTAGTAATGTACCCCAACTGCAAAGGTTGTTTTATATTAAACCACAAGTGACATTCACGCACAGTCAAACCAGAACGACCTTTCCAGTCACGTCTCTGCTCCTTGCTACACCCTGGGATTCTTCAAGCGCAGCGTGAAGAGGTACCTCCCAAAGCCGGCATAGCAGTTCGTGGATCCCTTTCTCTGACAACGGTCGTCTCCGTTGATGGGTCACACTCTAGCTAGACATCAGGCGGAGTGCGGTTGGAAGGGCTGCTGATGAATTTCGAAGCGTTCACATAACGTGTAACTTCGTGGTCTTAACATATGTGAGCAAAGCGGAGGCCTAGGGATCGATAATATAAATTCGTAAACTATGCACAGTCGTAATTTCCTAAAACCCACAATAAAAAGCACCCCATAATCTCGTAAAGTAGCCACAACTAAATTTCAATAATCCAAAAACATCATAAACCAAGGAAGGGTTGAAAAATATGCACAAATAAAAACGTTGACTCACCGTTGAGGGGTTCGGTCGTAAAATAGACCCGTATCCGTCTTGTGCACCCTTTAGGCCTCCGCAGGGCTCATTAGTTATTAATATTAGAGTAGGTAGAGCCACTAAACGGGATAATGGCCTCACTAAACCTCTTCAAGTATTTTATTGTGTTGCCAGAACATATATACATACATATACCATGACCACACCTAAAAAAACAACTTTTCTTAAAATAACAATAAGAAATCTAGGGGTAATACCACCACTTTCAATTCGTCTCCTTAAGCCGGCATAGCGGAGGCGAATACAGCCGGATATTTTTTTTTATTGTTGTAGCTTGGCATGTGACAACACTCCGCCTGATGTAAAGCGAGAGTGCGGTCCATGAAAAGAAACCACTGCTACTACAGAGAGACCTGTTCGGGCAGCAGTCGCCTCCACTATGCCGGCTTGAAGAGACGAGCATGTACCATCCAGATTGACAGTGCACACTCTTCTCGTTATACCTGGCTACTTTCAAACTATTCCCGAAACGCGACTAGGTCACTTCACGGGTGTTACATTCGAAAGTGGTGGTACTACCCCAGGACGGCAGACTGGACAAATTACCATCATCAGTCTACCTACCACTCTTTAATAGTACCTATAGGCACTGAGCGACCAAAGTACATATAACAAAGTTACATTGGTACCGGTCTTTAGCGAGGTTCGAACACGGGTCTCATTGATCGTGAGTTCACGCGTCTCACCGCTAGACCACGACCACGATATTTCTCTATGGACTCACTATGGACCGCACTCATTCATGGTTACGTGCATACGTTACCATAAAAAATGAAGTTTTTTACTAGACCCGTTCAACGTGTGTTTGTGTCGTAAACGTGATTTAAATCGCAATTTTAGCCGGCATAGTGGTAACCAGTAATGACTGTAGCTCAATCAAATTTTTCCTTTTAGTAAAATATATAAAACGAAACGTTCATAGTAGGCGTAAGTTTCAGTTAAAGCTAAGAGAAGGAAAAGGTTCTTGTATGATTTATTCTTTGGGTAATATATTTTGATGATATAGTTTTGGCGGAAAGAAACATTTTAAGATATAGCGGTGGGTACCTACTTCACATATAACATTTAGCTTCAACAACAGATATTTACAACAAGTAATTCATAAATTAATAACATATATAACATTTATATATGCTCTTGTTGCTGCCAACGACGCTAGCGTCGCAGCGGCAAGTGACAGACTTCACCGTCTCGGGACAAACAAGTGCATATTCCTCCGAGACCATTATTTCCGCAACGAGACATAAAATGGTGGTCCAAGAGGGGATCGAACCCGCGACCTACGCGTTATCAGCACGGTGCATGGCAACAGCTCTAATAAGTCAGGTTGCTTGTAAAAAAAAACTACATATTTACAGTACCATCACCTTCGAATGTGATCTTGTCGCGTTTCGGGCGCAGTTTGAAAGTAGCCAGGCATAGCGAGAGGAGTGTGCACTGGCACTCTAGATGGTACTAGCATAGTATAGCAGCATGGCATAGCGGAAGCGACGCTGCCCTTTTTTCTCCCCGATTTCTCTCTAGTTACAGTTGTTTCCACTCATGGACCGCACTCTAGCTTTACATTGGGCATTTTCATTGATAATAAGAGAAGTGTGTACTGCACTTTAATATAGCGGAGGCGACTGCTCCTGAAGACGTTTGTCTATGGTATTTGTTTTCGTTTAACACGCTAATTTAACGCCGAGCTACAAGAAAAAAAATTGTCGATTCGGAAAGAGTCGAGTGAAATGTTTGTACTGAGCAAGAAAAATTTGCTGAATTTTCGTTTTAGGTCACCTTAAAGTAAGGCCCCAGTCCGGTTCATATGTATTTTTAGAACATAACGTAACACAAAAAATACAAACGTAATATCAACGAATGACTGTATAATTAAATTGTATAACAATTGTCAAGTAATTATGTTTAATTGAACGTTTTGCTATCGACGTAATTGTCAAGTTTGTCTTTCGTTTCATTAGACCGACCAATATACTTAATTTTGTTATACTATCCACTTTTATTATAATTATTTTCGTCCAATTTATAAAAGTTGTTTGTTTATACTGGGTGTAAAAAGACATAAGGCCTCGAACCTCGAACCGGAAGTTGTACACACCATACTAATGCAGCCCAAACATTATTTTTTCTTTTTTAAACCAATATTTAAAAAAATATATTTTTGTATCGTTTTTTTCACATTTATTAGTCTAAGATCAACTACATAACATAATAGTAGTACAATTTGTTTAAAAAAACACAAAACATCATTAAAATATCTAAAACTGTTATATATACTTTGGTCGCTCAGTGCCTATATGCACTATTAAAGAGTGGTAGGCAGACTGATGATGGTTATTTGTCCAATCTGTCGTCCTGAGGTAGTACCACCACTTTCGAATGTAACACCCGTGAAGTGACCTTGTCGCGTTTCGGGAATAGTTTGAAAGTAGCCAGGTATAAGAGAGGAGTGTGCACTGTCAATCTAGATGGTACATGCTCGTCTCCTCAAGCCGGCATAGTGGAGGCGACTGCAGCCCGTAGAGATTTCTCTGTGGTAGGAGTTGTTTCCATTCATGGACCGCACTCTGGCTTTACATCAGGCGGAGTGTTGTCACATGCCGAGCTACAATAAAAAAATAATAATAATAAAACAAGCAATGTAAATACAAAGATTGATATATGGACAGTGTCGCGACGTGTCCTCTTGGCACGTTCAACTCACAGCTGATAGACGACCGAGCGCGCTTGCTTTAGCGACCTTATTACAATGCCGCTTGATTTTGCATGAAAATTTAAAAAAAATGTGGTAAAATGTTATTGTTTTAGTTAGGGAATGGGAGGGAATTTTGTTATCAATCGTGACGCGTCTATGGCGATACGCTTTCGAGTATAAATAGGATTTTTTTTATAAAAAAATGCATCTGATGCTATTACATAATCAAGTCGATTGTAATAAAAAAGCGAACTATTTACAAAAGAAAGTTGGAACATTAGTGAGTTATAACCCGACTAAATTGCATTGTAACGTCCAATAAGAAGAATTAAATTATGTAAATTGGATCGTAGAATTTGTCAGTTAATAGCTTTGACGTTCTATTATCAGGCACAGAGATTGGAGTCTCCATTTTGTTAAATCCTATTCCCATTATTGAATAGATTATTATAGTACCTTTTTTGATATGAACAAATTTTTTATGTTTTTTATAATGGTTTTGATTGTTATGGTGTTTTTGTTGGAGGCGCTGTCAAAAAATCTATTAGTACTTAATTAATGATTTGTTAAGTGTTTTGTTTACAAAATAAAAATGCATATACCATAGAGATATACAAGAGGTGCAAACTTCATACATCTGACATGAAAAAAGCGCAGGCCGCTTCCAACGATTTGTCAATGTTGCCGTCAACTCAAATACTAACTGACAGAGAACCTAAACATGGCTGGGGTCATCTTTTCTCTCGCGTCACATTGGGAGAGTCATTGCACATCTAGTTGTCTGGCATATACACAATGCAGGGGTGCGTCTCGCAATCATTTTATACGCTTGCAATGATTTTTTTTATATAGTAGACCACTCAGTTAAACTGCGGTTCATGAGCTATTTACCACATTTCTACAGACAGAAGTCGCCGTCTCTATGTCGGCTTGAAGAGTCGAATGTGCACTTATTCATGTTGACAGTGCATACTCCTTTCGTGGGTCACTTAACGATTTATTTAAAGAAGAGTGAAAGAAATAGCCGGTATAGTGAATAACTACTTTTTACCCCCTAAACAGATATAGATGGAACTATATAAGATTAGAACGTGATAATAGGAAGGAGACTCGAGCTCTATCGGTCTATTGGTTCATTCCAGCGAACCACTGACCGTTACTAAGTTGGTTCTCCGAACTTAAGTCTTGGGAAGTTCTCATGTAACACGAACCTCGGCTACGTTCAGGTATTATTGGCATGTAATATTAGATTTTGACGACTGGCTTTTCTTATTTATTTTCTGTTTAAACTACATAACATATTTGTCTATAGTAATTATGAGAGCGGCCGTCGTATAGCGGTAAAGAACGATTTTCGCGATCGACGAGACCCGTGTTCGAATCTTCCAATTTCTGACAATATGAACTTTCGCCGACCAATGCGTGTGATACAAGAACTATATCAGTACAGGCATTAAAATAGCTACGTTAAAAAAATCCTAAAAGTTGATTAACATATCTTCTATCTTACGATTTTAGATGTGATAGAAAACTCTGGATAAACTTCCCAAGAAGGTCTTCCTTTCTGTTTAGCGAACTATTCTAAACGCAATTTCATTAATATCAAGCGGAGTGTAAAAAAGCACCTTCTCAGGCCGGCATAGTGGTGGCGACTGGAGCCACCGTGTTAGCGGTTCTCCAGTCGTCAGTGCTCATGGACCTCCACTGCGCTTACCACCAGGCCAGTCGAGGTCACATCAAAACAGTCGTATTTACATGACACCGTGAACCAATGATCAATAACGAGTATATACGAGTGTAATATGTAAGTTCACCGAAATTAATACAACATGTCAGCCCAAATTGCCTGAAAAATAGCCAAAAAAAGGCACACGCTAATAGTGGTAGCTAACGGGAAAAATTCAACTGTAAACTAAAATGCAAACTGTGGACTCTCGGGGTTCATAAATTAAAGCCTACCCACACCATTTTACTTGTTCATTCGGTAGCTAAAAATTTTTTGTACGTCAACGTGGTCGGACCAGAAGATTAAACACATGTTGAATTCCAAATTGTTACATGGGTTTTGTGTCCAAAATTGGGAAATAACAATCTTGAACTATTAACAATTATTGATATCTTAAGAACTTAATATCTTAAGGCTAGTTAACCTTTCAGAGATATGAGAAGTGATTTGAGTGCTGATACAATGATAAATAGTAGTCAATAAAAGAAGCGATGTCAGGGTACACTGAGAAACGGACGCATAGAGTCAGATGAGGTAGGATAAGGGGTGGAGAAGGCTGATGGTGAAGGTAACGGTGATGATGGTGCTTTTCCTACAAAATCACATCATAAAACCCGGCAAACTTGAGTCCTACTATCTCGACGATAAGCAAAATATTTGGCTAAAAAGCCTTCGTAATAGGTCTGGGAAAAACTTTTGTCCCGGCTTATTTTTGCGAGAAGGCTGCATTTTTTACTAGACAAACATTACATTTTTTTATTGTAGCATACGACAACACGTCCCCTGATCTTAAAGCTAGAGTGCGGTCCATGAACGGAAACAACTGTTTGCTATCACAAATAAATCTCTACAGGCAGCCATTGATATATACAACTAGATAAGCAATAACGCTCCCGATGTGGCACGAGAGAAAAGATGACTGCAGTCACTTTTAGGCTTTGACTTGACGGCAACATTGTCAAATCGTTTGAAGGCGCTTACGCTTTTTTAAAGTCAGATGTATGAAGTTTGCACCTTAAGTATATATATATCTCTATGCAGGCAGCAGTCGCCTCCGCTATGCCGGCTTGAGGAGACGAGTATGCATCTAGGTGACAGTACAAGGTCACTTCACATTTGAAAACATTATTCTATTTTCTTGCTAATCAGGTTATAATAACTTACAAAACATGTAAAACGTTTTATGGTGGAATATAAAAAGAAAGCTGTACAATTTGACCTCCCTGAATCAATAAATCTAATGATATACCGCGAAGGTCACATCAGACAATACGTACATGAACAAAATAAAAATCTACAATCAATAACACGCAACTTGCCACTAACAATAAAACCTACGTTAAATAGACAGTTTCTATTGTCATTTTCAGCCTTTTTCAGGTGACAACAGTTTGCAGTTTACCGCCCTTTTTGACTGTTTATTATAGACTACAGTGACATTGTTATCTACATGATTTTCTAATAAATACAAAACAATACAATTTGCACGCATTTTCCCCACATTATTATAATACGTATAATATTATATAATTATCCCTCGTCTGCCCTGTCATTTTACTGTGCTCATTCGTATCTACATGTCAGGATAGCGGAGGCGACCACTGCCTGTTATTTTTCTCTGGTAACACACTCGTTTCCGTTTATAGACCGCATGACAACACTCCATCTAATGTTAAGCTAGAGTGCAATCCATGAACGGAACCAACTGCTACTACATAGAAATTTCTGCAAGCATCAGTAGCCTCCGCTATGCCGGCTTAGGGAGATAAATGTGCACGCTCCTATTTATCTCTGACGCGACTAGGTCACTTCACAGCTTTAGCACATTTTACTCGAAAATATTATAATATAACAAGTGCTAATAATAGGGCTTTTGTCAACCTGGATACACTCGTCTTATCGAGTCGACATAGCGGAGGTGACTTCTGCTTTCTGCAGTAACAGTTTAATCCGCTTATGGAATACGTCCACATGTAGGACTACTATAAAAAAATAATTGAAATTTTCTTTAGCGAAAAGTGTCTAGTAAAAGAACAATAAAGGTTCAGTAAACACTCCTCTCATCCTATTTAAGAATAAAGGAGCGACTTAAGATACAAAAAAACTCCAAAGAACAATCCTAAATATTACTAAAAAGACATAAAAACTTAAAACATAATAATAACAGTGGTAATACCACTCGAGAAAAAAATGTCCACCCGGAAAACCTCCTATAGCGTTAAATTCTTTTTTTTAGAGATCCACAATTCACCTTTGAGGGTAACCTTTTGGTTAACACGTATTTTTTGAGCACAAGAAATATTGTAATGCCTTAACAAAATATATTTAAAAACCTAAAACTAGATAAATAAATGAATGAAATGAGGAACGAAAGGAATTGTAAATCGCGGAAAAATAATAAACCTACGGAACCAAATACATGTTCGTGTAAATACGCTCTTTTTATTCTTTTCAAAAGAACAATGTTCAAAAGTTTGTCATGGAGTGTATGAACTCTTTGAAAAAAAAAAACTTTATGTACCGGGGACATGAAATTTCTACGGACATTCGCCTCAAACTTTACTGAGAAATTTATTATGACGTCATTTTTGCCACGAATATTCCAGAAGTTGCCTTATTTGTGATACAGACTTTGGTCCAATTAAAACCTTTCAAAAGTTACGCCATTTTTTGTCCTAAAACACGTGTTTATTTTTATTCTTTTTAAAACAATATTTTAATAGGAAATACTTTCTGTTCTATCTTTAGATCTGTTAGTCTCACTAAAACTCGAGAACGGCTGAACTGATTTGGCTAATTTTGGTTTTGAATTATTTGTGAAAGTCCAGGGAAGGTTTAAAATGTGAGTAAATATGAAAAAAATGCTTGGAATATAGTAAAAACAACAATTTCGCTTTTCCTTAGAAACTATTCCTTTGGTTTTGAATGTCAAACATTTGATGTTCGTCCCGTCGTTTAGAAATCAATTAAATTTAAAAGTCGTTAAGAAATGCTTTTTTATTTATTGATTCTGAGGCGGTACGAAGTTTGCCGGGTCAGCTAGTACATAAACAATAAAAATGCATTGTAAAATATTAAAAACATAATTTTAACGACACAAAATATACCGCTTAGATCTTGTATAATTATGAGGTCAGATGTTGGTGAAAATTTAGGCAGAGTAATTTTTGACGTATGAAAGGCGTTATGTTCACGTGACAGGCAATGTTACGATTCACCCCACTTCAAGTTGATCGATGATGCAATAAGCACTCGCGGAACACGCCACGTTTGAGTTTGAGCATTTTAATAAGAGCTTTTTATACTTTGAGCCCTCGCTCGTCTCGCTGAGTTTATTCAAAAGAATATGCGGAAACGTTAAGTTCGTTTTTGACATTGGGATATATATTCTTCATATGCAAAGAAAAATAATCATTTTATTTATTAATACCTAAATGATTGCTTTTTAATGTAGCGCTCGGGTAAACCAGTTTTGCAAGCCAGTGAGGAAGCTAGTAGGCCAGTGGCCTCAGGATAGTTTAATAAAATGGGATTTTCCCCGCCTCTCTCTCTCTCTCGTCTTCAGGCTGATTGATTTTCCAACACGTGTCGCGGCATACATCGTTTTTTTATTGTAGAATGGCATGTGACAACACTCCGCCTGGTGTTAAGCTAGAGTGCGGTCCATGAAATCTCTACGGCCAGTAGTCGCCTCCACTATGCCGGCTTGAGCATGTACCATTCAGATTGACAGTGCACACTACTCTCGTCTATTAAGAAATAATACACAAATAAAAAGTTTGTAATTAATTGATTATATTACTAAAAATACAGATTAAAATGTAAGTTTAAAACATGTGTAATACGTATGTAATTAAAGCAAACATTTGTGTGATTAATAGGCAACTTAGTGACCGCATCACTTCAGTGAAACGTATTTTGCAGTGAAGCCAATTACACAGTTGACTGATTGGATGTGACCTTATTCTTAACGCGTTATTAATTTGGGTCACTTCACAAATGTTTTGAAGGTCAAACGAGGACTAATCACCTCTTTTTTAATGACAATCTTCGGAACCATAAGAAGCGAATATTGTTACAATGTAAAATATGAAATTTTGCATGTTCATCTCGCAATGACAATTCTCTAATTCTGTCAATGTACGTAAGTATGTGTCAATGATTTAAAATAGAAAAACGTGTCTTAATTTTCCCTCCAAAATCTGGGTTTCCATTCCATATCTTACCACTTTACTAAAACTAAAGAGACGACGCATTTAAAATAACAAACAATAAATTAATTAAATTAATTATAATATGAAACATGGAACCCGTTCCATCTCTAGAAAACCATGCAGAGAGATAAAAACTATTCCGAGCGGTATCACACACGTTAATTAAAAAAAGACCAAAACAATACACAATAAAGGGGGCTTACTGTAGTGTAGTTTGCCATATGTTATTACTTTCCAGAATTTGAACCTTTTTGTTTAGTTTTATATGGCATTATAACAATTTGCCAGTGTCAAAGTAATAATATTGTGGTGCATCACGAATCATTCATTCATCACACTATACAGTCGCTCCAGTAAAGTGGTAGAGTCTTTATTGAAACTTCCTACGGAGTTTTGGAGGGAAAATGGAAACACATGTTCTCTTCTTTTGTATTGTTTGCCCGTACTCACGCACGTTCACGAACACTTAATGGTTAATAATCCAGCATCATTACATATTAACACTCGAAGAAACACAAGTTTAGGAAAATAATTCAAGACAGATAACCTGACGTCTCAAGATGGCCGCCAAAACTCAATTTGATCCTTATTCGCGACATTGTCGGATGGTGCAATAATACAGGTTCGATTCCTGGTTGGGAAAATGATTTTTTCAGAAAAATATAATATTGCAGTTTTAGTTTTCATCAAAATCGTTTTTCAGTATCTTATAGTTTCGGATTTGATCATTAAAGCCCACTTGAAAAATTCAGCCTATATAACAGAGGTATCGAAAATGCTTTCTTCAAATGAGTATTAATATTGATTGATAAACGAAGCGACCGTACCTACTGTATAATATTAATTATTCATCAATATTGTATTTCGATAACTGAACATTATTGTATGTAAATTTGGTAATTATTTTGCAATTCGATATTGAAAATTAATATAAACGTTCAATAAATACGAGCCATAATCTTTAGATTAGTTTGCGTCGACTCAAATTAGTCAATTTACTTTACTCATTATAATTGTAATATATTATATTGTCATTAATCAAACGGTCACTTAGATTTAGAAACATTAAGACGAGATGAGTGTACATTGTCAACGTGAATGGTGCACATTTGTCTCTAGAAAACGTATCTATAGTAGCAGTTGTTTTGTACAATAAAAACAAAAAAAAAGACGGCATAGTGCGGAGGCCACATCGTGCGGAGTGTTGTCATATGTCGATGTACTAAGTTAGTGCTTGTATGACAGAAACTGAGCGGCCAAAGTACATGTAACATAGATACATTGGTACCGGTCAGAATTTAGCGAGGTTTGAACATGGATCTCATCGTTCCTGAGGTCCGGAAAACAAGAAAGTTACATCCATTTCGGCCAAGGAAGAAGGGTGGTGGAACGGATGAAGAGTCCATTGAGAATGTACACATTATAATAGAACGTAATCGTCATGTTAATGGAAATTTATCACATACCTGAGTATGACGAAATTTTTTAACCTCCGTGACCAAAATAATATTGTTTGAATAGTAGATGTGACAGCGTAAATGTAAAGTTATACTCGGTCCTCTGATATGTATAAGTATATAAGGTAAATGATAAGGAAGTTAAGTAGGGTTTTGCATGTGAAAGAGTTACAAGGTCGCTCTACATCATTGCTTCGACGTAATGTTGTTGCTCTGCGGCACAGCCTTGAAGAGAAATAAAAAAGGAAAAAGTTGCCTCTAAAATAGTACTGCAATTTGTTTAGTCGAAATCAGGGGTTGACTCAAATAGCCTATTTGTTATTATTATTAGCTTCTTTTACTTTTTACAACTAGATTTATTAGCTACACTATTAAACGTAAAACTGTCGTGAACTACTTTTTTTAATATACACAGCTATATTTACGTAATTATACTCAAGTAGCAGTTGTATGTGGGTTGACAGGGCACTCTGCTCTCATTATTTTTCGTCTACCCCAAAGCTTATCTCAAAAAGACGTCTTTTCTTTATTTAGGCACGGCATGTGACCTCGACTGGTCTGATGGTAAACTCAGTGGAGGTCCATGAGCATTGACGACTAGAGAGCCGCTCGCACGGTGGCTCCAGTCGCCACCACTATGCCGGCCTGAGATTGGATTGGAAGTATCTACTGTTTGTTTCATACCAGCATGATAAATGAACAGAAAAACTAGCCGCATATAAAAAGTGGTGACACCAGTGTAGGCAGATACGAACTCAAATAATGGAGAGCGAAGATTAATGCTGACGGTGACCATCATGTTTTTTTCCAGTTTACGAGAGGCCGAGTGCGTAACATCCGTAAGGAATCTTTGCTTTAAAACGATGGTTACCAATCACGTATATTTCCTTATCTAGAGAAATCTGTAATATTTTAAAACTCGAGAACGGCTGGACTGATTTGGCTAATTTTGGTTTAAAATTATTTGTGGAAGTCCAGGGAAGGTTTAAAAGGTGAGTAAATATGAAAAAAATGCTTGGAATATAGTAAAAATAACAATTTCGCTTTCCCTTAGAAACTATTCCTTTGGTTTTGAATGTCAAACATTGGATGTTTATCTCGTCGTTCAGAAATCAAATTAATTTTTTTTTTTGTTTGATTACGAATTAATTCTTTTTGTTCCGGTTAAGTTTTGACCACATTTTTTACTAATCATTCAACTTTTTTATTTATTAATTCTGAGGCGGTACGAAGTTTGCCGGGTCAGCTAGTTGTTGAATAAATATGAAACGATTTGAGTCCAATGAAAGATTATTGATTGCTTTAGAAATAAAGAGCCGTTGAATTGAGTTTAATTATGTAATAAAAGGTGTGTTCATATAAAACAGCAATCGAGAGTGAATTTATAAAACGTAATGCAAATATATGTTTTCGTGTCACCGAAGCGTTTATTAGGCGATCCATCATCGTTCGAGGAACGCCATTTTGCGCTGGCAACCCTGTTATTTATTTGATGTAATCGCGTTTCATTTCGTATTTTGGAATTTGCCTTTCAGCATTTCTACGCGCAGCTTGATGATGTCGTTTTTACTTTTTTTAAAAAACGATTTCTACGTCAACATTTTTACCACTCTATCGTCAACTCCATTTGCACATTTACATTAGAGCGGCCGTGGTTTAGCGGTAGAAGGCGTGAACGGTGAGACGCGTGTTCAAATCTTGGTAAAATTCTTCTAATGTACTTTGGACTCTTAGTGCCTACGGTACGATATAGAGGCTGTAAAAAGACATATATAACAAGCGCGTAAATCAAAAATTGTATATATCGTACTGATGCTTTTATATTTTTGAGATTTTTTTATTGTTGAATTTTTTTATTGTAGTTCGGCATATGACAACCCTCCGCGTAAAGCGTATAAAACTAGAGTGCGGCCCATGAACGGAAACAACTGCTACTACATAAAAATCTCTACAGGCAGCAGTCACCTCCGCCATGCCGGCTTATTTAAATTATCAAAATAAGCAATGTGAATAAGACGATTGATAAATTACTGGTGTCGTGGCGTAATAACGCGTTAAATGGCGACCATTGCGGTATTTGTAGTGTATCACATGTTAGGATTTTTACACCCTATATATTTTTTTATTTTTAACGTAAGGTATTAAACCTATATCCTAGGGCGGAACACTGATACTAATTGTTTGAATACGAAGTTGTGCCTACGTCATAAATATAGTGTAGGTGTAAATCACATAGAAGAAGAACTAGATGTAATTAATTAAAAATAATTAAGTACGCATAATTAATTTGAAACATTACTCAGTCGCAAGCGAGTGTATATAACTTTAGATAGTGTATTGAGTTAGTGAAATCATGTCTGTTGTAGGGTAACGTTTACAGACTTGTTATGACGATTTTTAGTTCTTATTAACTTTGGATTTGTTACCTTTTTAACCCACACATTCTTATATTATTTAGATGCAAAAATACAGTTAAAAACTAAATGGTTGCACAGCTAGCTGTCACTAGCTTAAAACACCAGTTTCCTAGTAACGTAAGTGGTACGATAAAATATATTTTTTTTAATTGTAGCTCGGCATGTGACAACACTCCGCCTGATGTAAAGCTAGAGTGCGGTTCATGAATGGAAAACACTGCTACTACAGAGAAACCCGTGCGGGCAGCAGTCGCCTCCACTATGCCGGCTTGAGGAGACGAGCATGTACCATCTATTGACAGTGCACACTCCTCTCGCTATACCTGGCTACTTTCAAACTATTCCCGAAACGCAACAAAGTCACTTCACGGGTGTTCATTCGAAATAAACGTTTTTTATATCGAAGCATCATATCAAAGGAACAATGGAGTAGTACTATAACTTTTGAGCACTATCAAACTCCTCAAGCAGGCATAACGGTGGCAACGACTACAATGCTATCGAAACGCGTCGGATTAATTAATCAAAATAAACGCGATAGTATCACATATAATATTTTAATTTGGTTAAATTATGTTTTCGGATAACCTTTGGCATTTGTAGGTTATCAACCATCACGCATAACGTGGACTTTACTATGTTACACGTAATTATGTATAATAGAACAACAGTAACAAGAAAATCTGTGAAATCACCATGCATTATCTCTAATGCATTAATTAATTAAGATTCGTCACAGGAAGGCCGCACGTACGCGCCTAAAATTATGTAAATTACACATTCAAACAGAGTTAAATGTTCCCAACATTCCATTATGTTGTTTTCTAAGACACATCTAACATATACCCGGACATCCCCACGTTTTACCCTAATTCTCCCTTAATAAGAAGGTACGGTACACTCGGGGAACTCATGACCGGGACAAGAAATGAATGTGACAATCTCTAATACCCCAGCCGCTTTTCAGGATTAGCTGCGAAGTAACAGAGTATAACACACTGACAAAACGGAATGGCTACAAATAAACAAGTTATTGCTATTTGCAACCGACTGATATTGAGCCTGAAAAGTTTCTTGTTAAAACTAAACAAGTTAACTTTATTAACGTACACTACTTACTTAATATTGACAAATTGTTTTACACGTTTTAAATAAGTCTCGGTTGTATGTTACTAAAGCTTTGTTTTGTGCACAATAATCAAACTGATCATATTTGGTAGCAGTTGTATCCGCTATCAAAAGTAGAATTTTTAAACTAGGTCTCACGGATCGAGCTGTCAGAATAACTCTCAAGAGTACCTCCGACGATGGTATAATTCCTAGGGATTTATCACGGGGTGTACATTGTGTTGGATAGTTGGATCGTAGCTTATTGTTTTGAATGGCCTTTGTGTGAGACGGTTAAGTTTTTACTATGAGATTATTTTATTTTTTTTTATTTAAAAACTTTATTGTTATTCAACAAAAGGCGAGCTTAATGCCGCAAGGCATTCTCTTCCAGCTGGCCTTCGGGAAGCAGATACGTAATGGTTACGGGTAGTGAAAACGATTAATCTATAATATAGATAGAAATACCAATTATATTCTCAGATAGTTACACACACATACACATTACACACACTAGTAATAATACGAATAATACAAATACTAATATACGTAAACTAATTCGGATACTAGTTATTAGATGTTACACATACATACATAATACGACAATAATAAACACATACTGACTTAATATATACAAAATAATTATGACTCGATGAGATGCTCATAAAGCTTTCTCTTAAATACAGCCCGACTTGGCGCTTGCCGTATGGTTAATGGCAAACTGTTCCACAGAGAAGATGTGATGACGACGAAAGATTTAGAGACATAGTTAGTAGAGTGGGAAGGAGTTGCAAGGGATAGGTTGTGAGAGGAGCGTAAGGATTTATTGTGAAGGGAACTAAGGAAGGTGAACATTTCTTTGAGATAGTTTGGAGTATTCGGTTCGTTTAGAGTAGAAAACAGCAAACACAGCATTCTTAGGTTCCTACGGGATCGAATGTTCAACCATTTAAGTTTAGAACGGTACTCTGAAATGTGATCGAATTTTCGTAGAGAGAATATGAACCTAATACAACAATTTTGGATACGTTGTAATTTATCAAGCTGTGCCTCGGTCATGTTCACGCTGCAGACATCACCATAATCTATGAGTGGGAGTAGTAAGCTTTGCGCCAGTACAATTTTGGTTTTTATAGGTAAAAATTTTTTATTTTTGTTCAACTGGTGTAGTGACGCAAAAACTTTCCTGTTAACAGCAGTGAGCTGCGAAGCCCAACCGAGATTAGAGTCAAGTAACACTCCCAGATTTTTTACAGTTTTACTGAAGATGATAGGTGTATTATCATACCGAATAGTGTCAAGTGTGGAAGATTCCAATTTAGAAAGAATTTTGTTACTTCCGATAATGATAGACTGACACTTACTCGGATTGACAACCACCCCATATCGCTCGGCCCAAGCGTGAACATGACCGAGATCAGAATTCACCCAGGCTATTGCGCTGTTAACCGCTGTGATGTCCGTGTGCACATACAGCTGTAAGTCATCGGCGTATAGGTGATAGTGACAGTGCAGAGAAGAAGAAATAGAGTTAATAAATAAAGAAAATAATAGAGGAGAAAGTATTCCGCCCTGTGGGACTCCTGTACTCAAGTCGCACCGTGTTAAAGGCACTAGCAAAGTCAATCAAGACTAATACAGTGACTCGGGTCTTATCCATACCATTTCTGATGTCTTCGGTAACCTTAAGCAGGGTAGAGGTGGTGCTGTGACCAGTTCGAAAGCCAGATTGAAAAGGATTGAGTAAACCATACAAATTCAAGAAGGCAGAGAATTGCTTGTAAGCTATGTATTCCAGGACTTTAGATAGAAAAGGTAAGATGGAGACAGGTCTGTAGTTGTTAGGCAGAGTAGGTGAAGAAGTCTTGGGAAGTGGAATGATGTAAGCTTGGCGCCACAGAGAAGGAAATTGTCCAGTAGTTAGTGAAAAATTAATCATGTGAGAGATTACAGGAAGAAGAAGATCAATATGGTTGACGATCATAGCACGTCCAATACCGTCAGAACCGATGGCTTTGGAAGATATAGAATGAATGGCCTTTTTTACCATGCCTTCAGAAACTTCAGCGAAGGAAAATTGCTCGGTATCAGGCACTGGGATTGATGCAATTTCAGACAGAGTACAGGACTTGATAGTGTCAGAAAGTATAGGATAAGAAGAAAAATGAGAGTTTAGTTCGTCGAGTGTAATGGTGCCGAGATTAGTTTGGTTGTGAGAGCGACAGATCCCAACAGATTTTAGAAACTTCCAATTTTGAGAAGTTGAGTTGTTTTTCAAGTTCTCATAGAGGAAATGCCGCTTGGCAACACGACACATCTGGTTGCACCGATTCCTCGCAGCCCTAAACGCAGCCATGTTCTCATCACAGCGGTTTTTGTGATAAATGCGGTACGCCCTGTCCCGTTTCTTCATTGCGAGTCTAATGTCATCATTTATCCATGGCGCAGGAGGACGCTTAATCTTAGTGTGGCGTAAGGGAGCGTGCTTATCGTAAACTTTCAAGACCTCATGATTGAAAGTAGACACTTTTACCTCAATCGAAGCAGAGTCTAGAAGAGGAGACCAGTCTATATTTGCAACGTCACTCCGCATCTCTTCCGTGTTAACACGTTTGAGATGGCGCATGAGAATAGTGGGAGGTCGAAACTTAGGCGGTTTTAATTTATAAGATACGAAAAGAAGATCATGACGTGAAAAGTACGGTGCAAAAAGCTGTCCATGAGACGAAACTAAATCAGGGCGAGAGGTGAGCATGAGATCAAGAAGCGTGTCAGACGTTGGAAGATGATGTGTAGGTCCTGTGGGAAGAAGAGTCAAATTAACAGAAGAGATAATATTCAGGAGTTTGGCCGCACGAGAACTAGTAATAGAGGTATCATTCATGAGGCAGGTGTTAAAGTCGCCCATAATAATGTGGTGTGAGTGCAAACCGACTACCTCCTCTAGAACCGCCTCTAATTTGGCAAAATAATTAATTAAAGGAGGACAGTAGACAACTCCTAAGAGAATCCTGGAACCAGAGAACATCACCTCAACAAACAAATACTCAGGTGAAGCCGAATACGCACTAGGGGAAGAAGATACAATTTTATAAGGTAAGTCTGAACGAAGATAAATCGCCACGCCACCCCCCCTAGAACCAGTCCGGTCGGTACGAACGAGGACATAACCCGGCAACGCGTAGGAGGTAGAAGGTAGACTTGGTTTGAACCACGACTCTGAGATGAGTATCGCATCAACAACATCTGCTGCAGGAAATGTGCATATGAGATCAGTATAATGTGCACTTGGGTACACTTTGTGCGTTGATGTGACACACATTAAAGTTCTTTTTAAAGCTGCCTAACGCACTAATAATTGATGTATCCAAATCGCAGGCACTGCTGAATGAATCATCCGAACTAGAAGGAAGGGAGTCAACATCATAATAGGTCAATAAAGAGCTCATTTCAAAAATAATAACAACTTTGTAATGTATATAATATAATTAGATTGATAAAAAATAAAAACATAAATATGTAAATTATTAATATAAAATATTAATAATAATAATAATAATAAAAATTGACCGTAAAAATAAATATACCTTAGTGCTTTATAAATATTTATAATGGTATGTAAAATTAGTTCAAAAGTAGAAACAATTATTTTTTTTAAATTTATATATGTATATTGTAATATTTATGAATTTAATATATTGTATAATTGTTATATACAAGTTAGTAGTAAAAGAGTAAAAAGTAAATAAAGATAAAAACTTTAGTAGGCCCGCTTAGAAATTCATTTACTTAGAAAACTTTTGCTAGATTTACATATTTGATATACTCTAATACACTACTGTACAATATAGACATAACACCCATAAAGTGCTGGGTGTAACATGTCATCCTACAATGCTAGGGGCGGCTATTGTCTGCAAATGTAGATATTTCTCTGTACAGTTGTCTCCGTTCGAAGACATTAGTTTAGGTCTGTTATTGTTGCCAACGTACTTCTTTGAATCAGTTTTTTTTATTGTAGCTCGGCGTGCGACAACACTCCGCCTGATGTAAAGAGAGAAACCTGTACGGACAGCAGTCGCCTCCACTAGGCCGGCTTGAACATCTAGATTGACAGTGCACACTCTTCTCGTTATACCTGGCTACTTTTAAACTGTTCCCGAAACGCGTCAAGGTCACTTTACATGTATGTGAAGTTGGCTCCCCATTATGAAAATTTTTAAAATTTAAGCGGAGTCTGGTAGCCCTTCCAGTTCTAGAGTTCCCTATTAATAAAAAAAATAGTTCCACTGATTAAAGTGCTGAAAACCCTTCACATACATTCACTTCACGGGTGTTTGTTGCATTCGAAAGTGGTGGTACTACCCCAACACGGCAGACTGGACAAATAACCATCATCAGTCTGCCTACCACCTTACATTCACGTTGTGTTTTTAACAAATAATGGTACTATGATGTTATGTAGTCCAATGAATGTCAAAAGTAAGGTCCAATTGCACCAAAAGGCCCGTTAAAGTTACTTTGACTGTTACATTTTGCGATGACTGTAACGGTTACGTTTACATTTACTCCGCACGCATTGTATCACCATGCAAATTCATAACGCTATCGATAAAAGCGTGGTTGGTGTAAGGAGTACATTCCCGAAAAATTAATATAAAAACATATTTGGCTTCTTTTTATACACCTGACGTTAGTGACATTGGTTTAACTATTACTTTAACTTTGACCGGCCAAAATTCGCCGGTATTTGTCCAAACTGATAGGTTTTTTTTGAAGCAACCCAATTTAAATTTTAGCCATTACTTTAACGTGAGAGTAATAGTTAAGTCATGTGGTGCAATTGAACCTAAGGGATACTTTTCAATGATCTCAATCAGGGGGTTGCTTTTTACACCCTGTATACATGGACTGTTCCGTATACTGTGTCGTAAATATACAATATATAGAAATGTACCGCCCTATATATATTATGTTAGAGAGCCTAGAATACGTGAGAAATGATGAAGTATCATCACCAACAGTTATTTATACAATAAACTTACACCCACACATTATTTGTGTTTTAAGATAAAATATTCGACTTATTTAATATTTAGACACGCTTTTAAACACTTTTAAGGTAAACGAATGTTTTTTTGTTAACTTACGTACGACTTGGGGTAAGCAGAGCTTTGAATTTCATTAACATTTATTTATTTTGCAATTTTTTTTTAAATCTTAAACATGTGCGTCATTTCGTAATCAACGCCTCGCTGTCTAACTTAATTTTTTTTTAAACTAATTTCTTTAAAGTACATTTTTAAAAATTATCATCATATACAGGTGAATTTTTCAAGTGGGCTTTCATGGCCAAATCCTAAACTATAAGAGATATCGAAAAATGCTGAAAGGAGTCTCGATGCCGATTTTGATGAAAACTAAAACTGCATTATTAGATTTTTGATAAATCCATTTTCACGGCCAGGAATCGAACCTGTTGATTTTGAAGAAAAAAAAACACTCTGTATTATTACACCATCTGATAGTGTTCCTGATAAGGATCAAATTCTGGAAAGTATTGATATACGGCAAACCAAAGAAAAGTGTTGATTTTTAACAAATTGTCTCTTATTTCCATGTATTTATACATTACCGGTACATTGATTGAAAATCATCATAATGATTTAAAATCTCGCGCTCTTCGAGATTAAATGAAAGGAGTCTTGATTTTTAGCAAAATCCTGTTTTTTTTTAACATTAAGTAATTAAATCGTAATTAATCAATTGTTCAGAATGATAGCCATTATTTTCAATACATAACTGAACTCGACGCCTCAAGGAGTGTACTGCATTCCACATCACAAGGTTATTGATTCCGTTCAAAATATTCCCTAACGCTAGTTTTAAGTCATCAATTTCATTGTACGTACATTTGTAAATTTCATTTTTGACATGCCCCCAGAGAAAATAATCTAAAGGTGTTAGATCTGGCGGTTATGGCTTTTAACCTCGAAGAGCGCGAGATTTTAAATCAAAACATAATAAATGTAGTAGGTAATGTATAAATACATGGAAATAAGAGACAATTTGTTAAAAATCAACATTTTTCTTTGGTTTGCCGTATATCATTAGTTCCCCGAATTTGATCCTTATCAGGAACACTATCGGATGGTGCAATAATACAGAGTGTTTTTTTTTCTTCAAAATCAACAGGTTTGATTCCTGGACGGGAAAATGGATTTATCAAAAATCTAATAATGCAGTTTTAGTTTTCATCAAAATCGGCATCGAGACTCCTTTAAGCATTTTTCGATATCTCTCATAGTTTAGGATTTGCCCATGAAAGCCCACTTGAAAAATTCACCCTGTATATATATATCATATTTTTAAATTACCATCATCAGTCTGCCTACCACTCTTTAATAGATAAATCTCTCATATTTGCTTCACATTGATATGTCAATGATATGTAAATATGATTAAGAGCGGCCTAGTGGTCTAGCGGATGGACTAGCGATAGAAAGCGTAAACTAGTAAGTGCAGCTAGTGTTTAAATCTCGCTAAAATTCTAACTAGTACCAAAGCAACAGTTTTAGGTATCTCGCTCGCTCAAACCTATCATACAAGCACTAACTTAAGGCACTTAAAAAAATACAGCTCTGTCTATCCCCCAAGACTATACTATATACAATATACATGTATAAATACATGGAAATAAGAGACAATTTGTTAAAAATCAACACTTTTCTTTGGTTTGCCGTATATCATTACTTCCCAGAATTTGATCCTTATCAGGAACACTATCGGATGGTGCAATAATACAGTGTGTTTATTTTTTTTCAAAATCAACAGGTTCGATTCCTGGCCGGGAAAATGGATTTATCAAAAATCTAATAATGCAGTTTTAGTTTTCATCAAAATCGGCATCGAGACTCCTTTCAGCATTTTTCGATATCTCTTATAGTTTAGGATTTGGCCATGAAAGCCCACTTGAAAAATTCACCCTGTATATATGTAATAAATATTCAAGTAAATACATAAAATTGTTAAACCTTTAAATGATATTAAAGACCGTTTATCGATCAATCAACATGATGTATTGAAATTATATAAAAAAAAAAACTCAACAAAATTGAAAATCACATTGCCTTCGTAGAAATCGTAACTGAAAAAAAAAGTGAAATAAGTATGTGACAGATTTATCAATGGCCCAGTTACACGGGACAAAAACCATTTCGGAATACCTTATGTTCGCTGTTCGGCTTGGATTTTTTCTCCCTCCATTATTCTGTTTCATCCATACGACCAGACTGCCATAGACAAACCATACGTGCGTAATTTGTTTGAAACATTTGCACAGTTACAATCCTTGTGCTGTTTATCAAATTTTCTTCCGTTTTTTTTACTAGTCTATTACATACATAATCATATAGATATATACTAGAGGTGTAAACTTCATACATCTGACATAAAAAAGCGTAGGCCGCTTTAAACGATTGGACAATGTCGCCGTCAAGTCAAATACTAACTGACAGAGAACCTAAACGTGGCTGCGGTCATCTTTTCTCTCGCGTCATATTGGAAGCGTTATTACACATCTAGTTGTTATATTACTACCGAAACCATCCGCCACAACATTTATTTTTAATTGTTACTCGACATGTAACAACATTCCCAGAGTGCGGTTCATGAACGGAAGCAACTGCTAAATACAGATAAATATCTGTAAGCCACAATGGCCTCCACTATGCCGGCTTGATGAGACAGGTGAAACAGATGGACAGTGCATAATTCTATCTGAAAGTAGTGGTACTACCCCAGGATGGCAGACTGGGATAATATAATTCAAGTCGAGGGTTTATATTTGGTAAAACATATTTAAGAGTTTGTGGGGTGAAAATTCTTGTCGTAAGTGGAAATAGATCTTGTTGGATACATATGGCTCGATATAAGGCATTTAATTTATCGCCCCCAACGGATCCTACTGGACAGGTATAAACGAGGCCTACGAATTCAGAACATTTTAGGATTTAAATTACAATTTACAAGTACTGAAAAAACAAAGTTTATGCATGGATTAAGAGTATTTTAGACGTTGAGATTTAAAAAACATCATAGGTTCGATTCCAGATTTTTTTTTATACATGATCCGGGTAGAATACGGGCAACTGGTGCACAGGCAACTGGAAAATGTTTACAGGCAGCAGTCACCACCGTTATGCTGACTTACTTTTCTTTTTTTGCTTTAGATAGCTTTTTTATCGAGACAGGTTTTTTGAGTTTTTTTGTATTAACGCGAGGCATACACGTATTTTATTAATAATATTTCTTTTACTTGTTTCAGGTACGTTGGTGTTATTATTTAAACTAAGTTTTGTATAATGGGTAAGATTGTTTATATAATAACTTTGCATCTAGAGTTATGGCGGAAATCTAGAGATATTAGATTATCTGTCATGAATTATTTTCCGAAACTTGTGTTTTTGCGAGTTTTAGTGCGTAAAATGTATGGTTATTATCCTTTATGGTAGACCGCACACCAGAGCATCATACAGTAAGTGTGCGTTAAGGTTAGAACATGTGTTTTTGATTTCCACCAAAAATCTCTTAGAATTTCTTTTATAGTTTTAACGTTTTATTAAATCTTTTTTTACTTGACTGAAATTCAATATTGACTCGATACATACTTAGTTTTCCATTTACATATATTGGCAATTTCTTATAATTTTTATTTTGTCAAATGAAAAGCACATTATAAAAAAAATTGTAGGTACTTATTAGAATTTTATAAAACTCATAAACTGCATTTACGTATTGAATAAAAATATAAATTAGATTATTTCTGATATACGCAATACATAAAAGTTAGATGTAAATCCGGAACAATTTCATATCCAAAATGTAACCTTTCGTAATGACCGTTGTAATAGTGGGACCACACTTCCTGTGAGAAAGGTCTTTAATTTACCCTTACAAAAAAAATAATGCCAAGATAGTTGTTTATAATATATTGTAAAGCGATAATTATAAAGTGATTTAACTCGTTCAGCTAAATATATAATATTTTTTACAAAAGCACTAGGTTCGCAGTAAAAGGTAGGCTCGGGTAGTTTGTGGATAATTTATTTCAAAAAGTTTTGTTTACAGTTTATCGCAACCGCCGCCACCTTGACGTGTATTTAATAAGCGTATCTCGGCTGGTATCTATAAATTCATCGTACATTAACATAATTTCACAGGATAAAGCCTTGAATTAGAATTGTATTCGTACTAACTTTTATTGTACACTAAATTCCGTTCCCTTGAATATGACACGTTATTATGCGTGAATGCTCCCTCCATTATCTTTACGACCTATGGGGGATGTCGTAAAAGGGTAGACAGTGATTATTTTCTTTATATCGATAAACACATTTTTACTATTGACTCAAACGAGTGGTAGGTAGACTGATGATGGTTATTTGTCCAGTCTGCCGTCCTGGGGTAGTACCACCACTTTCGAATGTAACACCCGTGAAGTGACCTTGTCGCGTTTCGGGAATAGTTTGAAAGTAGCCAGATAGAACGAGAGGAGTCTAGATGGTGCATGCTCGTCTCCTCAAGCCGACGTAGCAGATATTTATGTTGCAATTGTTGATTTAAACATAAATACAATTGCACAGTTGTAAATATCTGCTTCATAGGAATCGAATCCACATCACTCGATTACTACTGAGGTTTTCGGTAAAACGTAAATGTAAAACTGGAATATCGATAAAAAATGTACATCACTATAACAATGTTAAATGAGACATCGATGTTAGAGATTATTTGACGAGGCGACGTGTGAAAAAAACACTCGGCATGTGGCCTGAAACGAATGGGACGATCATCGCGATCATTTTACGAGCGAACGGGTGAAAGGGTAAAATTACTTTATTGGACTTCATGAGCGAGCTTTAGAGAGACTTTCATTCATAAATAATAAAAAAATTAGTATATTCATTAAAATTTTTAACTAACTAAATTCTTTGTTTAAATATTATTATTATTTTAAATGTCTGTACTTTGTACTAAGCCAGACAAACCAGTGCTAGTGCCTGTCACTAAGCGACCAAAGTACATATTGTAACATAGTTACATTATTTCTATTGGCATTGCCGCAGCATTAAAATACTTATTATAGGATGACTTCGTCTTATTTATTAATTAAATATTATTAACTTTGCAACTCAGTTTATATTTATTTCATTGCGCATCATATCAAGTTGACCTAATAAATAATGTTAGGTTTTTTTTTATTATTATTAGGTATTATACATATAATACAAATGGGCCGGGCTGCCTAGTGCCCATAACCGTCGGGTGTGCATGAAGAGAATTGTGGATGTGAAGGAAGCGAGGGTGTCGTGTCAGGATCGTGGTAAGTGGCGTTCCGTTGTCTCTGCCTATCCCTGTGGGAAAAGGGCGTGACAATTGTATTGTATTGTATATAATACAGTTTACATAGTACGAAATTGTTAACATTTAGATTGATTTTTTTCTTTGGCATATAAAAATGCTGATGCTTTGTTTTCTGCTCTTTCACCATAAAAAAAATAGAAGAAATTGTTACGATGATGAATCTACGTTTAATGAGCAATCGTCGAGTTGGCACAGTAGTACCGGATGGAATTAAGCGAGATTAGAACACAGGTATAAATTTAAAAAATATTATACATATGTATATAAAATTTTATACCTTCCACATTGTTCTTCCAAATTTCTTTTAAATCTGGTTAGGTTAGATTTTTAAAATTCGGTTTTTCTTGATGTTAGTACAAGACATGCTTTTCTGTTACCTCTAAAATCACGGAACACATTATTTAATTTCCACAAATGTCTGCAAAATACGTAATAATATTTCTCATAGTAATATGAATAAGATAGTTAACGATAGGGCAATGTCTAACAGAAGTCATAACTTTAAGAGGCGACAAATCATCTACTTACGACAATGCTGGGCATAGGGCATTTTTATTTGTTGTAATTGTTTTTACATGTTTATGACACTATATCAAGTAAAACACAATACAAGGTAATTAGAGAAATTATACACTAATTTTTTTAAATCAACTCTGCAAATGACAACACTCCACCCGATGTAAAGCTAGAGTGCGGTCCATGGAAACAACTGCTACTACAGAGAAACCTGTGCGGGCAGCAGTCGCCTGCGATATGCCGGCTGGAGGAGACGAGCTTATCGATTGCGCTAGTTGTCGGCATCTATATCAACTCGGTAACGGTCGCTGTAAATGACCTAACCTACACGTTGATAACTTAAAGTATGAAGCACGTAAATACTACATATAATAAAAAACGCTCTCCAAACAGCAGTCGTGTCCGCTATGCTGGCTTGATGAGATGCCTTCTGCGCCCTCCACGCTGCGCTTGAAGGATCCCATGTTATACGTAGCATTTTTATTTAATAGAACATACTAGTAATAAAATATTTACCGGTGTACTTACTTGTGGCTAGTCGAATTTTAATAATGATAAAAGCTAATAAAATAAAAGTTTATAGCAGATCATTGATCCTAAGTCGAAGTTGAAAAGAGGAAAAAAATAAAGAAATAATAATCGTGTGATTCTACCTAGATCCGACACTGTAAGTGTAACCACTATAAGTTGAAAAGCAGTTATAATTTACGGGCCTCTATGGTCGTAAATCCGTGACTTTGAATGTCACTGTCAGCAGCACTAAATCCCGGCAACTCTTTGAGAACCACCAGTGAAAAAGTTTGAGAACATGTGAACTTCTCGAGACTTACTTAAACCGGTGGTTATGTTTAAAGAATCGAGTTTATATAATGGGTTTTTGTTAACCGTTTCTAAGTAATGTCTTCATTGAAAGATTTGTTTGGAATAGTTCACTAGTGATGTCTGTTCTATTTCATTTTAAACTTTGAACAGAGGTAGAGGTTTTTTTTTATTGTTACTCAATCTAGATAATGCATCGAGCCGGCATAGCGGAGGCTACTGCTGACCGTAGAGATTTCTCTATAGTAGCAGTCGTTTCCGTTCGTAGACCATACTCTAGCCTTACATCAGGCGGAGTGTTGTCATATGCCGAGCTACTATAGAAAAAAAAAACGGTTAGCAGAGAAGTTCCAGACTAAAGAGTAAATTAGTATTATCTTCAATTAAAAATTAAATAAAATTTATTTTGTATATATTTTTCCCCATACAAATCAGTGTTACCAGATTTTTTTTTTGCCAAGTCGGGATTTCGGAACTTTTTGAGTGAAAAGAAGCAGAATTCTTTCTTCGAAAGCGGGACATAGTAAAAAACATATACAGAGTGAATTTTTCAAGTGGGCTTTCATGGCCAATGTATAAATACATGGAAATAAGAGACAGTTTGTTAAAAATCAACACTTTTCTTTGGTTTGCCGTATATCATTACTTCCCAGAATTTGATCCTTATCAGGAACACTATCGGATGGTGCAATAATACATCGTGTTTTATTTTTAAAAAAATCAACAGGTTCGATTCCTGGCCGGGAAAATGGATTTATCAAAAATCTAATAATGCAGTTTTAATTTTCATCAAAATCGGCATCGAGACTCCTTTCACCTTTTTTCGATATCTCTTATAGTTTAGGATTTGGCCATGAAAGCCCACTTGAAAAATTCACTCTGTATAATGAGAAGTGTTTAAATATGTATCTTTTATTTGAGTTTTAAATTACGTCCAAAATCGGGACGTCTGGCAACGCTGATACAAATGCTTGTATTAAATTCAGTTTAAATAGTTTTCTTGTCGGGAATGTGTGTTTTTTCATTATTATTTCTTTTCTCGCACAAAAGAATTCACTGAACTTGTGAAGAGATTCAAGATTGCTCGTCTCCCATCCTCCTTCCTATTTCACTCATTGTATCATTTAGTCAGAGAGCTCGCATGCCTCCAATACTCATGAAAATTTTACCAAAAAATCTCTAAGTATCTCTAGTGTATATGTTAAGAAAAATGCTATTTAAAACTATCTATATTCAGGGAGTAAACTGATAAAAAAACAATCGTCACCGTCACCGTTAACAACTCCCTCCATTAGCGCGACCAAAATCTACACAACTGTCTGTCTCGAATATAAAAACTTGCATACTTTCCATTCGCTTTGAGCTGGAATTCTATCTAAATAAGTAAATCGCAGTGTCCCAAACTCACAAAGCCGGCATAGCGGAAGCGACTGCTGTCTGCGGATCCTCTTCTCTGATTGCAGTCATCTCCATCGCACTCTAGCTTACCAGGCGGAATGCGGTCATATGACGTGCTAAAAAAAATCCACCATAAAATTTGTTTCGTTTCTGTCAAGTGTATCTTGACGCCACCTGTAGCCGCGCGTGTGTGTGTGTGTGTGTTTATATAATCAGAAAAGAAGTGTATCACGGGTGTTATATCTATACTAATATTATAAAGCTGAAGAATTTGTTTGTTTGTTTGTACGCGCTAATCTCAGGAACTACTGGTTCGAATTGAAAAATTCTTTTTGTGTTGGATAGATCATTTTTCGAGGAAGGCTATAGGCTATATAACATCACGTTGCGACTAATAGGAGCGAAGAAACAGTCGAAAATGTGGAAAAACGGGGAATATTGTTCATCTTTGAGGGCTTCCGTTGCGTGCGCTGCGAAAACCGTTCGAGATACCCAAAAAATATGTATGAAAGAATTATTCCTTTTTAAATTATCTAAAAAAATGTCCACGACAGTATATGTCTATCTTTTAAGATTAACTCACAATAATTGTGAGTAAGTAATTCCCACCGGCTCTCGGTCAACACGTTTTTATTCAAAGCGATGCAATGTTCTCGTGATTTTTATTGTAAAGCATATTGTGTGCATTTATATAAAGTAAAGCCAATGAAACGAAATAAAATACGTAAACAGTATTACCGTTACTAGCTAGCGATTATTATCTCTGTCCTTATCTCTCGTACGCATTAATGTCGTCATTTGGTGGACGACAGCTGTCATTTTTTTTTGGTGCTCAGCATGTGACAACACTCCGCCTGATGTAAAGCTAGAGTGCGGTCAATGAATGGAAATAACTGCTAATACAGAGAAACCTGTGCGGGTAGCAGTCGCCTCCACTATGCTGGCTTGAGGAGACGAGCATGCACCATCTTAGATTGACAGTGCACACTCTCGTTATACCTGGCTACTTTCAAACTACGAGTATTTCAAACACCCGTAAAGTGAACTTGTCGCGTTTCAGGCACAGTTTGAAAGTAGTCAAGTATAATGAGAGAAGTGTGCACTGTCAATCTGGATGGTGCAAATTCGTCTTCTCAGGCCGGCATAGCGGAGGCGAAAGCTTGTAGAGTTGTTTCAGTTCATGGACCGCACACTCGAGCTTTACCTCAGGCGGAGTGTTGTCATGTTATGCCGAGCTACAATAAAATAAAATTAATTCGCACTATGTAAGACGAGGGTGTTAGAAACCCATAAAAGGGCAGTGAATACGCGTATTTATGTTTTTATATAACCCTTGCTAATTTAAATTGCGAGAGTTAACCCGTCACCTTTAAATTATGGCCTTTTTTAACATTTATAATTTTATACGAGTAAAGTTTTTTTTGTTAATTGTTACCTTGCAAACGCCTTCAACGCTTAATTCTTGTTCAAATTGCATTTAACACCTTTTTCTTGTGAATTATAACTTGTTTTGATGTTGAATTTTAAAACGACTTAATCTTACGGCTTTCATTGTAGTAGATCATTGTAGAGAGTCTTTTTTCTGTCGCTCCATTGAATTGTGGAACTACCTTCCCAGCCACGTCTTTCCTCCTTCTTTCAAGCGCAGTGTGAAGAGGCATCTCATCAAGCCGGTATAGCGGATGCGACTGCTATATGACGCGCTAAAAAAACCCATGCTACAGTGTCCGTGGTCGAGTTATTTCATTCATCAATAACCCTCGAGTCTGAAATCTCGCCACCAACGTTAATTTGTTTTTAAATCTTATTATATTTAGGTTAGGACCTAAGATAAGTACAGTGATTTTAGTATGTAGATTTGACGTTTGTTATGGTGCGCAATTAAGTTCTCGCTGTTTTTCAAGTGATGGCAGTAGCGGACTAAGGCTCCTAGCGCTCTAAGCGGGCCCTAGGCAACATTGTAACTCCGGACCTATTTTTCAGTCACAATACATATTTTGCGTTTGGTAGTTTGGTTTTAAAGCATATAGAGTTAAGGATAATAGAATTAAACAGAGCACTAATAATATAAAAGGCTTGTATTAATTATTAATTCAATGCACACGCGCCGCATTCAGCCGGGACGTTGCAACCACAATCTTCAGTCGCCACCAAAATCCCACGCTCCATGTCCCTTACGTCCTCCTCGTCACGTCGTCGCGTCAGTGCGTGACGTCACATTGCTAACAATAGTATGTAGTTGTATTTAATTATTTTTAATTTAATTTTAAAACTTTATTGTTATACATACAACAAAAGGCGAGCTTAATGCCGCAAGGCATTTTCTTCCAGCTGGCCTTCAGGAAGCAGAAAGGTTCCACCTTGGGTAGTAAATAATAAAAATAAAAAAAAGTCTTATATATAACTTAGAAATACTTAACTATATTCAGATACCGATACAGATACAGATAATTATTGGGATCCAAGAAAAATTGGAAAAATATGCATGTACAAAAATTAAATAAACATAATCAAAATTACGGGCCCTAGGCCTTAGTCCGCCCATGAGAGATGTCTCCAGTAGTAAGTGCTGGTCGTTTGTGACATAACCAAAACGTCATGAACCAAGCTTAGACATATGGTGAACAAATCGCTTTGACACATTAGTGATTTTGTTTTTGCGTCATATACATTTGGTTGTGTGAAAATGTCTCTTTTTGTGCCAAATAATCCATGCCATGTTGCCTTTCTTCTTTCATTCTGAAGCGCATCAAGAGCAATACTTTTTTTTTCTTAATTTCATTATTTTAAACACCTAGTGCTTGTAGATTAGTAGCAATATGTTCCTGTACTCGTATTATTAATATGTCTTCATCGGTTTGGTATGGTCTGTCTACACAACTTACATTATTCCAATTCTCAGTATTGGATTGATTAAGGAGAAGATTCTGCTATGTCAACCTGGTGGTGCACGTTCATCTTCTCATTCCGGCATAGTGGAGGCGAATGCTGGTAGAAAAGAGAATGCCTATTCTTCTAAGAAAAATGGGCCCACAATTTTCTTTTCCAGTTTGTCTCAGTTCTTTTCCATTTTTAGTTTATTTTGTAGAAAGATAAATCTACTTCCTTATTACCAATAATTTTTAATCTTTTCACCCGAGTTATTGAGTAATTAGATGTTTTCTGAAGCAAAGTTTGAGGTTATTGTTATTTTAAATGCTTTAATAATTGATGATATCTGTTTTTTATGTAATTAAACATTGTCTATTGATTGGTAAATGATGTGTTGATACAATTGAAATGAATTAATAAACAAAAAAAATATTACTTGAGAATATTGTTTTGTTAGCAAAGTATTAGGTATCAAGTGGGCCCAGAAATGGGCATTCTCCTTTATCTGTTAAGCAGTTGTCTTCGCTCATGCATGTACTCTAGCTCAACATGAGACGGAGTGTAGGCACACGCCGGACTACTATAAGAATTTATACAATCAAAGTATGTACAATGTACATAGGTACTTTATATGAATTTTTAATTCAGTGAAAGTGTATCTATCTATCTATATATACAATTCAAAGTCTATTCATTAAACGGGTGAATTATCCTTTCCCTCATTTATTTCAGGATCCTGAAACCGTGAGGCTTATTTGTGCGAAACCTTTTCCACTCTTTGTTCACGACAGAATTAATTATTTAGTTTTTCCCTTTAAAAAGTCTAACATTTTAATCTCGATTTACGTTTTAATTGTGATTTTAATTTTTACATAAAAACAGAATTAAAAATTATTTTATTTGGCACAAACTGTCATTACTTCATTATAATAAATTAGTACAGAGTTGATGAGTGGTTTAGTGATAGAAGGCTTGGACTCATGGATCGAGAAGACCCGTATTCAAATCTCATAATAAAATACTGCGGTCCTGGGGAACCACCATTTTCAAGTTATTGCATATCGGACTGGGCTTAGTAGCCGCGGGAACGAAAGGATTGCGCTGTCAACATTTACTCACGCAGGCATAGCGGAGGTGACATGCATAAACACTTATTATTTATAACAAGATTAGTTATTAATTTAGAGCATTTAAGCACGTTATGAGTTTTTTTTATTGTAGCTCGGCATGTGACAACACTCCGCCTGATGTAAAGCTAGAGTGCGATCTATAAACAAAAACAACTGCTACCACAGATAAATTCCTACAAGCAGCAGTCGCCTCTGCTATGCCGGCTTGAGGAGACGAATTTGCAGATTGATAGTGCACACTTCTCTCGTTAATTCCAAATTAATAGCGAAACGGTAGACTAATAACCATCATCAGTCTGCCTACCACTCTTTAATAGTAGCCTATAGGCATTGAGCGACCAAAGTAAATATAACATAGTTACATTGGTCAGTATTTAACGAGATTCGAACACGGGTCTCTTAGATCGTGAGTTCACGCCTCGTCCCACTAGACCACGGCCTCTCAATAAAAATAATGAACAAACTTTTTTTTTTTATTGTAGCTCGACATGTGACAACACTCCGCCTGATGTAAAGCTAGAGTGCGGTCCATGAATGGAAACAACTGCTACCACAGAGAAATCTCTACGGGCTGCAGTCGCCTCCACTATGCCGGCTTGAGGAGACGAGCATGTACCATCTAGATTGACAGTGCACACTCCTCTCTTATATCTGGCTACTTTCAAACTATTCCCGAAACGCGACAAGGTCACTTCACGGGTGTTACATTCGAAAGTGGTGGTACTGCCCCAGGACGACAGACTGGACAAATAACCATCATCAGTCTGCCTACCACTCTTAACTTAATGTAAATGTAGTAGTTATCAACTCATGCATAGTAAATCAAGCGAGGGATCCGCTTATTTGACTTCGGTCATCCTTTTAAACCCTGTTTTAAATCCTATGTAAAGTTCAAACTCACTTTAAATTAACAAATATCATATCGATATACCAACTTTTTTAGTTAAATGAAATGCGGTAACATCGGAAAATATAACCTCAAATTTACATAACCCCCCCACCAGTGGGTGGTACCACCCAATATTTTTTTAAATGAAAATAAAGCAAGTTCATGAATAATTAACCGGTAAAACACTCAGTTTATCGAAAATTCTAATATCGAAAAATGTTCAATACATATATGACGGGCAGGACGTCTGTCAGGACCGCTACTACATTTTTCTTTTTTTCTAAATTTTCTAAATGAAGTGAAAGAGCGACCGTGGTCTAGCGGTAAGACGCGTGAACTCACGATCGATGAGACCCGTGTTCGAACCTCGCTAATTCTGACCGGTACCAATGTAACTTTGTTATATGTACTTTGGTCGCTCCGTGCCTATAGGCACTATTAAAGAGTGGTAGGCAGACTGATGATGGTTATTTGTCCAGTCTGCCGTCCTAGGGTAGTACCACCACTTTCGGATGTACACATCAGTGAAGTGACCTTATCGCGTTTCGGGAATAGTTTGAAAGTAGCCAGGTATAGCGAGAGGAATGTGCACTGTCAATCTAGATGGTACATGCTTGTCTCCTCAAGCCAGCATAGTGGAGGCGACTGCTGCCCGCACAGGTTTCTATGTAGTAGCAGTTGTATCCGTTCATGGACCGCACTCTAGCTTTACATCAGGCGGAGTGTTGTCACATGCCGAGCTACAATAAAAAAATGAATTAGATTTCAACACTTTTGTGGGTCACTATACATTATAAATTAAAATATCAGGCATCAGTTTGGAAGTAGCCTCTCGTCATACAGCAGTATACACTGTCAACCTGGATGGTGCACAATCGTCTTCTCAAGACGGCATAGCGGAGACAACTGCTACCTGTAGAGATTTCTCTGTGGTAGCAGTTGTTTCCGTTCATGGACCGCACTCTAGCTTAACATCAGGCGGAGTGTTGTCATAATAAAAAAAATATATATAAAAATTAATAAAAATATGTATATTTTTATAATAATAGCTACTATAAATAGCTGTTACAAAGAGCTTTGTTGTTCTAACGTAGTAAGATGTCAAATAAAATAAATATGAATATGATTTATTATACTTCTTCCAAAAATTCTGCTTACCCCTGACTTATAAAGATTAAAAGAGGATAAAACATCTAATGGTTAAGTATTTATATAGTTCTAAAATTAACGTTACGTTTTTATAAATTTAGTAGTTTAAATAATGCGGGATCCGGAGGTGACAAAAAACATTGTTCTGGCAACACTGGCTTTGCAGTTAAGTGGGTTAATAAATGTTACTAATTTGGGTTCTGTATATTTAGATCCAGAATCACCAAAGCGGAGATGGGCGGAGCGGAGGCGACTGCTGCATGCAGTATGCTCTTAGATACCATTTATGTTATAAAAAAATTACAACTACCTAAAAACATTTTTTCAAATTTCAATTAATTATTAAAAGGAACCTTGTAAACTTAACTAAATGATAAACATGTCATAATTCTATCAACACTTCCTACGTAACTACAAAAAGGGCGAGACAGCTGCGCGTGCGCATCCCACACCCGTGAGATATCTATGCATGATTTGTTTACTTCACAAAACGTGTCTTAGAGTAACATTACACAGACTCCTCATGTTTTTCTTTACGGCCATTGATCCGGTGGCATATTCTTGTTTCATTTCAAATCGAATTCAATTTGTTTCCATTACGTTGACTTATTTTTTAAATTAAAGGAAACTTTATTGTATTATGACCGCATTATCTGTAACTATTTTGTATTTTTAGTTTATATTTATTTCAGAATCCTATAAAAAAATAAAATATCGATAACTAGGCCAAGTTTACGAGAACGTGGTTTAAATAAATTACTCGTAAAAGCTTGCTATCGAGTTTTTTATTTATTATTTAAATTCGACGTTTCAAAAGCTTTACAGCCCTCGAGCAGTTTCACCATGAACATGTTGGCTACAAAGCTTTCAAAACTATAAAAACAAAAGCGATTCTTTTTAGTTAAAAGGATAAAAAAAATAATTAAACTTTTTTAAAATATAAACTTAAATAATAGATTAATCGATCCAAAATTTTTGATTAAAAGATTAAATTACCTTAGGGATAACAGCGTTATTTTTTTTTTAGTATGAAAACATGAATTGTGCCCCGAACACCTCCTGTCATTGTTTAAGTTAACGTTATGTGGTTTACGCGTATCATTTGTTTCGTTCGTATCACACATCACACCACATGCGTGTGCGTGAGTTATTTTTGAAGCTATTTGTTAATTCTGTTGTAATCCCTTGTTCCGGTAACAATACCCTTGTTACAATGTATTCGATATAATGGGAAATACGTTATTATTTTATTTTCATGGGAGGCATGTAATAAGCGTTACCACATTAAATAATATACAAAATTAATATTGCTAATTATTTTTTTAATTGCAACCTATGATTAAAGAATCGCTGGTCTTTATCGAGGTTCTTTCCTGGGTAATCGTTGTCTCCGAAGTTTTTTTTTTAATTGTAGCTCGGCATAAGACAACTCTCCGCCTGATTTAAAGCTAGAGTGCGGTCCATGAATGGAAACAACTGCTACTACAGAGAAACCTGTGCGGGCAGTAGTCGCCTCTACTATGCCGGCTTGAGGAGACGAGCATGTACCATCTATTGACAGTGCACACTCCTCTCGTTATACCTGGCTACTTTCAAACTATTCCTGAAACGCGACAAGGTGTTACATTCGAAAGTGCTGGTCCTATAGGACGGCAGACTGGACAAATAACTATCATCAAGCCGGCATAGTGGAGGCGACTGCTGCCCGCACAGGTTTCTCTGTAGTAGCAGTTGTTACCATTCTAGCTTTACATGAGGCAGAGCGCTGTCACATGCAGAGCTACAATTTAAAAAATATTTGAATGTACGCTTTCTTAGCTTTCTTCGCCTAGCTTAGCTTGGAAATTAAATCCACTCTTAAATTGTAAATATAGAATTACTTAACGAAAACATTAATTTGAACAAAAAACACACTACTTAGAAAGGAATTTGTGTCAAAATCCGTCAGTCGAGTTAGTCCGAAAAAGTTGTGGACAAATTAAGAACAGGAGGGGAGTGGGGTGGACAATAAAGCGGAGAATTTGTTAAAAAATATATACACCTCAAAAATAGGAAAGGATCAAGACATGTCACTCTTTAATAGTAACTAATCGGTTTTTATTTATTTATTCAGCTTAATGCACATGTGTTCGCGGCGGATTCTGTGCTAAGCACTATTCTGCCGTTTTCGTGTTTTTATTATAATATTTTCTGATTTAATTTTAGATCGAGAGGAGTGGCACTGTCAATCTGTATGCCACATGCTCGTCTGCTCAAGCCGGCACAGTGGAGGCGACTGCTACCCGTACAGGCTTCTCTGTAGTAGCACTTTACCGTTGTGAATCTAAATGCATACAATTTGCAAACAATATTATATCGAATCGTTGTCAAGAATGGACCGTATTCGTCGAACAATCGTAAAACCGCGCTGTAAAATAAGATGTACACTCAGAAACATAATTTCCCGAGAAGTTTTGGTTTTACTGCGACACGGACACCACCTGGCGGGGTGTTCGGGAACTTCCTCAGAGAGCCCTTCTGTATTTTATTACCGTTTCGAATACCTTTTTGAGGCGCAACTTTTAAGAAATTTAGATCGTAAAATTACAATAAATATTATCTAGTTAGGTTTTTGTGTGTTTTCTTTAGCGGGAAATGTTCTAAATATATATTAACGAACGAGGGGGTGGGTTCTATTCCCGTTCTCCGTATATAACTCTTATTTGTTTATAGATTTCATTTTGTGCATTTTTTTTATTTATGCTTAATAGGCAAGCGTTTGATCACAACCTGCCTGACGTTAAACAATGATGCGGTCTGAAGTGGACTCTTGCTTATCTTGCTGTCCCAATAAGTTTTATACACCCATCTAATGTACAAAGAAATACTGTTTACTATAAAATATAAAATATCAATATCAAAAATATCAAGCTGCATCCAAAATAATCATAAAATAAATTAAATAATACAACGAAAATAATATTATAACAACTCATTTTAATGATCAAAATTACAACTGAATATTATCAATTATTCAAATAAAATCGTTGCTTTTTGACAGCGTGTGGGTTTTACTGTACTGCCTTATTAAAAATTAAAAAGTAACAAGTAGCATCATTTTTAAATAGGAATTAAAGCTTTAACCCTATAGTTATACGAGTTGTAATTCTATAATTATTTTTTCGCAATAATTGGACGTATTCTAATAAACGATTGCATAGCGATGTCAATTAAAATAATAATAATAAAAATATTATTTTTACAAACTTTTTTAATGAAAGATTTAATTGTTACATCGATATTAACAATTTTCATACCCAGCCAGCCTTTTATGGAACTGCGCGGTTTCACACACGTTAATAACCTGGAATCAGTACCACCCCTTTCGAAAGTAACACCCGTGAAGTGACCTTGTCGCGTTTCGGGAACAGTTTGAAAGTAGTCAGGTGTAACGAGAGGAGTGTGCACTGTCAATCTAGATGGCGCATACTCGTCTCTTAAAGCCTGCATAGCGGAGGCGACTGCTGCCTGTAGAGATTTATCTGTATTTTCAAGACGCGTGAACTCACGATCGATGAGTCCCGTGTTCCAACCACTGTACCAATGTAACTTTGTTATATGTACTTTGATCACTCAGTGCCTACAAGCACTATTAAAGAGTGGTAGGCAAACTGATGATCCAGTCTACCGTCCTGGGGCAGTACCCCCACTTTCGAATGTAACACCCGTGACGAGACCTTGTTGCGTTTCGGGAATAGTTTGAAAGTAGCCAGATAGAAGAGTGTGCACTGTCAATCTGGATGGTGCATGCTCGTCTCTTCAAGCCGGCATAGTGGAGGTGACTGCTGCCTGTAGAGATTTATCTGTAGTAGCAGTTGTTTCCGTTTATTGACCATACTCTCCATGTAAACATCAAGCGAAGTGTTGTATATGTTGTAATATGCCGAGAAACAATAAAAAATATATTTGCGCGTTCAAACACACAAACAAACTCTCTAGTTTTGTATTGTTATAGTCTAGTGTGCTGAACGTGTCTATTGTGTCAATTAGATTGTCACTCCGTCCCACACAACAAGCCTGGGCCTGACCTACTGCAATAGTTTTTTTATGGCATGTGACCTCGACTGGTCTCGTGGTAAGCACAGTGGAAGTCCATAAGCACTGACGATTAGAGAAACGCTTACTCGGTGGACTTAGTCGCCATCACTATGCCGGCCTTAGAAGGTGCTTTTTCACGCTCCGCTTGAAGGATCCAATGTTATAGGATTGGTATCCACCACAAAATTAATTACTGTAATCACATGTTATTTTTAAATGAACTTATGATCTACAAATTTGATGTAAATGGAACAAAAAATAACCCCCACCATTTATGACAAGCTACAATAAAATAAAAAAAAATAAAAAAATTGCGGCAGAACCACCATTCTCAAGTGCAAACCACAACATACGTGATCAGTGTAAAAGTAGCTAAGAGTAACGAGAGGTATGTGCACTGTCAACCTCGATGGTGCTCATTCATCGCAAGCCGGCATAGCGGAGGCGAATGTTGGCCCGCACTCTAGCTTCATAATGTCGAGCTACAATAAAAAAAATTAGAAAAAAATCTTTTCTTATTGTATGTTAAGTTTTTTTATGAAATTTTAGATTTTCTAAAATAATTTTCATCCAGTGATTTCGGTTTTGATAAATTTGGCTAAATTATATCGAAGTGCTTGTGTAACAATATTTTGTAACGTATCGCATGACCCCTATCTAACCTTCTTATCTTAAAGCTTCAAAATTTAACACAATAGAATAAATTATGTAAAATAATCAATAAAGATACGTGTTTACACATAATTCATTATAATTCTTTGAACTCCACGACATTCTCCATTTAATAATATTATAATTTGTGGAACCAAAAATACGGAAGGCTTTACATACAGCGTGTCCAAAAATATTTATATATTAAACTTAAATAACTATTATTGTGTATGGTATAATTCACTGGCTGGCGGAATGTATACTGGATGGAGAGAGAATGGTACTCATGCTGTGATACGGCTGCACCTATTTCCTCCTGTATCCTTAGCACTTGGTACCAAGGCAAGAAAGCTGGATCGATTTTATATCGTTTTGTTTGAATTTTCGTCCTTTTTTTGTTGTTGTCGGATTTCCGAGCGTGTAGTTGTCACAAGAGAAAGGTGGCCACTAGATGGCGCAGTTGTTGGAAAGGTAATTGGATAGAAGGGAACAGGGATGTTGCCAGCCAGCAAAATTACTAATTATAATTTCTTAAATAATAAATAATATTTTCTGGTACGGAACATATTGTAATAGATTTGTAATTATCACGTTTTGCGCGAACATATTTCGACTGAATAAAAGGTTTTATGCGGCTTACAAACGCGTTTATTTTGATTAATTTGATTGGTCTAACCGCGACGTTGTCAGTCGACACGGCAAAGCTTTCGAAGCGTTGGATTAATTATTGTTATCAAACATGTATTAAGTAAAAATTTATAGCCTCATGAAAACTGGGCTGCCTAGTGCCCATAACCGTCGGGCGTGCATGAAGAGAATTGTGGATGTGAAGGAAGCGAGGGTGTTGTGTCAGGATCGTGGTAAGTGGCGTTCCGTTGTCTCTGCCTATCCCCGTGGGAAAAAGGCGTGACTATTGTATTGTATTTATATAAATTTTAGCAGGTATAGAGTAGGCGACTGCTTAAAACATATTTTGTTATATGTACTTTAATTTCTCAGTGGTTATGATGAATATAGACTTTAATTTAGGAGTGGTAGGCAGACTAATGATGGTTATTAGTACCACCACTTTTGAGTGTAATATCCGTGCCGAACACCATTGTGCCGTGGTAATAATTCATCTCATGACCCGCATTCTAGCGTCAGGCATCACATCGGGCGAGTGCAATTACATCTCGGACTATTATTTGAAAAGACATCCCAATAATCTTAATTGCTTAATGGTATCGTAAGTGCACACACCAGACAAGCGAGATTCTTGGCGCCATTTCAGCCAGACAATTGACGTCTTCTAACGTCTAGATTGAAAATGGTTTAGCTCACCCTAGTTACGAGCTAAAGACCGGTACCAATGTAACTTTGTTATATGTACTTTGGTCGCTCAGTGCCTATAGACACTATTAAAGAGTGGTAGGCAGACTGATGATGGTTATTTGTCCAGTCTGTCGTCCTGGGGCAGTACCACCACTTTCGAATGTAACACCCGTGAAGTGACCTTGTCGCGTTTCGGGGATAGTCTGAAAGTAGCCAGATATAAAAGAGGAGTGTGCACTGTCAATCTAGATGGTACATGCTCGTCTCCTCAAGCCGGCATAGTGGAGGCGACTGCAGCCCGTAGAGATTTCTCTGTGGTAGCAGTTGTTTCCATTCATGGACCGCACTCTAGCTTTACATCAGGCGGAGTGTTGTCACATGTCGAGCTACAATAAAAATTAAAAAAAAAGAGCTACTGATAAACGTACACGCATGATCGGTTTGGCAGAAGCAGGCGGAATGTGCTCGCATCCGAACCCGCGAGCCAGTGTGTGTTTAGGCGGTAAGTGAACAATTTAGCTGTTTGTTATCATTAAAGTTTAATCTATCATGACACAAAGCTATGTCTGTAGTACTTAACACGTTAAGTATTATAGTGTGACACTTACCCTAATTCGTATCAGTTGTACGGATTAAATATAATTTAAATTCTTGTAAGTAATTTCATAAACACATAATACTTAGTAATGATGACATGTAATGTCAAAGAATATAATTAATGTCAATGTTTGTGGAAACAAGTTTGTTTTGACGTGTCAATTTATATCAATCTGATATTGTTTGGTGTTTTGATAACGTGCTACTTGAAATCGAGGTAGACAGGTCCATCTAGGTACTTGATTTTATTTGAATATAATGTATTTAAGTACTTACGTTACGGCGTGAAATAATATTACAAAATTACCACTTTTCATTATTTACCATTTCAAAAACATAATTGTATGAAGTCAATTATCGATTATCGTGAAGGTCTTTCCGACGGCTGCGTCTTCGAAGTGTTCTTCCGCTCGGCCCGCATCCTTATTTTGCCGCTTTATCTTGCGTTCCGATTTCTTATTTGGGTTGTTCGGCGAAACTCGAACAACTTATACTATAGTTTTTTTTTTATTTGGCACGAAGACTCGTTATAAAAATACGATTTTATGCGGCAAAGGTTATGTTTTTATACACATTTGTACGTAACAGTACATAATTAAAATGTGTTACTGATTGTACTTACGTGGAGTTCCGTTTTAAAGATTAACACATTCGGATGTCAATATATAACTGTCATGGCGTCATTAAGTGAAATTACAGTAACGATTTAGTTAAACACTCGTTAAAGAATCAACAGAACAACTTTGTTATAAGCTACAAAGCGGCCGACATCATTTAATTTACATCTTAGTTTTTAATACTTTTATTTATTTATATTCGAAAGTAAGTTTGACCAACTGAACGGTATCTCGCACTCGTCTCATTGAGCCGGCATGACAGTATAGCGAAGGTGATTGGTTTCATGGTATTAGGCGTTACTTTGCGGAAATCCATAACAAAAATTATTTTTTAAATGCTACTTTGCAATTAATTTCCGCTAATCAATGTTAGTGAGGGCAGGTACACAGTCCGAACCCAGTCAGAACCTCTCGACCTGATGTGACTGTGTACCTAACTACCTACCCTTACTAACATTGATTAGCGAAAATTAATTGCAAAGTAGTATTTAAAAAATAATTTTTGAAGGGGATAAACTTAAATTTATTTGAAAATATGTAGTTTTTTTTTTGTTATTATTTAATGGTTTGATATGAGCCTCATATATTATTAGGTTATAAATTCATGGAGACGTTCGTATGTATTTTTGTTTTACGACAAACATAGACATTATACAAGGCACCCCATAAAGACAGAACGCCTTGAAGTTATTTTTATCATTTTATTTAGGCAATTAAATTAGAAAACGGTGTCGTTAAAACTCACTGTCAAATGGCGTTCATGTTTAATAATTTATTTTGGCGTACAATTATATATTTCTTAGTATGTTACTTAGGGTTGCAAGCTTTCTATCAAATTATATAGTTTGAGAGGTTACAGATCTTCGAGACATCGCATCGAGTAAGACAAAAGATGAACTAAGCGCATAAGGTAGATAATGTTGAAATTTGTCTAATGGTACTTTTAAATCAGAATTACTCTTGCAGCTACAAATTCAACATAACGTTTATCCCATTTGAATGTTGCAATAATATTTGACCGAATGCGGTTTCATTTGACAATTAGCGCAAATAAATTCCACGATAATTGGAAAATGAAAATCGGTGAGTCGACAACCCTAATAATATTGACAAATGGAAGACTAATAAATCTGAACATCAAAGATATGAGAACTCGTAATAATGTCAATAAAGTGAGGGATAGTTTGTTTTTTTATTGATCTATAAAATAATGATGTCTCTAAGCGTTTTAGAAGACATTTTTTACTCGAATCTATATCAATACGAGTACATATAAATGTTATCACCGGCTTTATATTACGCCAACATTTATTCATGATATATCCTTCAATTTGTATTATAAAATATTCTCGATGAAAACATCACATTAAAAATAAACTGTCTGCCTACCTTCTTAAAAGAAAGCAAATGATACAAAAACTAAACAAAAACCATAATCAACTCTTATAGTACTCGCAAAACCTCGAAATTCACAACCGCATGCAACATTGCACAAAACCATCTGTAACCTTCGAGCTCTCGGCGCAAGGCTGTATTTAGTGATGATGTTGTCTAGCGAGATGCGAGATCTCGGAGCTGTCTGTGTTTGCATCCATTTCCAGAGTCTGAATGGGCGACTGTTTGCTCCGCAGACTACATCCTGATTGCCAAATAAGATATCTCTTTAGCGAGTCCTTAGTCGGCCGTATTGAGGGCCAGGATACGCTTGAGATCTGTTTTTAGCAAAGAGCAGTCGTTTTTCATGCTTGTTGATCTTTGATTTAGCAGGTTTTTGTCGTTCGCTTCTTAAATACTCCACTATTTCAGTTTTGATTGCTTTTTTGTGTATTTTCGACCGATTCACGTCGCTCTTTTACTCTTATTGTGAACGTTCTATGAATTCTTTTAATCATCATGAATTCAGTCTAGACTGAAATCTAAAGTACACAATTTGTTATTAATTTTTATGTAAAGAAATTTGTTTTTTAATATAAACATTATTCTAAAGAGAAACTTTAATAAATGAAGAATATCGATACAAATTAAAAAGCTTTACAAACTTGATAAGATTTTTGAATTCAAAAGCTGTATAATTATTTTATCTACTTTAATAATTAAATTAACAGAGTTAGTTACGACTTGAAAATACTTAATAATTAAATTAACGTAGTTAGTTTCAAAATTGAACGTTTAATTTATAGGATAAAAATTTATTATTAAGTTTTGCGTGAAGGAGTTCGAGTGAATAAAAAAATTGAGGTTTTTTTAACTCATTTATAATTTTATTAAATATAATCATGAAAGTAAATTTGATCCGTGAAATTTGATTAGAACTTTGTAAAAAGTTAAAATACATTTTCTAAGAAAAACAATAAAGAAAACAAAAACATAGATACGCTTCGCTACGCAGTAACCGCCTCACTTAGTCACGGTTTCAAATCGTTAAACACTCGGATGTGATTTAAACGATTTCGCAAATACACTCGAATGCAATCGAACTACGAAATATTTATGGTATTGTGAAATTCAAACAAGCAATAATATAAGATGCGTAAAGATAAGTGGTGAATGTAAACAAAGACAAACACTCGTTTGCATCGAACGCTTAGAAATAAATTATATTTCTGGTAGATAAACATTATAAATGTAGAGGACGAACAAAAACTAATTGAAAATTACGAAATGCCAATACTGCACGAGTAAATACAGAAAGTTAAGAAGTTGAGAATCAATTTGCAAGATTGCAACTTATTCCATTCTCTAATATCAGACGCAAAGAAAACCACTTCTGCCGAAGTCAGCACCGAGTTGCGTCTGCAATTAACTAAATATGTAAAGTAGCATTCTGCAAACTCAACCGGCGTATAAAATCGCTGACTCGTCTAATCATGTTCAGACCTCTTAAATGCAACCTGAGATTATATTCTTGAAGAACATACAATCTGAACATCGATCGATTCAATCTTACTTCAATGTACGAGTATATAGGCACTGACTTCTCAGATTACAAACAAAATGCATACATATCAAAAGACGATATTTTAATATTAATTGAATACGTTCAACTATCAATTAAACTAGATTTTAAATACGTGGGTTTTGAGTCCGCAATCTTAGGTAGTACCGCCGTTTTTAAGTGTGTTGCTTTTCTCGGGGGAAGATCTGGTCGCGTCTCGAGGTCGGTCTTGCGGAAGCGAACGAACGGGTTAGAATGCAACTAACCCAAACACTAGGTGGAGTGCAGCCATATACCAGTATATAAAAAAAATTAACGTAAACATTTTCAATATAAGATTTTTTAAATTATTGAATTAACTCCCACAAAACCTTACCAGTTTGCTCTAATATTAAAAAATAGGATAAATGTACTCGGTAATAGAAACATTTCTAATTTGAATTTTATGTTATTGTCCAACTTTTTTTTGTATTAATTTTATCATTATTATTATTTAAATTCTTAAATTCTTGTGGACGTCGTAGCACCTACAGGTGGATCATTTATCACATACAAACTGGCTGATTGTTGTAAGGTATGATTTGATGAATCCCACAAGATACGAGTAAATAAGTAAATTTTATTTAGTTCAATAGTGATAATATAGAGTTTTTATAACGAAGTGTTATGAAACAAGAATAAACCTTAGTATGGAAGTAAGGTAAGAGGGATCTCATTTAGATGCATAAGTGCACTTATAGAATATTAGAAGCTCGATTGTTCAGACTTTCAACATTATAATATAGTTTTCCCTTGAGAATACAATATTGTACGCGTATCGTCAGCTTTTATTAAATAAGGCACGGAATATTGTTCTTTCATAATGCATGTCATTCTATAAACACAGATTTTCTTAAGTGCTACATCAAATAGATACATATTTCTTGGAAGCGGCCGTGGTCTAGCGGTAAGACGCGTGAACGGCAGGATCGATGTACCAATGTAACTTAGTTATATATACTTTGGTCGCTCAATGCCTATAGGTACTATTAAAGAGTGGTAGGCAGACTGATGATGGTTATTTGTCCAGTCTGCCGTCCTGTGGTAGTACCACCGCTTTCGAATGTAACACCCGTGAAGTGGCCTTGTCGCGTTTCGGGAATAGTTTGAAAGTAGCCAGGTATAACGAGAGGAGTGTGCACTGTCAATCTAGATAGTACACGCTCGTTCCCTCAAGCCGGCATAGTGGAGGTGACTGCTGCCCGTAGAAATCTCTTTGTAGTAGCAGTCGTTTTCGTTCATGGACCGCATTCGTAACAACGTTACGTAACAAACGTAACAACGTAACCGACCGTAACAATGAGTACAAACAAAATTGAACTTTCTAGATATGAAAATCTAAAATATTAGATGTCAAATTTTCTTGTAAAGCAATTGCAAAATAATCGTTCGTAATCTCGTTCCATTTTGTATCAGATTCACCTTTGATCCTATATCATAATACACTAATACTTAGATCCGGTTTAATGCACTCACGTTTATTACCTATGTTCCTAGGAATTTACACTTTATGATGCACTTTTAAAAGGGCACTGTTTATGCTGCTACTTTGTTTCACGAACAAGGACACAGACACTTAAATAATACATTACCTCCCAACATCTGCCCCTATCAATATATAAATAATTCGGTTTATTTATTTACTATAATTTAATTTAATGTATCTATAGTTTAGTCCTAATTATTAATTATTATTATCTTAGTAATTATTATGTGTTGATATAATTAGAAATAGGATCATACATAAAGCCCTGTAGAACACCTTAATTAAAAATTGACAGCACGAATGAATAATAGTTTTTATTTATAGATAACAATTGAACACAAATAAACTGAATAATACTGAATGTAAATATTCGAATATTTCACATCATTTGTACAATAAATAATTTAACGATTAACTTAATCAAAAGCTTAAGGCAAAACAAACAAGAAACTCTATTCCACGAGTAATTTAATACTAACAGTTCCACGAGGGTCATGAATATAACGAAACGGGTGAAAAGGTTACTCAGTAAATATATGAATAATGGACATCACAATATCTCGCTTTAGTTATGAACAGGCCTATATTGACCACCCGCCGCGGTCCTTTGCTAAACGAAAATTTACGGCCGAACCCGAACGAAGCCGAACTTAAAGTCAATTGTTGTTCCATTAAGCCAATATCCGAATCGAGCGCTCCGTATACAGATACGACTTCTCTTATTTGTTACGTTCGTATCCTGGGAAATGACTTCGACGATATATTTTAAATTGTATGGAGATATTAAAATTTATTTTACCTTCGCTTCCCGTGTAGCGATATCTTACTACGGACACTATCTGGAATTGCGCTTTTCTGACATTTATTCGATACTCGTTATTATCATTTTTCATACTATTACGGTTCACTATCAAGGTATCTAGGGTGAGTTGATAAAAATTTACGAATAAAAAATAAGTAAAAGTTAATATAAATGCTAAACTGCGACGGTACAATCGGAGAATAAATAACCAAAGGTCAGAAGGTTAATGAAACTCGCCGACATAGAACAATTAATTTGGTGGAAAGATTTATTCATAGTAATATTTTACTAGAAGATTCTGACGGGTTTTCACTCTTTTGGACATTGATTTTCGTTCTGTTTGAGACGACATTTTACTGACTTCGCAGACACTTTATAATAGTTCAACTTTACTGTCTAAATGATAAATTTAGACACTAGTTTTCGTAGTCCTGCGGCTACAGACGTCTCTAGGCCGGCTTAAGGATGCAACGTGCTGGTTGATAGTGCAAACTCCTTTCCTTATAACCAGCTATTTCGAACCTTTGGGTATCACTTGAAAGTGTCGGTACTACCTCGGGGACTGTGCAATCAATCATCTGTCTACGATTCTTACCTCTCTGTATATCTTCTGTGATGATTTTTCTTTTTATTTACAAATATCTTTTAAAATCCATAATTTCCATTAAACATGCTTTATGATAATGAATATTACGAACTTATTCCATCCATTATTTAATTTTCGTCCCGCAGGTCGAATTTTAGAGATGAAAACAAAATAACATTAATTGAGCGTCTTGACGAGGTTTTAGGACAGACGGTTGAGATAAAAGTAGGGGTAGATTAGAAGATATTCGCTCTCATTATTTATAATATTCTTAAGATGTTTTATATCTTGGGCCGGAGGACTGACAAATGGAGTTTGGGAAAGGAGGTCCCAAATTGCAGCTGTCACAATCGTTCATTTACTATGCGAGTATTTTGCATAAAATTTATAATTGTTATTTATTTGTTCCTAGACGAAAGCGGTTTTTGATGTTTAGGGGGTTTTAATTATTTTTACATTATTGTTAAAATAGGTTTGTGCGGATCAAAACTCATATCTGTCATATCTTTAATTTATTAATTGATCAATAACTGAAATTGTATTAGAAAATTCATTATTAAAATAAATACATTTTCTATCGCATGTCATACGTTTCTACATAATGTCCTATAATTATATCCTCCTGTCCTGCGTCTGACATGGAATTTTAACCCGTATTTTCTTGCGTTGTGGACGTTTTTCGTATATATGTAATTGTTATACCTATGGCATTTCTTCTAAGTAAAATAACTCGTATATTAAATGTTCACGTATGGGACATTATGTCATATTTTTGTTTAAATTATTAATGTAATAATTATGTTATGTTCGATTCAATTTGCATTTCAATTTAATACCAGTTCTGTTCGTGACAAGGTCTATTTTTGTGTATCAATTATAGATACATTAAGACGTTTATTTCTTAACTTCTTATTTCGCAATTACACGCGGTACATTAGAAGTGATTTCACGGTTGTTAATTTTTTACCGTAAAATCAATGATAAATAATGACTATTTATGCCTTATATCAAACATCATAAGGCTCATTTTTGTATCTTTTCATTATTTAATATTGATAGCTGTATTACGGTAAATGACTTAATTTAGCTTTACGATTATCTTATGAATTATATGTTATATTGATTATAGAAGATTTAATAAGGTGGATTTTATTATCGGCCATTTATTCTTAATAAGGATCGGCAGAGGTAGTTAGTGTATACGAGCGATTAGTGGCTATGAGATACTAATGTATTTTTATAGTTATTTACTTTGATACAAGCAAGTACTATCACGTGAAGCTGTAACGTAATCTTAAAGGGAAAAGATAATTTAAGTCTTCTACCCATCCCTGCTAAGATTTGGTTACATTATAAATAAATAGTTTCCAAAGTAGATTGTGTGGGCATATCGAACTGAATGACAATAAATTATTGAATACGTAGGCGATTTGATTGATGAAAGCGACTTTGCGTGTGTTAAAAAATTCGTATTGGTCCAGTGAGGGGTAATCGAACCTATGATCATCAATCACGACTACAATACGTAATCAAAAGACTACATTAATTGCAACCTACAACTTATAGTGACTCGCGATGTCGTATGCAAGAAAACAAATTATTGTAGGTCATATGATATTCTGCATGATGTTGATCGTAGAGCTTGTACAGACAAATGCTTCCACACAGCAGGGTATACTTCAAGCTATTTTTTAAATTGTTACAAAATAAAAGTAACTCCCACTATCCTAGCTCATTCTTTTTTTAATTTAAAACCCATCCCTATTCAAGCGCTGTATATCCGTTTACCTCATAATTTTCTATTAAGGTGCAGCATCAGGTACCCTAGATCCAGAACATACTCTATTTGTAATTTTTTTTTCATTGTAGCTCCGAATGTAACAACACTCCGCCTGATGTAAAGCTAGAGTGCGGTCCATGAATGGAAGCAACTGCTGCTACAGAGGCTTGAGGAGACGAGCATGTACCATCTAGATTGACAGTGCACACTCGTCTCGCTATACCTGGCTACTTTCAAACTATTCCCGAAACGCGACAAGGTCACTTCACGGGTGTTACATTCGAAAGTGGTGGTACTACCCCAACACGGCAGACTGGACAAATAACCATCATCAGTCTGCCTACCACTCCTTAATAGTGCCTATAGGCACTGAGCGACAAAAGTTACATTGGTACCAGTCAGAATTAGCGAGGTTCGAACACGTGTCTCATCGATCGTGAGTTCACGTGTCTTACCGCTAGACCACGGCCGCTCTAGCTGCATGACTAATGACTATCTTCGCTTATCCTTTCTACAGACTCTTTCGGCCGCTTAGCTTCGATCAATGGGAACCTAGTTTGTATCTCTATCAAACTTTACCACACCATAAAGTTGCAGCTCAGACGGCTATTTTTCTTATTCTGCAGCGTAAACTGGTTCATCTGTTATTTAGTAATAAAATCAGTCATGTACGAGTATATCAATAAGGTTGTTTCCAGTCGTTTAGTCACAATATTCAGTGCATATATCACAACAAGCAGGTGGGTTCAACTACATATAATACTATCTCTTTTATATTAACCCAACTTTACATTAGAGAAATTCGCTTTAAATAAAACAAATATTTTTTTAGAGATTTTTATCTCCGTCTTTCGAGAACGGTTTTAAGCAACGAGAGGTCAACCTGGATGGGATATCAAGCTGACATTGGAGGTGATATGGTCGGATTAGTATAAAAAAAAATTTGTAGTGATTCTTAAGAAAATGATTTGAGTAGTGTATGAAAGCCTTAACAATTTCCCGCACCTGTCTCCAAAAATAGTTGGGTAATGCACACGAAAGTGACAATGGGATCCTTTGCATCATCATCTCTATGAATACTTTGGCAAATATCCCGAGAAATATTGTCTATATCACGGGACCTTATTCTCTTTCATAAATACCTTTATGAGATTTCTTTATTTACGATATTCTTACTACTATATTCCTTTGTTATTTTCATATATTTCGCACCATTTACTTGTTAATATTAACGTAATAAATATCAACGAAACGATGTTTTTAGAATCGTGCCAATTTATTCACACATATATTCTCGTGGAACCAGGCGTCATAGATGGATAGAAATATATAGAATAAAAGAACCTCGGCATGTGACCATCCCATGTTAAGATAGACCGCGGTTCATGATCGGAGACAACTGCTGTCATAGAGAAATGCGCTGACCTGGGGTAGTACCACCACTTTCCAATGTAACACCCTTGTCGCGTTTCGGGACGTTAAAAGTAGCCAGGTATAACAAGAGGAGTGTGCACATGGTGCATACTCGTCTCCTCGAGCCGGCATAGCGGAGGCTACTGCTGCCCGCATAGGTTTCTCTGTAGTAGCAGTTGTTTCCGTTCATGGACCGCACTTTAGCTTTACATCAGGCGTGTGTGAGTGTGTAAGACGAATGTGCGGGTTTAGCAGGGCTCACACTCCTTACCCTATGCCCGGCTACTTCTAAGCTAATTCAGCGACTAATAACGCTTGCAACAAATTCTTTAAGATAGCAGTTTGTATGCGATCCAGGGTGCTATTATGGTGGCACCAAGGAGTCGTTATGGTGGCCATAGAAAAAATGCGTGCGCACAGTCTAATGATTTAATGCCAATGCCAATACCAAAAACGCGCGCTTTAATGTGGCGCACAGCCGCATGGTGTTGCTGTCGTCGACACAGTCGTTTACTACAACTAATTTTCAAGCTTAATTAAAAAAAGAACCGTAAACTTTGTTCGCACAGCTGTGAGATTCGAATCAAGAAATCATCCTACGCGAACAATAAGTCAAATCTATTATAGACAACTCTTTTTAAACCATATACACGAACGTATACGAAAAAGAGACAACAATAATAATACTAATTCTATCTAATATTGGGAAACCAGTTTGGTAAAAATGTCGCTCGTTAAAATAATAATAGAAAGTGGTTACATTTGTACAGAATCTTCTGAATCGTTTCGACAAAGATGGATGACGCTGACCTTAACATGACGTCACACGAAAATGAACCTATATCCATTCTATTACGATGTAATTTGAGAATAAAACTAGTTTTTTGGGCGCGTTTTGCGGCGCTGAGATAGTTTTTTTGGGTAGTTTTGAAAAATGAAAATTTTTTTAAAAAAAAAATTATGGATTTCGAAATTAGAGGGCATTTCCTACGCCTTTTGTTTTGGCACTTGTGCCCTATTTTGTTCCGTTTCCGAGATATCGCCATCACTTCCGGTCCAGAGTCCACTTCCGGTCAAAGTCGAGGTTTTCCTGAGGTCACGGGAGCGCCGCGCCCCCTACACGTATCAAAAAGAATCCTCTCTCTAACTCCCCCTGTTATAAATTATAGAAAAAATTACGTTACGTATAAAAATGGATACGCGCAAAAGTAATTATTTAAGATTAAAACCAACACTCACATACACGCACGCACGCACACATACGCAAACATTATTTCGTTCGTCCAATTATTTTAAAACCGCACTTCCTGTACAATAATGATGTCACAAATTATATAGAAATTATTAAAGCAATGACTAAGATTACCATGAGCAATACTTAAATCCGGTCGCGCTATGAGCGATTACAATGAGTTATACCCGGTTTTTTTTATTATTATCTATATGTTTGTATGATTAAATAGAGATCTAGTAACCTAGACCATAATTAAAGACCTGGATAATGGAGAGAAGTATGTCCTGTCAGTCAACCTGGATGACCTGGAAGCGACCCATGACGTTATAGACGTGACCCTAATTATATCGGGCACAGTGCAATCGCATGCCGGACTACTATAAAAATGCTAATAATTATAACATTACAAAAGAATCCCTTCAACAAATAAAAAGAATCAAAAGTTACATAAAAAGAAATTTCCTCCAACAAAATGTATAAACTTTCACCGATAGGGGGTAATTATTTTCCGGGAGAACGTTATTATTATAAAATCTACGGTTCGAATTAAATTTTCCGAATAAGTTTCGGAACAGGAATATTTTGCGGAAAGTTGGCGCGGTCTAAATACATTTTTGGAGTTTGGCAGATTATTCTAAATGATTGTGTTACTTGTTTAAGTTTTATATGTAATTTAATCAACCCTTTGTCTATTTTATGTTCTTAATACGCCTAAGATACTTGCTCAAGTAAAAAAATAGGAAAGAAGCGAATGCTCGACATATGACATCATTTGACCTGATGTAAAGCTAGAGTGCGGTCTATGAACAGATATTACTGAGAAATTGCAAACAGTAGTCGCCTTCGCTATGCCAGCTTAAGGAGATGAATGTGCAGAAAACAAAAGTATCATTACAATAATGTTTTATAAATATACTTTGTATAGTTTAACAAATGTCTTCCAATTAAGTACGGTTGTTAGAAATATACATGATAACATGATATTATAAATATTAAAAAAACAAAATAAAAATTGTAGTCACTAGCTTTGGGAGTCACAATCATGTTTTTTTTTTTTTTTTTTTTTTTATTGTAGCTCGACATGTGACAACACTCCGCCTGATGTAAAGCCAGAGTGCGGTCCATGAATGGAAACAACTGTTACCACAGAGAAATCTCTACGGGCTGCAGTCGCCTCCACTATGCCGGCTCGAGGAGACGAGCATGTACCATCTAGATTGACAGTGCACACTCCTCTCTTATACCTGGCTACTTTCAAACTATCCCCGAAACGCGACAAGGTCACTTCACGGGTGTTACATTCGAAAGTGGTGGTACTGCCCCAGGACGACAGACTGGACAAATAACCATCATCAGTCTGCCTACCACTCTTTAATAGTGCCTATAGGCACTGAGCGACCAAAGTACATATAACAAAGTTACATTGGTACCGGTCTTTAGCGAGGTTTGAACACGGGTCTCATCGATCGTGAGTTCACGCGTCTTACCGCTAGACCACGGCCGCATCGATGTGTTTATCTCAAGACGAATATACTCGTAAAATAAATATAGCCAAAGGATTGTTTCAACATTCGTGTCGCAGCAAAATCGATGAGTGACGAAAATAAATCCGAATGTTCTGAATCGATATTCGATGAACAACAACAACTGCTCTTAATTAATTCATACCACCAATAGAATGTAGCAATCGATCAAAAATACGATTAAAAATATAATACTACAAGTTTGCGTGTAAAAATATGAAATAATCGTGTTCAACATTTTGGTGGGGAATATTACGTTATTTCACTTTTAGATTTTGACCCTTTTCATTTTAAAAAACGACAATATTTTAGAACATATTCACGAGCGATTTAATTCCTCATCTTTACTAATGCCCATCTTCCTACCGGCGTAGACAGAAGCGATGGACATCTTGCCCTACATGCCACGTTGACTTCGACCATCTATTCTGCACGTGGATGTTCGTGTGCTCCCCAGCTGAATCATTCTGAACGTTGACCCGCTTCATTAAGACACTGCCTTCCAATCCACTTTTGCACCTAACATTTTTTTTTTATTGTAGCTCGGCATGTGACAACACTCGGCCTGATGTAAAGCTAGAAGAGTGCGGTCCATGAATGGAAACAACTGCTACACAGAGAAACCTGTGCGGGCAGCAGTCGCCTCCACTATGCCGGCTTGAGGAGACGAGCATGTACCATCTAGATTTAAAAATCTAGACATAAAAATTTACTTGCATTTTGAAATGCACATATTTCTGTAATCACGACAATTGAACAGACAAAAAAAAGGTCAAAGTTACAATATAGAAACAGGTCTAAACCGATCGTGTAGAACATTCTGTCCACCCTCTTAGTGTAGTAGTGGGTGGGGCGATAAATCACCCAAAAAATCGGGTAGCTTGAAAAAATTACACGATTCGTACAAAAATATCGGCCGGTAGCAATTTTCGTCACTGCTCATTTCCTTTACAGAGATTGGTTACGAGGTTCACAATCACACTGGTTGCTATTTTTAGAATCAGCAAAATACGACAACAATTAGTTCTTTTAAGTCAGACTAGAGCCATAACTCGAGTATTTTTCTATAACAAGCTGTTGCGCGCGACCTCACATGCATATAATTAATATTATGTATTTCACACTTCTCTTCCATCTCTGAAGAATCTTTTATAGAGATAAAACAACCGCGCAGTTTCACCCACGTTAATCTAAAAAAGGCCCGAAATCTTCAATAAACGGGTCTATCTAAACCATTTTTTTTTAAATCGGAATATTTTAAAAATAAATATGTATTAAATATTATCCCATTCAATATGATTGAATAAATTCATCTAGTGTGGAATATTATTCATGTGGACTTTGGTTAATAATTCGGGTCAGTACAGGGAACGTTCGTTGTTCACTATAACTTATCAGACAGACGAATCAATGCATTATATTACTTTCATTTCTATGTAGAAGAATAACTGGTAAGCAGACTGATGATGGTTATTTGTCCAGTCTGCCGTGTTGGGGTAGTACCACCACTTTCGAATGTAACACCCGTGAAGTGACCTAGTCGTGTTTCGGGAATAGTTTGGAAGTAGGCAGGTATATCGAGAGGAGTGTGCACTGTTGGTGCATACTCGTCTCCCCAGGCCGGATTAGCGGAGGCGACTGCTGCCCGTAGAGATTCCTCTGTAGTAGCAGTTGTTTCCGTTCATGGACCGCACTCTAGCTTTACATGAGAAATAAAATTAAATAACCTCTTTGAAAAACGCACTCGAGAGCTTTGAGAAATAAAAATAGATCAGCAACATCTAAGTCAGAATGAATGTTTAGTTCTGGACCATAGTATGTATAATAAATTAAAAAATAAAGTGGGGAAAATAATGATTTTATTTTGATCATAGATTTTAGTGTGTGTCGACCTCTATTTAATAGTTTTGTTTTATAAAGTAATGTGTCAGAAATATGACAAGCTCGTTCGTTTGTTTTTTTATGCAGTAAGAAATATATTTTTACTCAGGCAACAACATGGTTTATTTTATTTAATTGGAGTGTCTCCTATCACTCCAAAAGTGCATAGGAGACAATGCCCTAACGGGATTCATTTGTTACTGGAACAACGACGTATTTTAAATTACTAAACTGTACATGTCACGCATGTGACTTAATTTTCAGTATGGAACCTTCTTTAACTTTAAAAGTCAGATATATACAATACATATATTGTGTGAATATGTTTGTTGGTGTGCGTCGGTGTGTATGCTAAAGTTCATTATGCAGGATGAAGCCAGTGTGAAATTCTGAAGCTTATAAACTAGTATTATGTAGTTGATGAAAGTTCCTCTTTAATACTATACGAAGCCTCAAGTGTTTAGCTCAAGACTAACTAAGCCCGCAATTCAACATCTTTGTTATACACTAACATTTTTTAAATCATAAAAAATCCATTTCAAACACTACAATTATTATATTAATACGTATTACTATGTTATTACGTAATACGTAATATAGTAATACGTAATATATTAATACGTAATACGTATTTAGATACGGTCGTACAAACAAATGAACAAAAAAAATTTTTTTATATTTTTTATAATGGCCGAATGTTGTAAAATATAATAAAAAAAGAAACGCGAGCATCTAAAAATATTATAACACATTATATCCAAAAATACACAGACAAATTATTATCCCAAAAATATGTATAATAGATTAAAAAAGATATTTAATATTTTCCTTTTATGGTTTTTCTTTTTTGTACAAAAAGCAAACAAACCTTTATTTATTGCGTCAAGTTAATAAACTGCGCACTTGTTTAGCTAAGGACTAAGAAAATATTGATGCCTCGAACTTAGGACATACGAACATAGAGTAGCGGGGAGCGATTTAAAGAACAACGACGAGCGTCAGACTACTTATACTTGGTACGACCTCACATTAATATTTTTTCCAAAATGGCTCCTTATACATGCATGTTATCATTTTAGAAATGAAGCTACGAAATGAGTTCTGTTAGAATCTCATTAAGAAATAAACTTAATATAAAGTTATACATCAAAGAACTTTAGTTTCGAACACAAAAGATTTTACTGTTGATAAAGCGCTCAAAATTAATTCTCTTTTAAATAACTTTAATTATTATTCACCTACATATATTTAATATTTAAATATATCACCTGTATACATATATAGTAATTATGGACTCTATTAACAGCAGTAGCGGAGAGCGGACAGCCCAAAGGGAAGCCGACCAACAAATATGCTCAAAAGCCACCAAAAAAGGACAACATTGCTAGCCTAAGTTTTAAAATAGATACATCGTTAGTTTTTAGATTTATATCTAAGTTATTACAAATAATTTCAAAAGGGAAGTCTATAGAAAACGTCTTGTATGATCCTTCCACTAGTTTTCTTTGCTGTGGGTGTACGCATACGCGGAATAAATTTCACGTTATTGCAAAATACATAAATATGAAAGTTTATTGTTGGTAGTTCAGTAATTTTTATGTATATTATATTGTATGAATAGGTTTTTATTTTTACAGTTTATTTCTTGTTACGTGAACAATTAATGAATCCTGACTCCTGAAATACAGTATATAACTATCAAGTCAGCGTATCCTAGGTCAATGTTATTTTTACTAACATTAATATAAGTTCATCTCTACTAATCGTGTTTGTAACTTTAAATTGATTAAATAAAGATTATTATTATAATATATTATCTGAGTAAAAACGTTGTCTACTAAAAAACGCTTTCGCTTAACCGCTGTTATCGAGGTCTGTACCTAAAATTAGGCTACTGTTGACAATACGTTCGGAAGCACAAGCTTGCCATAACATTGAAATGTTTTTGTTATGTTATTATAGAATAGAAAATATACTACACGAGAGGAATTTATCCACAGACTTCATATAATACAAACTTGGGAGAAGTATTTTGTCGGTATAGTTATAGTACTACTTGGTCACGTAAAGAACGGGAATGAAGGCGGGCAATGCGCGCGCGCAGCTTTACTGTCAGCGTATAATGAATTGTATATTGGGCAAATGGGCAGGGAAAATTATATAACGACGCATCTGTGAAAATTAAAAAAATAATAATATTTAAACATAAAAAAGAGTGGTAAGCAGACTGACGATGGTTATTTGTCCAGTAGTACCACCACTTTCGAATGTAACACCCGTGAAGTGACCTTATCGCGTTTCGGGAATAGTTTGAAAGTAGCCAGGTATAAAAGGGAGGAGTGTGCACTGTCAATCTGGATCGTCTCTTCAAGCCGGCATAGTGGAGGCGACTGCTGCCTGTAGAGATTTCTCTGTAGTAGCAGTTGTTTCCATTCATGGACCGCACTCTAGCTTTACATCAGGCGGAGTGTTGTCACATGCCGAGCTACAATTAAAAAAAAACCTGATGATTGTGAAACGGTTTTTTGCGCTCTCCATAGAGGCATATTATTATCCTAATTATTTTCAGTAATCTTAACTTTTAACGAAATTCAAACAGATTAAAAATAAGAAAACTATAGAATCTTAAAAGCCCCTTAGTCACCTCTGAAAATAAAAGGACATGAAGAAAAGGCGTGTTTATTATTTGAAGACGCGACTCGTCTTAAAATCTGTTACTCTTAAATTATGCGTGTACCTTTAGAATAACATTTTATGAGGGATGGTTAAGCCGAGAGGGTTGTTTTGTTACGTCCAATAAAAATATTTGTTTAGTCCTTAAAGGTTTGCTTCACATCGTGTCTTCCTTTTTAATACATTATTTTAACTGCTGATTAAACTTGAGTGCGGTCCGTGAGCCGAGACGACTGTCTCCACAGAAAATTCGAGTGTAACTCGCGTGGAATAACTTCGTATAATAAGGGAAGATTATCTGGGACATTGACGGGGTAGGGTGAGATAACTCACTGAGCCGGCATAGCGGAGGCGATCGGTGGACTCAAGTGTAACGCCAGTCGGGCTACTGTATAAAAGTTTTATTCATTAGAGCTTCAACAACCACGATTAATGAATCGCCGAGGTCCTGACTCACCCTTTTCTTAATTGAAAAAGCAAACGGTAGAAGTGATATAAATCCACAAAGAAATTACGCAATCAAATATTCTATTATAGTAGTAAATATTTGTATAGTAAACGAATTGTTAATATATTCGAAATTATAAATAACCCTTATTGCTCGAGTAATAGAGTCTATTATGCTGGCGAAATGTTTTCAATTGAAATTATACCCTAACAGGTTTTTATTATCAATTATCACGTCGTATTTAAATAATTATTATAAAATAAAAATATATCTTCGATTGTTGACAGAACATATTTATTCAATTTGTTTGTATAGATTTAAAAACATCCGGTTCATTGTAAAATATACGATAGCGGTAGCGAAATATAAATGAGTTTATCTTATTTCATAATTTAATTATTAACTTACAAATAAAGTAAATTTGCACTCAGAACTAAGAGTTCATTTTACGCCACATATACAACTGCTGCTACACATAAATTTCTACAGGCAACAGTCGCCTCCGCTATGCCGACTCGAAGAGACGAATGTTGACAGTGCACCTCCTCCACTCGTTGTACCTGGCTACTTCCAAACTGATCCCGAAACGCGACAAGGTCACCTCACTAGTGTTACACTTGAAAGTGGTGCTACTACCCCAGCAAGGCAGACTGCGCTAATATTCATCATCAGTCTGCCTACCACTGTTTATATCTAACTAACACGAACTCGTAGATGCTGCATTTCCATAGGCCTGACAAAAATACATTGAGACTGGTTTGGGAAATATACAAGGACCCATATACCTCTAACTAGATCATACGATATAAGTTTTAGATTATCACTTATTAAGTACGTAAGAAATTATGATTAATGAAATAACTTAAATTTTGTTACAGTGCCGATATCGGACGTGCAAGGTGTACTAGGAAAGAAGGCGGCACTACCTTGTGATATACAACCGTTGCACTCTGAAGATTCAGTCTCCATGGTACTCTGGTTTAAAGATACGGATGGTGAACCGCTTTACAGGTGAGTGCATTATGTGTAGGCAGGCGTACAAAATAATGACAAAACATTCCCACGTTCGATTGATTGTATCCTCGCTTAGAAACAAAATAAATATGTGAATATTTAAAACAGCTATGACATACGAGGTCGTTCGGCGAACCAACCCAAGCTCTGGTCATCACCGCTGGTCTTCGGTAACAGAGCTTACTTCAGAGCGACTGCGGCACCAGCAGTTCTCCTCCTAGACAATGTGACAGCAGATGATGCTGGCATGTATAGATGTAGAGTGGATTTCAAAGACTCGCCCACGAGAAATTTAAAAGTGATTTTTACTGTTATAAGTAAGTATGATTTATTTGTCACAAATGGGAAGATCTGGGGAATTAAAAATCCATTCTTAGGTTTAAGCGATCAAACTAGTAGGCAAGCATTTTTTAAACTGTTAGGTAATCATCTTTAACTTGTTGTAAGATATATAGGCTAACCAAAGTACATTACATTGATGCCGGGTAAGATTTTAGGTTCGAACGTCTATGCTTACACGTCTGCGGTCGCAGAATAGTTTATCTTGACCATTATTGTTAGAATTTAGAAGTGAGGTTACTGTACTTTCACCACAATCTACCCGTCAACACTTCTACGTAGATACATATATCATCTCATCGCTTTTCAGGTAATAAGGTATTGTTTCTGTTTCAGTACCTCCGAGCAGACCGTCCATTTATGACAACCGGAATAAAGATAGAACGAAATTAGTTGAAGCCTATGATGAAGGTTCTACTGTGAACCTATCGTGCGTCGTTCAAGGAGGTACGCGAATTAACAACTTATACACAAAATGTTACTAATAAAGATTAACTAATCTTGTTCATGGGATCCTTCAAGCGTAGTGTGAAGAGGCATCTCATCAAGCCGGCATAGCGGGCGCGACTGCTGTCTGCAGATCCCCTGCTCTGACAGCAGTCGCCTCCGTTCATGGATCGCACTCTGGCTTAACATCAGGCGGAGTACGGTCATATGACGTGCTACAATAAAAAAAATAAAATTAAACTTTATCTCATTGTAATAAAGTTCTTGAAAGTGTTGTCGGAGCCAGTTAGTTTTCTTAGTTGAGATCATTTTGAACAATCCCCATATTTTTGGTGCCGACTGTACCCAATAGACCCAAATTCCTAAAAAAAACATCAAGTCTTTATCCAGAATACAGAATTAATCATATCAGCGTTTTATTTGCAGGTCGTCCACCACCTCGAGTAATTTGGTATTTAGACAATGAAGTAATAGATGAATCATACGACCAATTATCAAATGGTACAACTATCAACACGCTGAGGTATCCCAATGTGGGTAGACAGCATTTGACAGCGAGATTCTCATGTCAAGCCATGAACACGAATTTGGCACCACCTGAAACCAAAGTTGTTATTTTAGACGTTAATTGTGAGTATAATGATTTTTGCTTCATGTTAAGATGAACTGACGGCAGGTACCTCTCATTATACCTAGCTACTTCCAAACTGCCATGCTGCTCCCGAAATGCGACTACTTTCTTGACATTCATAAAGTAAAAGATGTTAAAAGTATCTAACGCAGGGTGCGTTACTATTTATTTAAAAGAAACAATCAATTTTGTATGGTTTTAAAAAAATATATTATAAAAAAATAAGTATGTGATTCGAGTCTGGATGTTATGGATGGATGATTTTGTCTTGTTATCCATTGTAGTGGGTAACCTAGTTTGTGGTCAGGCATTGTATGTTTAAAAAAGCTCACGAGATTATAATGAATGTAACTGTTGTAATATTAGGGACAAACATTATTTATTTCAGTTTCTCTAATTTGCCCATTAGTAACAGAATTATAAAGTTGGTTCATTCAAATTAATTCTAGTTTAATTTTCAATATTAATTGGCCAATTTCCATAATTAATTTAAAATGTTTTGAGTTGTATTACAATCACCATTTCGTATTGAAACCTAATTTATGCCTATTTTAATTTTAGTAAGACCGATAGCAGTAACAATTCTAACCAAAGAAAAATACCTATCAGCCGACAGACGATATGAGATCGAGTGTAAGGCGATTGGCTCGAGGCCCGAAGCTACAGTGACGTGGTGGAAAAGTAGCAAACATTTGGGAAAATCTGCAAAAAATGTAAGTACCTACCGTTCGCATTATATTACGATCTATCCGAAGCGAGTATAGTGATGTTTGTTGAAGTTGTTTACTTTAATTCAAGCTCAATACCTAAATACCAGTCCTCGCTGATCTATTCTATTTAAAATGAAATACTAGTAGACAATTACGAGCAGAAATGAAAAATATAAAACTAATTGTAACTGACGCGGTGCGAAATAGAAAACAAGAATTCTATTTTGACAAATAAACAACGAAAAACCGTTGACATTTTATAAAATATTTCAATTTAGATAAAGGGATGATTTAAAAGAAAACAAATAGAAAGTATAAATAAATGAAGAAACATCGCACGCGGCGTTTCAAACTGTACCAGAAAAAATAACAGACAATGTTTTTTGAATTGAGGGATGCGTATTAAGAATTCATTGAATAAGTCTTGAAATAATATTTGACAATAAGAATGTTGTGTCAGAAACGCTACGATTATTTCATATTGTTTTAGTATTATTTTATCATTTCGTATAGTACAATTAAACAAAGTGCAGGCAGCGGTTATCGGCTTGTAACTTTAGACATGACAAAAAGTTTAAAAACCAAATTAACGTTAAGCGAAACATGGAAGTGGCTCTTCGGGCACGCGTCACGTCTTCACCGTGGATGGATGGCGTTATCTGCTGCTGAACTCCTGGTTTAAAATGTTAATTATATGCCATGTGTTACATGACCATTCACTATGACATCGATAGACAACGAAGATAAATAATTCGTAAATACAACACATAATTTAATCAAACTGTTTTCGTATCCAATATCGGAGGGACTATTTTAATGTTACGTGAAACAAAGTTTTGGTAAATTTTAAGGGCTCTTCTGCTCTAGTCTGTCGATTCGAATATTCCGATCAAATTTCGTACATCATGACAAGTATTAATTGGCTTAAATTAGTTTGTAAATAACAAACTATTAAACTATTCGACAATAAATGAAACTTTGTGAGCTTTTTGGGTGAATGGGACTTTATAACGTCTAAAATTCAAAATGAAAAGTTCTATAATAATTTCTTATTTTCAGTTTTCTGAAAACAACGAAACGTTGAGTGTATTAACATTGGTGCCGAGTGCCGATGACAATAATAAGTATCTAACGTGTCGCGCTGAAAACAAACTGATATCCGATTCAGCCATTGAAGACAAGTGGAAACTAAACGTGCACTGTGAGTTTCATGCTTTACTATTCTGTATAACCTTTTTTTTATTCTAACTCGTTATATGACAACGCTAGAGTGAGATCAATGAACACTGCAGAGAAATCTCGCTGTAGTGAAGTCGCCTCTGCTATGCTGGTCTGAATTGACGAGTATGCACCATCTAGTTTGACAGTGCACACTCCTCTCGGTTAACCTGGTTGCTTTCAAACTGTTTCAAACCGAAACGCGACAAGGTCACTTCACGGGTGTTACATTCGAAAGTGGTGGTACTACCCCAAGACAGTAGACTGGACAAATAACCATCATCAGTCTGCCTACCATTCTTTAATAGTGCCTATTGGCACTGAGCGACCAAAGTACATATCGACGGGCCCGAAGAACAAAGTCATATCTACAAAATGTCAACTTTACAGGAGAGCGTTCCAAAGTTTGAATTGCGTATATTTTCTAAACTAGTCGACGGAATTCTATGATATTTTCAAATATTGTTATTGAACACTATAGTGTTATATATTTGTTTATCATTTTACTGTATTATTATTATTTTAAAAGATAGTGGGTCATATATGACTATATGACGTTTTAGTATGGAGTCCCCTCTGTGGTATGTGTACATGAAACGTTTATCTTCGGAAATACATTTAAAAAATTATGTCGTATGTGAATATAGTACGTTTATCTGCGGGATATTTTAAAAATTTTAGTCCTATGTGAACCTTTTCAAACGAACAGACAGTTTCAGAATAAGTTTTTTCTGGCTTAATTCAACAAAACTTTGTAATATTTATTTTAAATAATCACTTATTGAAAAATAAGGCATAATAATCATATATTTTTGTAAAAAAAAAACAATTTTACAAACTGAAATAATCGAACAAAATTGACAATCATTAATCAAAATAACACGAAATATTATGTTAGCAAGCGGTCTAACTGAGATCAGATTCTTTAAGATCCTTTTTTACAAATGAAAATATCTAAATGCATGCTTTTATTTTATTATTGTTATCAATAAATAAATATACAAGATTCCTATAATTTTTATTAACATTAAAATTTACATTTTACATAAATAATGGTAATAAAACAGTATTTATAGCTATAAACCACAAACAACTTTACTTTTATAATTCAGTCTATAAAAATTACAATCAAATACTATTCATAACCTCATCAACTAAATGCTCACTTTCATCTACATGGTGTGATAAAGACCCAAAGTAAGGAGGAATAATCTGAAGATATCGCGCCAGTTTTGCACATTCATACTAAGACTTCACTAAGGAAATTTTGAGAGACTGTATATGCTACTTTCAGCTCTTTTTGTGATATGTGAGATCTTCTGGGGTTACCCCGGAGAACTAACACTTGTGAAGACGTTTGGACCGTTGCAGTCAGCATGTACTTTCTTTATATTCGAGAAAATTTTAACACCTTCAATGACTGAAAAAGTCGAAAAAAATCACAACCAACAAACGCCCTTCATCAAGACTATAAATTATTTTTCTTTTTTTGAAGAACGATAAGGAGTGGACATTGTCACCCTCAATTTGAGTATGTTCCTTCTCTAAAAAACGGTGCATTATATGAACGTAATATTTATAGGCAACATATACGTTTTCGGCACAATTATCCAACCAAAATCTAAACTCATCAACACCTTTCGCTTTCTTTTTTTTTTTATTTTAGCACGTCATATGACCGCACTCCGCCTGGTGTTAAGCTAGAGTGCGATCCATGAGCGGAGGCGACTGTTGTCAGAGAAGGGTATCTGCAAACAGCAGTCGTGCCCGCTATGCCAGCTTAATGAGATGCCTCTTCACACTGCGCTTGAAGGATCCCATGTTATAGGAGGAGGGAAAGACGTGACTGGGAAGGTCGTTCCACAATTTGATGGAACGACAGAAGAAGGATTGCCCGAACTTTTTTGTTCGCGTGGGGATTGTTTCGACGGTGAGGCGATGCATTCGATCGCCTGCACGCGTCGACCTCAAGCGATGTGGGGTAGGAGGGATTAGATCGTGGATTTCTGCTGAACATTCACCGTGGCAGTACCGGTAGAGCGCTGAGAGGGAGGCTATGTCTCGCCTGAGTTGCAGGGGTTCGAGACCCCTAGTCACCCTCTCATCGCCCACAATCCGAACAGCTCTGCGCTGAAGTGAGTCAAGACCATCGAGCACGTACCTCGCGGAGCCATCCCACAGATGCGAACAGTACTCCACACACGACCGTATCTGCGCTTTATACAGCAACAGACGCTGCGTCGGTGAAATTTTCTTCTCAGTAAAATTTAATAGGCAGCTCTAGGCAAATTTAATTCCGAGAAAATATTAACGTGTCCTCATGGACTAAACATTCCCATCTTTGACTACAAGAGGAAACTTTCATGCTTTTACCATATTTGATATACGAAAGAAGAAAGCAGAATGTGGACGAAACATGAAAAAAAGGGGAGCGAATGATGTGAACAAACTTGGTCTTGATTTAAATATCATGTATTTGATAATAAAATTCCATTGCTTCTCTCTATCTCCAAGTCGTCAAAATCTAGAAAGACAATCAATCTTTGTTAATAAGATATTTTTTCAGAACATCACGAATCACTTGCGTGGTGACATATTTTAATCCAAGTTCTTTTTACATCTGACCATTCAGTCATGCGCCACAAGCGTTTTTTAGAGTTAGTTCTAATTTTCGCGGAGCTATTTCTTCTTCAGTAACCTACGATGAGGCTTGTGAGCACTTGTAACTAATGGAGAGGAAACAGAAGTAACCCAGCTCTTATTTTAAGCACAAAATTAATTGTGACAGCCAGGTTGAAAATCAAGCAGCGATGGCATTTGTGTTAAAATTGCGAAGAAGTGTTATCGAGCAAAACGTTTAATTTCTCAATATTTATTGAAGGTATGTTTTCAAGATTTGTACTCAGCTCAGAATTAAATGGGGTGAGTTGATCGGTATCTTTAATATTTATCTTCAAGTTGATAATAATTATGGCGGCATCATAAATTTAAACCATGTAAAATTTCAGTTCATATACCATTCAATTCAGAATAAATATTATCATCATCAAGAGATGGTGGTAAAACGGTACCATATTCTTCTGTACCAGACACCGAAAAGAAAATAGAATCTTATTATGAATTATTTAGTGTTCGAAACACATACTTAGTAACCACAACTTAAGGCCGAAAAAACTTAATAATATGCAACAATAAAATTCCCTCTATACAAAAAACACAAAATTATGACAATTGTTAATTATTTATATACTTATTGAGGGATATTAATAATAGAAAAACGTCACATTTGACAAATGTGTCCAGATAAAACGTTCGATGTTCATATATAACACTACATTGGCAATTACATCTCCAGATAAAAACGTTTTATGCGTACGTGGTACGCCAAAAGTCGGCGCAAAATCCGCAGTAAAAGGTCGTATAATTGCATCGAGTCCGTTATTATAATTACATGTAAATAATAATTGTTCTTTACACAAACAATGTAACAATTAAAAATCAATTAATAAAATTAGAATTACTCGTTACAAATCGTTATTAAGAACTCCCCCGAATAACATTCTATGTAAATATACGACGGCAATTTAAGGTTTATCGATATAACTCCAAAAAAAAACCCACCACTTCTTTTAAATTTAAAATAAATACATTATTCAGAATAATAGCACATAAAAAAAATACTATTTACCAGGATTTATTCTAATATTGAAAAGTTTTGGATAATCACATATTTTTGACAAGTCAGATTTTTAGTGTTTTTTAATAAATTAAGAATTTTGTAAGATCTTTTGTATATCGACATATTATAGTGATTACGTTAATATTAGTTTTGAGTAAAAATTAATTAAGTATTTATAATTATCATGTTGTTGACATGCTCGAGCTTTAACTTCCAAAGTTCCGAAGAAAAATGGCGCGAGTGAGGATAGAACGTCCCCCACCGACCCGCGCAAGAGTCACAACCGCATATAGACCGTTTTACTTCGGAGTATAGGGACACATAGTACTTTCTTCGACTCAATATCTCGGAAACTATTATAGATACAAAAAAACTAAAAACACACATAGATAGATCTGCCATTGTGTATTAATATTAACTAATAAAAGCATTTTCGTTCTTTGGTCACATGTAACTTTGTTCTTCGGGCCCGTCGATATAACGTAGTTACATAGGTCAGAATTAGCGAGGTTCGAACACAGGTCTTAACACGCGTCTTACCGTTAGACCACGGCCGCTCAAAACCATTACCACTATTCATTATTTATCTATTTAACAATATTATCAAACTTTTAGTCCCACAAGGATAGACAGAGTTAATGGATCGTCACATACCCACTATTCTTATACATATACTTCTCTCGCTCAAAAATAATTGTGTAATTCTTATTGGAATATTTATAACTGTACAGAAAAGGCTGAGAAATACCTAATAATAATATAATAAAAGAGAAACCAATCAATTTGGTTGATTGCACGTAGAATTGGTGAGAAAATTAATCACAACTAATATTTGACAGGCGCGAATAAATCAGTGTTACTTCATTATTAGGAGAAAATATCCCTAAATATATTAAATCAATCAATAAGTACAATTGTTTGAATTTGTTATGCGATGTTTTGTTATTGTGTATAATAATAACCTCCCTGTATGATAAACACCTACTTTTTATCACTACCAATCTCTATAGCTATCCTAATATTATTATTATTTTTTAATTGTAGCTCGGCATGTGACAACACTCCGCCTGATGTAAAGCTAGAATGCGGTCCATGAACGGAAACAACTACTACTACAGAGAGAAACGTCTCCACTATGCCGGCTTGAGGAGACGAGCATGTACCATCTAGATTAACAGTGCACACTCTTCTCGGTATACCTGGCTACATTCAAACTGCTCCCGAAACGCGACAAGGTCACTTTACGGGTGTTACATTCGAAAGTGGTGGCACTACCCCAGGACGTCAGACTGGACTAATAATCATCATCAGTCTCCCTACCACTCTTTAATAGACTGAGCGACAGTTACATTGGTGCCGGTCAGAATTAGCGAGGTTCGAACACGGGTCTCATCGATCGTGAGTTCACGCGTCTTACCACTAGACCACGGCCGCCGACATCTATATTATATATACTTGTAATATATATTATTTTTCTGTATATTTATTACTTTGATCATTAATTCCTTTATCTTAGGGCAGAGAAATCATTGCCCATGCAACATTTCTATTTTTCAAACTACGTTTACCTAGTCTTCAGTTTTCGATTTTCATCTTAGGGATTATTTACCCACATTGTATTGCACAAGATATGAGAGGTAAAACAATTATAATTGCTGTTATATTTAGTAGTAGAGAGAGGAGTCGTTGGCGCTCCATAGTTTCTGCCTACCCCAGTGGGAACAAGGCGTGAGTTAAGTAGTAGTAGTTGACTCGTCTATTTCCTATTTTTATAAAAAAAAAAACCGCACACAAAATTAAATAAAAATTTTCATAAAATTTGCTGAAACAAAAGTTATCCGAATAAATATTCTGACGTGCAACATTAGCTGTCTTTGTAAATGTGGGCGGTGAAAGAAATTCGATATATTATAATATTATTAATAATAAGTAATTTCCGAAATTGACGTAGGCGTTATCTCTGGTATGAACTGTAAAGAAACCTATTTTTAACATAATTATAATAACATCTTGTTATATAAAACTTAAATAATATTATTACAAAAACAAAAAGGTACTTTTTCAACATAAATTACTAAGTTTAATTCGAAAACTAATTTGTTTACAGTCAAATATAATTTGGAATCCTTAATTTGGTATTTTATTTTTTTCTCAAATTCGTTTCAACTTACTTTCTAAAAAAAGTGTCTGTAAAGAGGCAAATAACAATTATTATACAGGATGTAAAATGACAGTTAGCAATTCCTTTAACAACTTTTCTCTACCAATACTAAATATTTATTTAGAGAAATTACAACTTACATATGTTATAGAAAGAATCAAAAAATTAACAAAGAAGAAAAGCCAATATACATTTACATCGCAATTAAAAAATATATACAGTGAATTTTTTTTAACTGGGACAGTATGGGGAAATCTGAAACCACAGGAGATACAGGGAAACTGTTTTAGGAACTTTACTCTTTTTTTATGAAAACGAATTTGGCATAATAATTTTTTTGGTCAAGCTTGAGTTGTCCATAAAAATGAGTCATTTTGGTGAAAATTTTTTTTGATGCGGTTCGACTCAGTTTCATGTAAGGATCATTTCATTGTAACGGAAGAAAAAAATCGGAGCCCAGTTAAAAAAATTATCCTGTATATATAAAAGATATACAATGTAATACAATATGTGTGCGTGTGTGTGTGTGTGTAGTGACAAGAATATATATTTTTTGCAATTATTGCAAGGATTTTTTTAAACTATTAGATTTTAAGGAATTTCATATAAAATGAAGTCGCAATGTCATATAACATCGATAATGTAAGCGCGTCCGGCCCTCTATTGGCAATAAGATCAATGACCTCACGCGTGCTCGCGACGGTTTCGACTCCAGCCGTATAGCGATCGACTTGCATTCGCATTGCTCGTTTTTGGTATTTCAATTATGTTTTGTTTGTTTTTTCAACAAACAATGGTACCGTAATGTTATGTATGTAGTTAACATTAGAGACTGATGTTATAAAATTATGGTCACAAGAATTAAAAAATCCTTGGGCGGCCCAAGTACACTACTTCTGATTCCCGTGATTGCTATTTTTACATCCTATATAGATTCTATTTATTATTTATACTTATATATTATTACACCTAAATATTAATGTGAATAATTTCGCCAGATGTTCCGATAGTGCATTTGAAGTTGGGTTCAAATCTTAATCCGGAGGAGATCAAGGAAGGTGACGATGTCTATTTCGAATGTACAGTGAAGGCAAATCCCAAGACACATCGATTAGTCTGGTTTCATGATGTAAGTACACATATCTAAACGTATTATATTACTAACTGACAGTACCCGGCTTTACCTGGATTCATTAAATGTAATTTTTTTGTGGGCGATTTCAACGATCGCCCCGACTCTTTTTTTTTTTAATTTTGGCACGACATGTGACCTCGCCGGGTCTGATGGTAAACGCAGTGGAGGTCCATGAGCATTGACGACTAGAGAACCGCTCGCACGGTGGCTCCAGCCGCCACCCTATGCCGGCCTGAGAAGGTGCTTTTTCACGCTCCGCTTGAAGGATCCAAGGCGAAAGGATTGGGAGAATACATGGGAGGGCAAAGCACTCCACTTGTCATTTTCGTCAGATTCGTTCCGTTTCCGAGATATCGCGGTCACTTCAGGTCCAAATTAAAAGCTTTGCAAAATATTTTGTTAGTGCACGTCTACGCTATAATATGAAAGTACCCTTCAAATTTCAGATCGCTTGCTATCATAGGTTTAATTGTACGTTGATTTTAAGGCAGTCAGTCAATCAGACATTCAGAACTTTTTTATATACAGGGTGTCCCGTAAGTAGTGGTGTCAACGGTATTTTACAGATAGAGGGGTTCAATATCTAGAATATAATTTGGTGATTTTTTAAAATACCTTCTGGTTTAAAAGTTATGACATTTTTAAAGAATTATCATTTTTTCCCCCGTTTTATCACAAAATAATGTTATAAAAATTTGTTTACAATTATTTTCACTGATATTTTTATTTAAGTGGGTTGAGAAAACACAGGGCTTTCTAATTAAAATATAATTTGTAACCAATTAATAACCATGATTAAATAAAAAATTAAAATCTAAACAAGATTTAATTTATCAAATTTTAAGCAAAATATTTAAACGAAGCTGGTGTAAAAAAATTGTATGTAAGGTTACGGGACCATTATTTTAAAAATATCTACAATTCATACGGATTCTAAAACGTATAATAATGATCACTATCATTTTAATTACAATGTTTTTTCGACATAAATACAACAAATGGGCGTCGATTTTTAATAATGCATTCCGATAATAGGACGGATTTTAAGAATTTTTACAGTCGGAAATTTACACTTTTTCACGTCTTAACCTACTGTAAGATAACTGCTTGTAGTTCTAATCTTATTTTCATTTCGGTTCCTTAATTTGACTTTAGGGATGTTCAAAGAGGGGTAGGCAGACTGACGCCTGTTTCAACTCATACTTCATTCAGAGATTATGTACCTTAAGCACATTAGGCAGAGTGTAATCACATGCCGGACTACTATTAAAACAAAGATTATTAAGTAAATTATGGTGTTATTTTTTTTTAAATTGTACTCGTAATTCGGCATGTGACAACACTCCGCCTGTTGTAAAGCTAGAGTGCGGTCCATTAATGGAAACAACTGCTACTACAGAGAAACCTGTGCGGTAGCAGTCGCCTCCACTATGCCGGCTTGAGGAGACGAGCATGTACCATCTTAGATTGACAGCGCATACTCCTCTCGTTATACCTCGCTACTTTTAAACTATTCCCGAAACGCGACAAAGTCACTTCACGGGTGTTACATTCGAAAGTTGTGGTACTACCCCAGGACGTCAGACTGGACAAATAACCATCATCAGCCTGCTGTTGTTAACTTTAAAGAAGCTTTTTATGAGACATGTAATAATAATGAATATGAACTACGCCAAAAATTGAATATCGTGTCCGAAAGAATTAAAAATAATCAAAGAGCCCTAGGAAATATCAGGAGAATTTTTATTAGAAGATGTCGATTATGCATTAGAGTTAGAGGGAGACATTTTGAGCATTTACTTTAATAAATTATTTTCTTATCCGTATCTATTTACATTAGTTTTATTGGAATTCGCATAAGGTAATAATGAAATTTCTTCAACAAATAGCACTTTTTTTGCTAGTTTAACTTTGAAAAATTACTTTAATTAAACGACAGTGAACATTATTATACGTTTTTAGAGTCCGTGTGAATTGCAGATATTTTTAAAATAATGGTCCCGTAACCTTACATACAATTTTTTTACACCAGCTTCGTTTAAATATTTTGCTTAAAATTTGATAAATTAAATCTTGTTTAGATTTTAATTTTTTATTTAATCATGGTTATTAATTGGTTACAAATTATATTTTAATTAGAAAGCCCTGTGTTTTCTCAACCCACTTAAATAAAAATATCAGTGAAAATAATTGTAAACAAATTTTTATAACATTATTTTGTGATAAAACGGGGGAAAAAATGATAATTCTTTAAAAATGTCATAACTTTTAAACCAGAAGGTATTTTAAAAAATCACCAAATTATATTCTAGATATTGAACCCCTCTATCTGTAAAATACCGTTGACACCACTACTTACGGGACACCCTGTATACACATAGTTGCATAATATGTGTTTAAGTTATAAGTCCATTCAGCAGACTGATGAGGGTAGTATGTACCACTTTCAATCAAATCATTGTTTATGATACAAGCATTAATTCATCACCTGAAAAATAACCATGACTAGCACGTTCGTCTTCTTGAGCCGGCATAACAGAGGTGATGGCTTCTTGTATACACTTCTCTATGATAGTGCTCACTTGCCTAACGTTAGCACATTATATAGCTAGTCACAAATATATAGATATTGTATTTGTTATTTGCGAATTGAGCATACAAGATACGTTTGAATTTCAAATATTAAATGAGTCAGGAGATGAGATCAAACGACTCCGACGTTAATATTGGTTACAATCGCGAATTGATTGTAATTTCTCTTCCATTTGTTCTGTTAATACACGTTTAATAATACATATTGGGTTTATTGTAATATATATTGGTAATAATAACAAATTATTTAATAACAATACAAGTTATTTTAATTATTTCATTAAGTAATGACTTAGTTAGAATCTAATTGAGATTTATTATTCATCGGTTTCCGTAGCACAGTAGTTAACTTGCCAGTTTTGTCACAGAGGTACGGGGTTTGATTCTCGATTGAAACATAATAATTGTATAAAATAGTCATATTTCTGTGGTCATAGTTTGGAGGCAGGCATTTAGGGCTTTTTTTTTGTAGCTCTGTATGTGACAAAACTCCGCCTGATGTAAAGCTAGAGTGCGGTCCATGAATGGAAACAACTGCTACTACTGAGAAACCTGTCGCCTCCACTATGCCGGCTTGAGGAGACGAGCATGTACCATCTTAGATTGACACACTGCTCTCGTCATGCCTGGCTACTTTTAAACTATTCCCGAAACGCGACAAAGTCACTTCACGGGTGTTACATTCGAAAGTGGTGGTACTACCCCAGAGCGGCATTGTTATTATTATTAAAAAAGTCTTAGAATCTTTCTCGGAAAGACTCGTCAGTTGTCTCAGAGTGTTGCATAAATGGTATATAGTCTCTACCCACTCTGCGCAAGCGCGTGGTTAATAAATCCGCAATCCATTGTAACGATAAAACGATTTACTTTATAGAACAATGAAATAGTTCACAACGAGACGGCAGGGATCATCCTGAGCGCTCAGAGTTTAGTCCTGCAGAGCGTGACACGAGCAGCGGCGGGGGATTATACTTGTATGGCGGCAAATAGCGAGGGCAAGGGTACTAGCAATCCTGTATCGCTACTTATTCGATGTAAGTTCACTTATATATTATTTTAATTCAAACTTTTGTTGTTGTAATTTACAAAATGTTAAAAACATGTTGATTGTCAGAATAAAATACAGGTGATTTGCCCATTCGCTTAAGAGAAATGCTCCAAAAAAGTTTTTTTTGAGTTCGCTGATCATTTTTAGTTAATTTTGTAGAAAAATAAATCTACATTCTTTATTACTGATCAGTTTTTTACCTGTTGAGTGTATTAAATGCTTTAACAATAATTGTTGTTTAGTGTAATTAAACATTGTCTATAAATTAATAGAAAAGGAGAATGCCCTTTTTTGGGCCCACTTGATACCTAATAAATGGTAACAAAACAATGTTCTATAATAATATCTTATTTTTTTATTAATTAATTTTAATTATAGCATCATTTTCCAATCAATGGACAGTGTTTAATTACATAAAAATAGATATCTTCATTTATTAAAACATTAAAAATAATAATAACCTCAAATATTGTATCAGAAAAAGTCTAAATACTCAAGAACTTGGGTGAGAAAATTAAAACTGATTGGTAATAAGGAAGGAGATTTATTTTTCTACAAAAGTAACTAAAAATCATCAACAAACTCGACAAAAAAAATTGTGGGCCCATTTTTCTTAGTTTAAATGGGCATTCTCTTTTAGTTACTATATTGTTTTGTTAACAAACTATTAGATTCGAGCGACCGTGGTCTAGCGGTGAGGCGCGTGAACTCACGATCAATGAGACCCGTGTTCGAACCTCGCTAAATTCTGACCGGTACCAATGGAACTTTGTTATATGTACTTTGGTCGCTCAGTGCCTATAGGCACTATTAAAGAGTGGTAGGCAGACTGATGATGGTAATTTGTCCAGTCTGTCGTCCTGGGGCAGTACTACCACTTTCGAATGTAACACCCGTGAAGTGACCTTGTCACAGTTTGAAAGTAGTCAGGTATAAAAGAGGAGTGTGCACTGTCAATCTAGATGGTACATGCTCGTCTCCTCAAAGCCGGCATAGTGGAGGTGACTGCTGCCTGTAGAGATTTCTCTGTGGTAGCAGTTGTTTCCATTCATGGACCGCACTCTAGCTTTACATCAGGCGGAGTGTTGTCACATGCCGAGCTACCTTTAAAAAAAAGATATCAAGTGGGCCCAAAAATGTGGTCCTGATTCGATTATTTACCAGCTCAGATAAGGAAGTTCTCATAAAACTGTTAATACAAGTTTCTCTGAAGAGACTTTATGTATAGTTTAATATTTGAACCAAAAAAAAAACTTACAGAAAAGAAATATTACTAAATTATCTAATAAGATACATATAATAGCAAGAAGCTGTACAATGTTTATTAACGCGAATTTAAGTGCAAATTAACTCGAACACGGATCGTTAATGAATTCACAAAATGCAAATCTACAACACATAAAGTCAGATAGTCAAACAATTCAACAACTTTATTCATTACGACGAGCGCTCGATGAAAACTGAAAGAAAAGTACTTAAAACTGAAAAAAGTCCATTCAAAAAGCAGCGCTCGGATACAATACACGGGTAATTCTCGACCTCTCTATTCCAGAACAATGTGTACGGTACGTTTCCGAATGCAGCGACATTTGTTAACGCTTAAAAATTTAGTTAATATACAGAGTGTATCGGGCAACATGTAAAAAATTTTAAGAGATGACTCAGTAAGTGATTCTGAGCAGAAATTAATTTAAAAAATAAATACTTTTTTTTTTATCCAAATGTCCACCTTTCCTTGTAGAAACATACATAATTTACTACACGAACGCGTAATCGTTGTGTCGTCGGGCGGTGCATCAAACAAATGACCTTGCCTTTGATCAACGCCGACCTTTGCCGCCTCGCCTTTGATCTCGCGCCGACAAGCCGTGTGCCGGCCCACCTGCAAACGGCGGTCCACGTCGGCCAGTCCATTTAACGACATTTTGTTTTTGTGATAATACCATACACGAGAACTTTTATTTAGTAAATTTATTTTTGAGGGGTGTTCATCCCCCACTTAATATTTACCTTAATTTTTTTACACGTTGTCTGATACATCCTGTATTTTCTACTACTAAGGTCGCCTAACGTCGTATTTGCATAGTCGCATTGTGTGAAATAAAGTAAACCAAAACGAGACACTATTGGGGAAACTCATATAAAAATCCCTTAAAATATCTTAAAGAAGCGACTGAAGTCATTATTTCAATGAAGAATTACAGAATAAGCTCGCAGTTATGTCGGTAACATCAGAAGTGAACCTTTAACGAAGTGAATTATCTAATATCGACATTTTAAACAGACACTTACTCGTGAAATATAACCAATATAAAATGTTTAAAATATTTAAAATGCATTGTATTTTATATTGTGTGCCGTAGCTATTTGTTTATTATAGTGATTTGCGACAATAATTAGTGCTGAGAAAGTTATAAAATCACTTAATTTCAACATAAATCTGCTATGCTTCGAACAATGTGGTAAAACAAAATGTATGGACGCTCAGGTGTTGACTTTCACCTTAACAAGCATTTATTTCAATAATTTAAAATATAATTAATCTACTTTAAGCACAAGCCGGCATAGCGGAGGCGACTGCAACTTTCAGACTCTACTCTGTGGTCCATGACTATATAAATATTTTACAAAGATTTTTTTATTGAATAGAAATGTAATGAGATGGAATTCTGAGGTTCTATATCAGTCAATGAGGGTATGATTGTAAAAGCTCAGGTGGAATTTGAATCATTTTATATTAATGTCGTCATTAAAACTTACTTCGGATCCTTCATAATAGTATTTAGGGTTGTGATGAACTTTTCATTATTGTAGCCTTATGTTGAGCTAGAGTGCGGTCCATGAACGAAAACTACTGCTACTACAGATAGATTTCTACAGGCACCAGTCGCCTCCGCTATGCCGGCTTAAGGAGACGAATGTGCACCATCCAGATTGACAATGCATACTCCTCTCGTATCTTTTCGTTATACTCTTTCTACTCAGTTTAAAATGTTGATTAAGAATAAAGGTTTGTAATGAGTGTTAAATATTAAAGCTATCAAAGCATATGTTTATTACAATAATGTAATTATTAAATTACGGTGATAATTTATGTAGAATTTTGAAGAATTTGAAATGGTAGTCTGGTAACCCTGTCATAGTAATTACCTTTTGAACAAGTTCCAAGATGCCTCCGCTTTTATACCAAAACTTATGTATCAATCTTCCGCAAAAGTTTGATAGTTTCCTCGTTATATTTTCAGAGCTGATTCCTTCTCAATTTCACTTTAATATTAAAAACTATCATGGAAATATTAAGCTTTACGTAAAGCGCTGATGCGACCGCGCTCTCTGTTCTACCATTTCATCAATTTATTTACAACTAGCTGACCCGTACCGCCTCAGAATCAATAAATAAAAAAGCATTTCTGAACGACTTTTAAATTTAATTGATTTCTAAACGACTTTCAAAACCAAAGGAATAGTTTCTAAGGGAAAGCGAAATTGTTGTTTTTACTATATTCCAAGCATTTTTTTCATATTTATTCATCTTTTAAACCTTCCCTGGACTTCCACAAATAATTCAAAACTAAAATTAGCGAAATCGGTCCAGCCGTTCTCGAGTTTTAGCGAGACTAACGAACGATTTTTATTATATAGACTACCATGATTATAGACTGTCTATAATTCTTTTAATTCGTCGTCTATCAGTCTCGCGTTTGCAAATAAATTATTTAATAGGCCAAACATACAAGTTTTTTTTTTATTGGAGCTCGGCATGTGACAACACTCCGCCTGATGTAAAGCTAGAGTGCGGTCCATGAATGGAAACAACTGCTACTACAGAGAAATCTCTACAGGCAGCAGTCACCTCCACTATGCCGGCTTTGAGGAGACGAGCATGTACCATCTATACTACTTTCAAACTATTCCCGAAACGCGACAAGGTCACTTCACGGGTGTTACATTCGAAAGTGGTGGTACTGCCCCAGGACGGCAGACTGGACAAATAACCATCGTCAGTCTGCCTACCACTCTTAAAGTTTCAGTTTAAGCTTAAGTATCAAATCATATGGTGTTATCTCCAACAGATTCTCCAATATGTGCGGAGAGACGTGATGGTGAATTGTACGGCGCGTTGAAGCATGAGACGGTCTCTTTACATTGTTCTGTTGATGCCAACCCCTCGACTGTCGCCTTTCATTGGACATTTAACAACTCTGGTGAACAAACTGATATTCCGCCGAGGTAAGATTTCTTTTTTTTGAAACTCGACTAAATATGACAACACTCCGCCTGATGTAAAGCTAGAGCTGCGGTCCATGAACGAAAACAACTGCTACTATAGATAGATTTCTACAGGCACCAGTCGCCTCCGCTATGCCGGCTTGAGAGGAGACGAAGGTTTCATGTTTTACTAATAATAATTACTGCACAGAATAACTCAGCGATGCTGCACGTAAAAAAAAACTTTAAAATTACACAATTTTAGTTTTTTTAATTCAAACAACTTCAAACTTTTTTTTTTTTGAGAAACCGTCATCAAAATTAAGTAGAAATACATTTTAAAAAATTATACAGCTAGCATGGTCACCGCGAAACCACGATGGCTGCAAAGCTTTCGAATCAAATTCCAATCAAATCCGAAGACGGATTTAAATAAATAACCACTTTTTTTTTTATTTCGAATGTAACACCCGTGAAGTGACCTTGTCGCGTTTCGGGAATAGTTTGAACGTAGCCAGGTATAGCGAGAGGAGTGTGCACTGTCAATCTAGACGGTACATGCTCGTCTCCTCAAGCCGGCATAGTGGAGGCGACTGCAGCCCGCAGAGATTTCTCTGTGGTAGCAGTTGTTTCCATTCATGGACCGCACTCTGGCTTTACATCAGGCGGAGTGTTGTCACATGCCGAGCTACAATAAAAAATAAAAATAAAAAATAAATATTTTTTAATTTAGGTAAAACAGTAAAATTCCTTATTAAACAAAAGATTTAATAAAAGTTTTTGTAAAAATTTCAACAAAATTAATGTTATTGAAACGTGTACCTAATCGTAAATATATTAATGAAATGAACAAAACCTAAACCAATTATGAAATTAATTCAAAATTGTAACTTTACTAATTAGGTTAGCTGTTGCGAAAGTTTCATAAATATTTAATTGTATTTACTGAGATAAATTCATTATTAATATTAATATTATATATAATTTTAATCACTCCCACTATAACCTACCCGAACTTATTAATTAAACAATCACGTAATTCCCAGATTCCAAAGAAATGGCGGAAAATCCATCCACACCGATAAACTTATTTTAAGCCGGTATAGCGGAAGTCACTGCTGCAATTTCTGTGTTATTATAAAATAAAAAGCTTTTTTTAAATTTGTTCTAGATTATACACAAGCCAAGATCACACGTCTACGTTAAATTATACGCCGACGACGGACATGGAATATGGTACATTGGCATGTTATGGTACTAACTCCGTTGGGCAACAGAAGGTTCCATGCTTGTTCCAACTGGTCGCAGCCGGTGAGCATTCTCATAAACTCTACTGTGAAATTAATGCAACAGACTGCAGCACAGCCTTTTCCACTTATTTGCTTATTTAAATTGTTACTTGCTTCTTTTATATTAAAATTATTTTGGGTTCAGTTACATTATTGAGTTTATTTTAAAGTTCTGGTTGGTGATTATTGGCCCAGTCTGCCGTGCTGGTAGTAGAGTAGTACAACCACTTTCGAATGTAACATCCGTGAAGTGATCTTGTCGCGTTTCGGGAACAATTTGAAAGTAGCCAGGTATAACGAGAGGAGTGTACACTGTCAATCTGGATGGTGCACATTCGCTTCATCGAGTCGGCATAGAGGCGACTGCTGTCTGTAGAGTTTTGTCTTACAGACAGCAGTTGTTTCCGTAATTTTGTTTTTATTGTAGCTCGGCATGTGACAACACTCCGTCTGATGTAAAAGAGTGCGGTCTATGAATGGAAACAGACGCTACTACAGAGAGAAACCTATGCGGGCTGCAGTCGCCTCTACTATGCCGGCTTGAAGAGACAAGCATGTACCATCCAGATTGGCAGTGCACACTCCTCTCGTTATACCTGGCTACTTTTAAACTATTCCCAAAACGCGACATACACAGAACTTTGCATTCGGCCATATACCAAACTATAATACAAAATAATAATGTCTGTCTGAAGATGGTATATGCTCGTCTCCTCAAGCCGGCATAGTGGAGGCGTCTGCTGCCCGCACAGGTTTCTCTGTAGTAGCAGTTGTTTCCATTCATGGACCGCATTCTAGCTTTACATCAGGCGGAGTATTGTCACATGCAAAGCTACAATAAAATAAAAAAATTGTTTAAAAAAAATTGATGACTTTGTTTATAAAATAATTATCATTTGGTCGTTCTGCGTAGTAACCATAATGATTAATTGTCTTTTCCTATCACATATTCTTTCTCTAATATATTAAAATATGAATATAATTTTTAGGTCGTCCATTTCATTTACAAAACTGTTCGGTCGCCAACCAAAGTTTAGATTCGCTCTTCGTCGAGTGTGTGGAGAACTTTGACGGTGGTTTGCCGCAAACTTTCCTCATGGAGCTGCTGGAACTGCCTTCACTTATTGTAAGATATTTTTTAATCAATTTAATAATATTTATTAATATACACCACAGCCAGAAGAGATGAGATTCGAACGCACGGGTGTTCTGACCATTAAACTACTCTCCCATTTCGCCTCTACATGTCTACCATTTCATTGTGCTAATTAACCTTAATGTACACAAAAATCGGGAAAGTTCTGCAAGTAATATAATTAGTAAAAACACACGTACTTGTTCCTACATTAATGTATGGAAGTGAATGTTGGGTATGGCAGAAGAAGCAAGAGAGTAGGATTAATGCTGTAGAAATGCAGTCATTAAGGAGTGTATGTGGAGTCACGATAGCGGATAGAATGAGGAATAGTGTTGTGCGCGATAGATGTGGTTTGAAAGATGATGTAGTGACGAGGATTGAGAAAGGAATGCTTCGATGGAAAGGAGATTGACGAAAGGAATATATAAATCTGATGTGAATGGATGCGTTAAACAAGGCAGTCCCAGAAGGGTGTTTTCCGATCAAATAGGAGATATCCTCATGAAAGCTGGGCTGCCTAGTGCCCATAACCGTCGGGCGTGCATGAAGAGAATTGTGGATGTGAGGGAAGCGAGGGTGTTGTGTCAGGATCGTGGTAAGTGGCGTTCCGTTGTCACTGCCTATCCCTATGGGAAAAAGGCGTGACAATTGTATTGTATTGTATTGTACACGCACTGACAGTCGAATGACATTTCAACATAGCGATCATAATTCCTATTTTAGCTATTTCACAGATAACTTGGTGCGTTAATAGAATATTGCTGAGTTTTTTTAACATATATTTTGAGATATTGAGAATATGCAAAAAGATTGAATAGAAAAACATCTTACACGTAACAACGGATGTTTTAACCGCTGTGTTACCTGAAGCGGCTGAATACGTCATAATTTCTCTATCTTTTCACCGGCAGTTCTTTCAACTACTAGGTTCGCGTCGTCTTATGTGTCACCCTCTATAAGCACCTGTTATCGATTATTTACCGGACATCCTGTATATGTGTCATTGTCAAATTTAGCGTTTTTAATATACCTAAATATTTAAATCGCACACAATGAATTGTATCAATTAGCAATAAACTCAAGTGCAGAGTCATCTAGTATTAATTGTGGTAAAAATTTCAATAGTTTGTGACGTAATTACGTAATTTGGACACGGTCACGTGAAGCGCCAATACCTGTGTAGTTTAATAGTCAGAGCAACCGTTCGCTTAGTGAAGGACGTGGGTTCGAATTCCATTTCTCAGACAGTTACGTGCGTGTTGATTTTGTTGTTGAATTTTCATCATAATTTAATAATAACAAATTCAACATTGTGATCTTTTATTTATTATAAAAACAGGTACGTCACAATGTATCAACGAACCGGACACCTCCGTTCTTCGAGATCCGTGGTCTTCCACCAGGTGTCAGTTATAGAATAGACTTGTACGCTGTCAACGCCAGAGGACGCAGTGATGTCGCTACTATTGAAACTGTAACATTAAAGGGACAAGCTAAATTTACTGGTGAGTTAGTTATCTTTTTTTTTCAGCCGGCATAATGACGCCGTATCTAGGCCAGTCGAGGTTATTATTTTAAATCATGTAACACCCGTGAAGGCACCTAGTCGAGTTTCGGGAATAGCTTGGAAGCTGCCTGCCTACCTACCTGATGCATGTAGAAATTTATAAAAAACAAACAAAGAGCGGTCGTGGTCTAGCGGTAAGACGCGTGAACTCACGATCGATGAGACCCGTGTTCGAACCTCGCTAAATTCTTACTGGTACCAATGTAACTTTGTTATATGTACTTTGGTCGCTCAGTAGCTATAGGCACTATTAAAGAGTGGTAGGCAGACTGATGATTGTTTTTAGCCTAGTCTGCCGTTCTGGGTTAGTACCACCACTTTCTAATGTAACACCCGTGAAGTGACCTTGTCGAGTTTGTATAGCCAGGTATAGCGAAAGGAGTGTGCACTGTCACTATAGACGGTGCATTCTCGTCTTCTTAGGCCGCCATAGCAGAGGCGACTATAGAGATTTCTCTGTAGTAGCAGTTGTTTCCGTTCATGTACCGCACTCTAGCTTAACATATGCCGAGCCACAATGAAAAAATACACAATACGAACCTTTATTTATATGTGGGTTTTCTTAGAAATTGTGAAAGGTCGTAACACAAAAGCATGGAGCGTGTCACGGGAGTCAAATAAAATGTTTCCATGAAATCCGACTCGTATTCATTAAACAAGAACTGAAAGAGTGAATTTGTGTCGATTCTATCACAATAGTATTGTAAAAAAAAACAGTTCGGTAATTTCAAATTGACCTCATTTTACATTATTTTAATAAAAATATGAAAGTACGTTTGTTTGTCCCCCCGACATAAATCTTAATGCAGTAATGTAAATGTAAAATATATTATTGAATATTTTTTCGCGTTAGATTGCGATCCATACCGGAAACAACTGCTACTACAGAAAAACGTCTACAGGCAGCAGTCACCTCCGCTATGCCGGCTTGAGTAGACAATATGCACCATTCATTAATAGTGCACACAGTGCATGCAGAGCGTTATACCCAGTTACTTCCAAATTGAACCATCACTTCACGGGTGTTACATTCGAAAGTTATTAAGCCCAATCTGCCGTCCTGGGGTAGTACCACCACTTTCGAATGTAACACCCGTGTTAGTGACCTTGTCGAGTTTCGGGAATAGTTTGAAAGTAGCCAGGTATAACGAGAGGAGTGTGCACTGTCAATCTAAGATGGTACATGCTCGTCTCCTCAAGCCGGCATAGTGGAGGCGACTGCAGCCCGCACAGGTTTCTCTGTAGTAGCAGTTGTTTCCATTCATGGACCGCACTCTAGCTTTACATCAGGCGGAGTGTTGTCACATGCCGAGCTACAATAAAAAAAACATAAGTTTTGAGATTGTTTAAAAACAGTTTTTTAATTTTCCCCCTGACAATTAGACACCAATAACATTTGATTTGAAGGCATAAATCTTATTACTTCCAGTCTACTTAAACTGGTCTACTTAACACGGTCACGCTAAAGGTTAGGAACCAAATAAAAATACTACATCTAATTGTGGCTAATTTAGGTTCGCGTGTGCTGTTATGAGTTGTTGTGACCCACGATTGAGTGTTTGAAGAACAGGCATGTCGTGGACTGCATTTAAAGGATTATTACCCACTGGCCCTATTTGAACACAAAAATAACATTTGAACATAAAATTACATTGGTACCGGTCGAGATGTATAAAAGATTAGCTATTATCCGATATGGATCGATGGATGATTTTTTTATTGTAGCTCGGTATGTGACACGCCGGCTGATGTAAATTTAGAGTGCGGTCCATGAATGGAAACAACTGCTACTACAGAGAAATCTCTACAGGCAGCAGTCGCCTCCACTATGACGAGCATGTACCATCCAGATTGACAGTGCACACTCATCTCATTATACGAGTATATATTCCTAACTTGATGAAATGTTTCCCATATACATTTTCATCTCCTATTTCACTCCTTTAGATTTTGAGTACAAAAGTTAACCTATGTCCTTTCCTAGGATGTAATCTATTTCCTTGACAAATTCTATCTTTTTTTTTTTATTTTGTCTCGACATGTGACTGATGGTAAACTCAGTGGAGGTCGGTCGCACGGTGGCTCCAGTCGCCACTACTATGCCGGCCGACTATCGTCAACTGTTCAGCGATTTAGATGTGAGAACAAACAGACAGCGTTACGTTCACATTTCGTATCACTCGGCTCTTTACAACTCGACCGAATATACGATATCGAATGTGAAATAACCTGTTTGTAGGTAGTCGAGTTGTGAATATTTATTTGCCTTAGTGGCCTGTGATTAGGTCATGATTACGAGCAAATTTCTAATCATAGCGTAGTCTTCATGAGGTTTTCGTTACCAATTACGGAGGCGCCATTTGTCTTAATCAAGTTTGCCTTAGTTTATTTTCAACTACTCTTTCTTTTCTTATATTACTTCTTTTTCTATATCTTAACCTATGTTATTAATAATATTTATTACAATACAAGTGACAAAGACCTGGATATATTTAACCTTAAACTGAAGTCCTTTAAAAGGCAGGTGCGTAGTGTCCTCAGCTCCACTTCTACTCTCATTTGACGCGCACTGTGTATGCGTGTTAGTTGTTAACGTGACATTTATGTAATCTATTTAATATGTTCACCGTGTACAATACGCTTTGGGCCACAGTGTAGTTCAGTTACTGTTATTTTCCTGTTGTGTAGTTTATACTGACTGTGGCCTGTTGTATTTACCAAGTAAAATAAATAAATACCTTGAGCTATGGATATCAGTGCGAATGCTACATGAATCGATAACACTTAGACCCAAAATACTTTGCTATAATAGAGCGGTAGGCAGACTGGTGATGGTTATGGGCTTACAGTCTGATGTTCTGGAGTAGCGCCTCCACGTTCAAGGGGAACACCGCGAAGTGGCCTGGTCGCGTTTTGGGAAAAAATGTATAACTTATAAATATTTGTTCCAGCCGCGAATGCAACGGGACCTCGGCATAACCTCCGCGTCACAGAGGCCCTCGTAAATTATTCTTATAAAACGTTCATAAAAGATAAATGCTAAGCTACTTACAATATTATAATAACCTAATAAATCAGCAGCGCGTCTCTCATTATCATCTAACCTTTATGAGAAAAAAGACATTTTGATATATTCCAATACATTTGTTTTAGGTGAAAGTGACAGTTTGACTTTATCACCAGTCTTAGCATCGATTGCTGCAATGGCGGCTTTGCTGGCTGTTGCCGTGTGCGGTGTGCTAGCTGTCCTATATAAAAGACATAGAAGACGACATCATCATCTGCCAGCCAAACATGCCCCACTTAAGTAAGTCCTCATTACATTACACGCAGGGTACTATACTTTGCCCCATTTTGTTTAATATCTACTTGAATTTTCAAAATTAAATTTAGGTGACGACTTTCACAGCGAATAATACTCCTCTGAATCCTGATTTTTTTACTTGTAGTGGCACTACCACCAAATTGAGCTAATAACACCATCACTATACTTAAATAAGATATTTCCTCTGACAGCGAGGCAATGTATATGGAACGTCCAATGCACAGTCCAACGCCAACTAAACACGAAGGTGAGACACGAGCACCGAGCGTCGCCAGTTGCAGAGGTGAAGTGAGAGGCGCTCTACTCGCCAATCCAGGTGCAACGTCTCCACGTGAATTTGATGATGCAGATCCTGATATTATACCTTGTTTATATGGTAAGATTATTGAATACCAAGGGAATGAAGTGACCTTGTCGCGTTTAGGGAGCAGTTTGAAAGTAGCCGAGTATAGCGAGAGGAGTGTGCACTGTCGATCTATATGGTGCATACTCGTCTTCTCAAGCCGGCATAGCGGAGGCGACTGCTGCCCGTAGAGATTTCTCTGTGATAGCAGTTGTTTTCGTTCATGGACCGCACTCTAGCTTCACATCAGTCGGAGCTACATTAAAAACAAAGTGCTTTGGCGGCAGAACGTGACAATTTATAATGAATGTAACCAATTTTACCAGCAGAACGTAGACCAATATCAAACGGCTATATGAGCCTTCAGCGGCCACCGTCTTCAACAAAAATTGTGAAGATGAACGGAGACGACCTGAGGTCTGACCCTGAAGGTGCATATTATGCTGATTATAGAAAAAAAGAATATAGAATACCTACAGCTAGTGTGAGTAAAGTTTTTTTTTTATTGGTCCATATTTGTACGATATTAACATGCAATTTTTTCTTTTTAAATTGCAAACATAAGACCTTTAGTTATTCGTTATTAGATGACGTCATCATGAGTGTGCAGTTATTTAATTCAAATCCTTTATGTCTTTATTCTTATTGCCATAAGGTTTAAATTTGTCTGGCAGCGTAATAAAATTATAATGCGAATTTTGTATTGTTATTTTGCAGTCATATCATAGTCTAGGTCGTGCGAACAAAGGTGTGAACGCATGTAGTCCGTCGTCGGTGAGTGGCGTGACGTCATCGTTGACAGCGCATAGGCTAAGGCCGGAAGTTGTGACAACATCGCATCGAGTGCAGGAAAGCTGTATATGAGTATTACTTACAACAATTGGCCATTTAAATTTTGAACTTGATGTAATTAAAACCATAGAGATATATACTAGAGGAGCAAAACTCATTGAAAAAAGCGTACGCGTCTTCGGACGATTGAACTTAAAACTTAACTGAGAGAAAAGCTAAAGGTGACTGCGGTCATCTTTTCACTCCCGTCACATCGGGACCGTTATTGCATATCTAGTTGTATATATCAATGGTTAAAGCAGTTTTTTGTTATACTCGCTATTGTGTATTGTCAACTCGTTATATGTTATTATACCTAGGTAGGTACAAAGATTAACAGCCGGCATAGCGGAGGCGACTGCTTGTTGCAAATATTTCCCTTTGATAGCAGTTGTTTCCACGCGGAGTGTGGTCATTATGTTGAGATACATAGATATTCTTTTAGATTATAATCGATTTTCTTTAAAAATCTAATCAAAAATTAATGTAAACGAGTTGATAAAACGATGATTGAAAAAACTTGCCAAATAATATTTTTGTAGGCGAATAAGACACTGTGATTCTAGAATAATCTAGATTTATTTTAATTTAAATTGACGTTAAATAAGTATTGTAACAATTAGGTTACATTGGAAAGTTTTTAGAAATAAATTTAACGAAGATTTTCAAGGTATCTTTAAGACCCACTCTCCACGGAGGCGTACACCACATTCCAATTAATAAGTAGTAGGCAGACTGACGGTGGTTATTAACCCAGTCTGCCATTTTGGGGTAGTACCACCACTTTCGAATGTAACACCCGTGAACTATGTCGTGTTTCGGGAAGTGGCTACGTTAGATCAAAGCCCTCTAAGCCGGCATAGCGGAAGCCACTGCTGCCTGCAGAAATTTATCTGCAGTAACAGTTGTTTTCGTTCACGGACCACACTTTAGGGGCTTTTTAATTTTTATACAAGTGTACAAGCAATGAAAATAATGACTCCGTGTGTAGTGCGCCTTAGATGCAATGGGTTTCATTATATCAGGTTTTACATAAATGTTTATTTCCATTATATTATTCCCTTAATACGAGGCATCCCATCGATATATTTATTCAAGTAGATTAGCAATTACGTGCTCAACGGTTACTCTGTACCCAGACAATGTTTAGATTTTCTATAAATTGATGAGAAAATGGAATTTTCACCACTCGAAAACGTGCGATTCGCAATCCTAAATACACAACATTGGTCGGTTTAACAGTTTACCGTTTCAATATCCATATCATTGTAAAAAAAAGACGTTAAATAAACGAAAAAAAAATTACAACTGTCAAATTATTTGAAACGAGTTTTTTTTCATGCGTGATGCATGAGGTTTATCGCTTTAGTTTTCTTTTTTTTTTTTTTTTTCATTGTAGCTCGGCATGTGACAACACTTTGCCTGATGTAAAGCTAGAGTGCGGTCCATGAATGGAAACAACTGCTACTACAGAGAAACCTGTGCGGGTAGCAGTCGCCTCCACTATGCCGGCTTGAGGAGACGACCATGTACCATCTTAGATTGACAGTGCACACTCCTCTCTGGCTACTTTCAAACTATTCCCGAAACGCGACAAAGTCACTTCACGGGTGTTACATTCGAAAGTGGTGGTACTACCCCAGGACGGCAGACTGGACAAATAACCATCATCAGTCTGCCTACGACTCTTTAATGAGCGACCAAAGTACATATAACAAAGTTACATTGGTACCGGTCAGAATTAGCGAGGTTGGAACACGGGTCTCATCGATCGTGAGTTCACGCGTCTTACCGCTAGACCACGGCCGCTGTATATACTCGTATATATATTTATATATCTATGGGACGCCTGTGTAAAGCTTGTGATATAAACTTTTATGTTAGTTGCATTTAAAATGTATATTGTAATTTTATTTTTAAAAAAAGTCCAAAATTTTCATGGTCAGTTTGATAAAAGGAAGCGTTTCGTCATAATTTCTTAATTATAATTACTGATTAGAATTAATTTTAAAAAAAACTAACTTATTATTAGATAAATCTGTAATTTAGAAGAAAAGAGGAAAATATGACTGTGTTCCTGTTTTGAGTTGAACTTTTTTACTGAATTGTACAAAATGTATATAAATTTGTAAATATATTAAAGCTAGAATAAATTATAATTGTAACGAAATTTAAAAAGTTTATTTAATTATTATTTACGCTTGTTTGCTATCTATGAATTATAACAGTTCAAAAACAACAAAAACAAAGAAAAATATATAACACAAAAACAGACTATAATTAATAATTATTGTATTAATTATAGTCATATTTAAATGCTGGATTTGTTATTATAATGATCAATTATGATAATGGTTCAATATGATAAAAATTTACCAAAAAAAAAATCAGTAATATGTGACGTCTAATTGGAAGGGCTGAAAGATAAAATAAAGGAATAAATTTTGGGATGTTTTTATTACAATACTCATCATAATTTATTAATAATCAACCATTATGATCATGTAAGTACCAAACAAAAACTGATAAAAAAAAGAAACTAATAAACTAGTTATTGGTTAAAGTTAAACTATAACTACATCTAATTATTGGTACTTAAAATCTATTCACGACCACACACGAGATCAATAAAAAGTGTTCTAGCTAAAACAAACACTTCAATACACTTTTTATTACGTGCCTTTACCAAAAAATACAATCACCAACGAAATAATTCACGTAATCCTTCACTCTGACAAATTACAATTATCAGTTTTCTTTTATTAACCTTTGACATATTAAAATGCTGAATTAATTATTCATGAAAAAAAAAATGCTTGAGAGGTAGGTAGGAGTCGAACCTTCATCCTACCACATAGGTGTATGTCGAGATAGTATTGAAATACCTTTATTTTATTTTTCTTTTAGCAAACCTTTCAACTGCTGAAGTTTTATTATAATTTAATAATAAGAGAAAGCATTTAAGATGCCAAAAATTAATAAAACAATAACTGATAATTGAAATGCGTAAAAAGATACGATAACACGCACTAGTAGGTACGTACTACCTATCGATACGAGTAAAAAAAATACACTTCTGTGGCTGAGTGTAGAATGATGTTGAAGCAATAATTTGTGTCAAGTGTGGATACGAGTGTCTAAAATGACAAGACGACACGACTTCTCCATTCCTACATATACACAACAATAAATAACCAGTTCACAGTGTGCATTCAGTTACCTGTCTACTCGCAAATATTTAAAAACATAAAACACTGGAAGGAATTTGACACATTTTTAGATCATTTATTAAAAAGATCAAATATAAATAAAAGACCAATACATTATTTTATTGTAAAAAAGTTAAAAACAATAAATGTACATTTACCAAAAAATATAGTGTTCATATAATTTGACGGAGTTATTTTTTAAAACATTATTTGCTCAAATATTTTAATAAAATACGGGTAATTTTATATGATTCAGATAATTGCTACAAAAAAAAAAACGAAAAAATTAAATTAATTTTATATCGAGAAACTGTTTGATATTTTAGAATTAACAAAATGTTTTAATTATAAGGTAAAAGTACAAAGAAATATTGTTTTTAAATAGAAATGCCATAAAAAGTAGGGTGACAATGATTTTTCGTGGAAAATCCCCATGTAAATATGTATATAGTGTATATAAACAATTTATTTTGTACTAGTAAAAGAAACTAAACTCTAGTCTAATATGATTTAGGTCTAAAGGTGCTAAGTATTAATTTTGTAACGTTATTTCGTTTTGTGAATAAATCGATGACTTTTATTCGATCAATTTTTATAATGGACTATATTTTGTCACTAAATTTTTATATGAATATTAAACGATTCGAATATATTCTTATTTTTGGCTGGATCATCGTGTTTTCTATCAATTTGCCTTGACAAAAACGCTTCAAATACACGCGCTGGTATATTTAAAGGAACACGAAATTCCACTTCCTATATCATGTGTTAAGCTCGTGTTGTTGTTTTTTTCTTTAAATGTCTGGAATGTCTAGAAATATACCTATAGAGAATCTAGGCATATGTTTATAAAAACAAAATATATATACTTAAATCTGTATGAGAAATTGTCTTGTCATGATCCTATAAATATGCCAACGTGTGCAGATAGCAATTGTTAGTATCGGATAAAAGCAGCGATTCCTTCACAAAATATCTTACCGTTAAAGTGTAGAAGTGTCAATTTTCGATCGACTCGGTACGGTCCTATTGTTGAACTTTCGTTTCTTGTAAATGTTTCCAAAATAAAATGTCATGCAACTAAGTATGTGTTTCTTTTATCCTGTATTCCTATTATAACCAGTGGTACTACAATATCTACACAAATTATTTTTTTATTACCGGGGATTGAACCTGGGACCTCCGAGTAAAGGCAATGCGCCACAGAGGTCTATTGAAGAAATCAGTTCAATATCCTTAAGAGTGTTATTTCCACCTAATAATAATTATTCATCTCGCGGCGCGCCCACACAATAAATTAGTTCCTAACGTGATAAGAAAGTTTGTTAACTGACACACTTGACTTACCTTTGAAGGTATTATAATTATGAATAAAGGCGCACATACAAAAGTAATTAATCAGCCTCTCTGTTCCCCTATCGTAGAACACAAATCCCCTATCCAAATTCCTTGTTTGTTTATAACAACTTTTAATTGAGTCGCTTGAAAACAAATCTTTATTGTGTTGACAGCAGAGTTACTTCGTGTAGAGTGACAATGACCCGGCACGATCATTGGTACCTTTTCTATTGTTTTTAGTTCAAGGCACTATGCCATAAACAATTAGTTTTCAAAAAAAGCTTTACCAAGTATTCCATAAAAGTATTTAAAAAAGTTATTCCAATGCCGAAAGTAGCAAAAAAATTATCGACAAAATTGTCGTAATAGATAATGTTTAATGTTATGTAGCTCTGGCACAGTTATTAAAATTTAACGGCATATTTAGTGGCGTTTTCATCGATACAAAATTAATTATTCCTCCTTGGTCGCCTTTAGAGCATGGAAAAGAACTTACGTGTGTGCCAACTTATTTACAAAAGATACTGTTTAGGAATATCCTCACTAAAACCCTTGTACATGGTGTCCCTAGTCGATAGTCTAATTGATTTAGTAGGGTGTCCTATTACGTTTTTACTAAAGTACAAGTAAATTTGTCGGTACAATCTAAGAAAACAATAAATTTAATGAATTTGTAAGTAAATACACTAATAAATAACATTATCCCTTTGATATATTATTTCAATCAGGAAAAAAAAAGAATTTTCGTTAGATAACTAATGGCGACGAGGTACAACTTTTTTTTAATAAGAAATCAATGTCTAGACATGAGTTCACACGTTCCTCGTGCGTACTGCGAAACTGTGGAACTCTCTCTCGGTGTCTGTGTTTCCCGAGAAGTACAATATGGGCCTCTTCAAATTAAGGGTAAACAGGTACCTCATAGGCAAGCGTGCTCCATCTTAGACCGCATCACTGCTTAACATCAGGCAGGGTGCGGTCAAACGTTTGCCTATTAAGCATAAAAAAAAAAAAGAGTAATAGGCAGACTGATGATCGTTATTTTCCCTATTTGCCGGCCTGACTTAGTGATCTTCAAGTGACCCGCAAAACGCGGAGTGTGGGTTATCAACAGAGACTGCACATTCTTCAAGGCGGCATGCGAAGGCGACCGTTATCTATTGGTAAGACGGTCCAGAGACGATCAGCCGAAATGGAAAGTCCTATTAAGAAACTAAAAAAATTAAAAAAACTTTCGAAGAACAGTATCCTTAATTAATCTATCGTTATTAGATGCGTCTTTTTACGTTGACATTTTTATGGAACAGTGGAGGTTCATGTCGGCATGGCAAGCACTATGCCGGCCCAAGAAAGTACTTTTTCATGCCCGCTTGAAGAAGGTTAAAGGACTGGCAGAACTAAGTAATAAAGAAGTCATTAATTGATACAGAAATTCGAATTCTGTCCGTTTTGTTAAAGTAATTTGTGTTCACTATAACATGGAATATTTTGTACGTGAAGTCGCATTTGAAAGAATTATTATTATATTACCAATAATAATATAAATTTTGTAACTTTATTCGTTCGTCTCTGATTGTAAAATATAAACATTTGATAGTCATAAATATACAGGTTACTATTTAACACAGCGGGTGATTTTAACTAAGAACGGGTTAGGACCTATTTATTCCACTATATTTTATACAAGTAATTATATATAATTTTATTAATAACAAATTTGCAAGGAACTAAAGTAGTTAATTTTTAAATTTTCTACAGTATTTCGCTAGCATGCGCTTCGAAAGCTTTTTAGTTAAAGAATTGAGAGTGATTGAGAGACGATTAAGGAGGGACAAAATAAGTGTGTCGAAATCGAACTAACCCGAAACCGTCGATGTATTTGATCACAAATGAAGCCTGTCTCCCTTATTGTTGATTTCAATTTACTGCTCTATTTTGTATATTTTATAATTATTATAGTATTTATGGTTTATATTTTATGGTTCGTTTGTGTTATAATTATGCCACGGCTCCACCTGCGTCTACGTTAATGTGGCAAAGACGTTAACGCGTTATTCTATCAACGTCAATACATGTTAAACGCTACTTTGAACAAAACCTTTAATTTAGCCATAGTTTTAATGTCATAACTTTTAGCGCGCTAATTATCACGCAGTTGGACACAATTGTTAATATTAACGTCAACGCAGGTGGAGTCGTAGCATTAAAGCGAGACGTTGTACATCGACTGAAAATTATTATTTCAATATTAGATGTTGCCCGCAACGAACCCTAGGGAACCTTTTATAGAGATAAAGAAAATCAACGAAACGGAGCAGCAGTGTTAGGCAGATTGATGATTATCAGCCAGTTTGTCGTCCTGACCCACCACTTTCGAGTTGTCTGATTGAAAGAAAGTCCGCTGTTAAACAGTGCACATTCGTCCCCTCAAGCCGGCATATTGAAGGCGACTGGTGCCTGCAGACATTTATTACTCAGTGACCGTATTTGTCACCGCTCACAAAACATTTATTTAATTACTAACCTTAAAAGTTATAAAGCAATGTTGTTTATATAATTTATTTGAATAGGAAAGCTTCAGGAAACATTAATTATTTAACTTCCTGCAAAGATAAGCTTTTGCGATATTTTGTCGAGAGACAGAGAGAGAGAAAAAAACCTATTTACAAAAAGGAAGTAATAATGAATTTTATCAGTTGTAAGAATTTTTATGTACATTTATAATTGGCACCTTTGCCTCCATTATCAACTCATTTATTATCAAACGTTATACATTAACTATGTTGGAAATATATATTTTTTAATTATATTTAATTAGAACATCATAACTCTGTCTTCTGTTTCTCTAATTGCAATTATACTACCTTACTAAGAAATAATCCCAACTTTTACTTATCATCTTTTTATTTTACATTTACTAACTTCCGAAATGATGTTTTGCCCATACAATACTCCGCGATCCATGAACTGAAACAACTGCTACTACAGATTTTCTATAGGCAACAGTCGCCTCCGCTATACCGGCTTGAGGAGACGACTGGGAGGACTTAAGGATTTAACCTGCTTGAGGGATGATTTCACAAAACGGGAAACACGTAAATCTTCCCAACCTAGGATCCTTGAAGCGGAGTGTTAAGAAGCATCACACAAAGCCGGCATAGCGGACTTTTTATAATAGTATTCGTTGATAAAACATATTTTGTTAGTTATTAGCATTGATATATACAACTAGATGTGCAATAACGCTCCCAATGTGACGCGAGAGAAAACATGGCCACGGCCACGTTTAGGTTCTCTGTCAGCTAGTATTTGACTTGGTTTGCAGCTCTAGTTTATATCTCTATGATTATTAGTGTTGGTAATGTACAGTATAAGTAACATCTTGAGTTTGAAACAGTAACTGCAGTCATTAGTGTTATGTGATGAAAGATACATTATTGGTGCACCTGAGACACACACAGATCCAAAATGATGAGGACCACATGATATGGGTTCACCGGATATTAAATGCCATCGAGGTGTTAATAATGGATACGGCATAAACATAGGAAAGTTACAAAACCTACGAATTATTCATATCTATTTATACATAGGTACGTAAAAAAGGAATCTCTTCTAGACGCCTGTTAAAGGTCTTAGAAAAAGAATCTAGGTGGAAGAAGAATAAGTCTACATTTATATCTTACTAGCTGACCCGGCAAACTTCGTACCGCATCAGAATCAATAAATAAAAAAGCATTTCTGAACGATTTTTAAATTTAATTGATTTCTAAACGACGGGACGAACATCAAACGCTTGACATTCAAAACCAAAGAAATAGTTTCTAAGGGAAAGCGAAATTGTTATTTTTACTATATTCCAAGCATTTTTTTCATATTTACTCACCTTTTAAACCTTCCCTGGACTTCCACAAATAATTCAAAACCAAAAATAGCCAAATCAGTCCAGCCGTTCTCGAGTTTTAGCGAGACTAACGAACAGCAATTGATTTTTATATATGACAGAACGGAGGAGCGGTCCAAGGCTTCTATCCTCCATTCGTGGGCGATAACTATGTAAATATGCTGAAACACGACAGTTCCTCCGGACAAACAAGTCTCAACGTGTCCGCCGCGTCGTGTGTTTTCAGAGACTCTATCAAAGCGTAACGACGCTTTTGTTTCATATTCAGTTAGTGCTTGTACTCATGACCACGTATTCATTTTGTTCCAAGTTAGTTTCCGTAACCGTTCAATTTAGAGTCCGTATTCATGACCGTTCCGACAAATATATAGATTAGTTTCCATATACAACAAAATGTTAAAAAAAAGTATACACGTAATAATCGATATAATGTAATCTAATAGATAATTATAATATACCGCATCCAACATCTTATATTGACTTCATAACGAGTTCATTGGTATCGTAACGAGGAGGATCGTCAACTGGCATGACTCTGCCGTTTCGTTGAGAACTCTACGTCAACCGAATCCATCAATATCACACTTCATTTTTACTAACAAAATTGAGAGGGATAAAGGCTCTTTCACACACATAACTATAACACCATAGTCATTTGGCTTAGCACGTTCTGGGCGGCTGCATATCTATATTACATAGAATTACAGTAAAGCGGGGTCCTTATACGGTAATTTATGGTCAACGATAATGGACTTACACACCCTTCTTTACGATCATTACAATTCCATCATCAGACTTATTATGGTGATTATTGGCCTAGTATACCGTCCTTGAGTAGCACATAAGAAGCTTTCAATTGTCTCCTTTCATAGACGCATTATAGTCTGGTATATTTAGCGTTGGACGTTGGTTCGACACGCGTTGTTAGCCATCTGCCGTTTCCAACTCGAATGTTCGACGAGCATCAGTAGGGCGTCCATATCTACTATATATAAAAAATGCGTCTAAAATTACAGGAACCAAGATTGTTGAATTGAAATGAAAATTTTTTTTTATTAGCATGGGTTTACTTGTTCATCGTCAGACTCTACCGTGACTTCGGAAAGGCGTATGAAGAGCTTCTCTTCATAAGAAACTCAAGGCACTATAACGAGAGGACTGGCAATGTAGATACTCGTCTCCTCAGGCCGGCATAGCGAAAGTGACTGCTGCTTGTAGAAATATATCTGTAGTAACAGTTGTTTCTGTTCATGAACCGCACTCTAGCTTTACATCAGGCCTATGCATTTTAATTTAAATAATAATAATAATAATATGTAACCTTTCGTTACATTTACAAATCACTTTTTAATAATAACAAATTGTCCTGAATATACGTACACTAACTATAGACACATTAACCCTCAAATCCCAGTTTTATCAGTTGAAAGCACTCACAAGTATCGCGAGTTGACAACGGGTCAGACCTTTGTTACACCAACTTGCGGCGGAAAGCCTAACTAATTGTTTCAGGTCACTTATTTGAATACTAAATTACTAATTTACATTTGAAGAAATACTTAAAAAAATTAATCTACTTTATTAAACTACTTATATTACTTTACTAAGAAGTAATTTTTTATAAGTCACTGACAATACCCCATACAATACTCCACCTGATGTAAAGCTAGAGTTGTATCTATGAACGAAAACAACTGCTACTGCAGATTTTCTACAGGCAACAGTCGCCTCCGCTATGCAGGCCTGAGGAGGCGACTTCTCTCTTTTACATACACTGCATCCAAATTTAATTAAGATTAAGTTTAGCACTGCCATTGGAGATACAGTCTTCAGACTAGTGTCTATGGCAGTACACTTTGTATACAGGACTAAATAAATAAATTTAACCCCCGTTTAAGGGATGATTTTTTGAGTTCTTCTATTTACTTACTTACTTATTTAGCTCACGCCTTGTTCCCACTGAGGTAGGCAGAAACTATGGACCGCCAGCGACTCCTCTCTCTACATACCACTTTCGCTTCGACCACATCCATTACTCCCCTCATGCATGCACGTCGGTTGAGGGTGCTCCTCGTCTGACCCTTTCTGAGCAGTTGACCGATCTGACTGAGAAGGGTCTTCCTAGGGCGCCCCCTTCCGACACTGCCATCCACTTTCGCACAATAGATCTTTTTTGTTAATCTCCTTTCATCCATCCTTTCCAAATGTCCGGAAACCACCTCAGCATACCTCACTTCTTCTATTTACTCTAGTCTAAATTAATATAAATATATTCTAGTTATGCATATGTGTTATTATATTGATAAATGATTGTGTTTCAAATAGTGACATCACACAAGAGGTAATTAAGCTAAATTTGACAGCTGATTGGCTAATTTATGTCTTCTATCTCGCTCACACACGTCCATTATTGGTGTGATAGATATTGCGGCAAGTATTTCTGGAGCATTGATTACTTTAATTAATTTTCTATTTACATTTGATGTTGTCATAAGTTTCTATAGGCACCAGTCGCCTTCGATATGCCGGCTCGAGGAGACGAATGTGCACCATCCAGATTGACACTCCTCTCGTTATACTTGGCTACTTCCAAACAGTTGCCGAAACACGACAAGGTCTCTTCACAGGTGTTCAATTCGAAAGTGGTGGTACTACTCCAGGACGGCAGACCATCATCGGTTTGCCTACCACTCATTTTATGACACTTAAAAGGTAGATAAAAAAACACAAAGACGTGGATCGACCCAAAGACTTATTTTAACTAACTCATTTAATTATCCAATTTAATAAAATATTCCTGAACCCCAAAAGAAAGGGAAGATCAATCTAAAAATAGTAATTTAAATAAATTGCAATCCTTTTAAGTCCTAATTTGTGTCGTCCTTTTCAGATCCAAATTCCTTTTCATTTCCGATGTTCAGCGATTTTCAAGTCTTCAACATCTATTGTTAAGAAAAGCGCCTTTCACTTTGTACAATTAAAAAGGCTACATAAAGGCTACAGACCACGCGAGCAAGTAAACTCTAGGCACATGATAACACTCCGCCTGATGTAAAGCGAAGAAACGAAAACAACTGCTACTACAGATGCATTTCTACAGACACGAGTCGCCTCCGCTATGCCGGCTAAAGGAGATGTATGTGTACCGTCCAGATTGACAGTGCACACTCCACTCGGTGTACCCTAGCTATTTCCAAATTGTTCCCGTAACGCGACATGGTCACTCATCCAGGACGGCGACAGACTGGGCTAATATTCATCAGCAGTCTGCCTACCAAAAAACCAAAGCCTGTCTGTGGCTATTCAGGTTTATTTTTAGACTAGAATAATACGAAATGCAACCTTATGTAAAGGAGATATGGTGCACCTGTCCGTGTTTATAGTAATACCGTATGTTACATATTGTAAATATTTATTTTAAACAATTGCTCACGTGATCTGAAGCAGCCGGCACTGAACGTTTCGATGTTTATCTCTTTTAGTAAGGTAATGGTTCTTGGTAGAGCTACCTAGTATTCATTGTTGTACAAAAAAAGAGTTACATTATATAAATTCTTCTTATAGGTCATAAGCCAATATTACGAGATAATCTGACGAATTCCGTTTGTATTAGACGAGAGCGATTGCGATTTGCAGACTTAAGTTTTTTTTATTGCATCTTGGCTAACTGCGGTTTTCAGAAATTTTTCCGGTGACCGCAGACCGCATCAGGCGGAATGTTGTCATAATACGCCGAACTACAATCGCACGCTAGCTTAAAATCAAGCCAAGTGCATCGAAAAATTATTTCACAACGTCTATGAAGATACATTTTGCTCCGTTTTTACCTTAGCCATCGCTATTTGAGAGTTTATGCCTAGATCAGTGATTCTTAACCACTGTGCCGCGGCACTTTTGTGTGCCGCAAAATTCTAAGTGTGCCGCCAAATTTTAGATAATATAATTATGTTAATATTATTAAATAATATAATTTAAAGAAAAAAAAATCGCATTACAAGTATTCTTTTTATTAACTTGTAATTAATCCCTTAATAAACGTACTGTTATTTTTGTAGTACATATTATTTTATTTCGCTCATTTAAAATTATTACCATAAACTATTTTACGCAGTGTGTTATAGGTAAGTAAATAATTTTTAAACTTATCTTTTTCTTTGTGTGCCGCCAAATTTTTAAATCGTGAAAAGTGTGCCGCATTAAAAAAAAGGTTGAGAACCACTGCTCTAGGCACATACTTTAAGTGTGTTTTTTTACTGTAGCTCGGCACATGTCAACACTCCGCCTGATGTAAAGCGAATTCGTGATCCATGAACGGAAATAACTGCTATTACAGATACATTTCTACAGGCACGAGTCGCCTCCGCTATGCCGGCTAAAGGAGATGTATGTGTACCGTCCAGATTGACAGTGCACACTCCTCTCGGTGTACCTGGTTATTTACAAATTGTTCCCGAAACGCGACATGGTCACTCATCCAGGACGGCGACAGACTGGGCTAATATTCATCAGCAGTCTGCCTACCAAAAAACCAAAGCCTGTCTGTGGCTATTCAGGTTTATTTTTAGACTAGAATAATACGAAATGCAACCTTATGTAAAGGAGATATGGTGCACCTGTCCGTGTTTATAGTAATACCGTATGTTACATATTGTAAATATTTATTTTAAACAATTGCTCACGTGATCTGAAGCAGCCGGCACTGAACGTTTCGATGTTTATCTCTTTTAGTAAGGCAATGGTGCTTGGTAGAGCTACCTAGTATTCATTGTTGTACAAAAAAAGAGTTATATTATATAAATTCTTCTTATAAGCTAATATTACGAGATAAACTGACACATTCCGTTTGTATTAGACGAGAGCGATTGCGATTTGCAGACTTATGTTTTTTTTATTGCATATTGGCTAACTGCGGTTTTCAGAAATTTTTCCGGTGACCGCAGACAGGCGGAATGTTGTCATAATACGCCGAACTACAATCGCACGCTAGCTTAAAATCAAGCCAAGTACATCGAAAAATTATTTCACAACGTCTATGAAGATACATTTTGCTCCGTTTTTACCTTAGCCATCGCTATTTGAGAGTTTATGCCTAGATCAGTGATTCTTAACCACTGTGCCGCGGCACTTTTGTGTGCCGCAAAATTCTAAGTGTGCCGCCAAATTTTAGATAATATAATTATGTTAATATTATTAAATAATATAATTTAAAGAAAAAAAAATCGCATTACAAGTATTCTTTTTATTAACTTGTAATTAATCCCTTAATAAACGTACTGTTATTTTTGTAGTACATATTATTTTATTTCGCTCATTTAAAATTATTACCATAAACTATTTTACGCAGTGTGTTATAGGTAAGTAAATAATTTTTAAACTTATCTCTTTCTTTGTGTGCCGCCAAATTTTTAAATCGTGTAAAGTGTGCCGCATTAAAACAAAGGTTGAGAACCACTGGCCTAGATAAATGATTTCAATAATAATAATTTATAAAAATATATTTTTTAATTAATTTAACCCATCTGTGTATGTACATATTGTTCTTTTTTTTTTAATTTACGTCTTAAATAAAATAGTTTTGGAAAAAAGCTAATAACAGTGTATTCTACCCTACATGTCTTATTACACATGTAACAAGTGTCATAATTTGACATAAGAATATTTAAAATTCCTTCGTCTGTTTTGGTTACGTTTTTTTACTATTACACTGATGAAAGTCGGCTGTTTTTGTGGTTATAAATATAATTCAATAGACACAAGCAGAAATTATTATTTATATTTTTTCATATTAAAGTTGACAATTATTATTCAAGATCGGAGTCTACTAGAAAGGCGTTTTCGCAAGAACTTCGATCAACGATACGTTAACGATTCGCCTTCGAATATGCGGTGGTGAGCCTACTAGGACACCAGCTAAGCCCAGCTGTAGCTATTTGCAACCGTGTGACCTTGTCCGGAAGTCTGCAAAGTTCGTTGTTAAAATTAAACAAGTCAACTCTGTTAAAGTACAATGCTGTTTGCACGTTTTGAATAAGTCTCGGTTACGTAATCTCGAACGAATAATTTTGCCAGATTACTTTTCCCAGTAAATAACTTTAAAAATATGGCTCTTTTGCGGGCATTGTAGGTTCAACCTGACCTATTCGAGCAGACTCCCGGTTTCAGAATAATATTTATTGTGGGGAAAAATACGCGAACGTGTTTTGCATCATTTGACTTGAGAAATGAGAAGACGCTTGTGAGTCGATGATGTAAGTAATGATACGAAGCTTTGCAAAGGATGGTTGAAGAGAACGCTTTATTAACTCGCAATGACATGCCGATATAAAATGGGTTAATAAATACTCTTTGTAGAAAAATTTAGTTCATCAATAATTCTCAGGCCGGCACAGTAGTGGCGGCTGGAGTCACTGTTTAAGCGGTTCTGTAATCGTCAGTGCCATGAGACCTCCACTGTGCTTACTATCAGACAGGTCGAGGTCAGATGTCGTGTCGCCATAAAAAACCTTATAATTTTTTTTATTTTTTTTTAATTAATTTTTAAGTGCATTTAATTTTACAAAGCATATTATGTTTCATAAAAGGTGTTCGTTAAGTTGACATGTAGCACCACTTGTTGTACGCTGCATCGATATTTTATGAATATTGTTTTGCAATTTTTTAATTAACTATATAAAAGAGAAGTGTGTATCCAGTAAAATCAATCAAATAAAACACTTTTTATATTAATTTTTATTGTAGATAAATATCCACAGACAACAGTCGCCTCCGATATGCCGGCACCATCTACAATAGATTGGCAGTGCACACTCCTCTCGCTATGCCTGGCTACTTTCAAACTGCTCCCGAAACTTCACGGGTGTTACATTCGAAAGTGGTGGTACTACCATCATCAGTCTGCCTACCACAATTGCATCAATTTTTTTTGTTAATATTAATTAGAAATATAATTGAACAATATACAAAGAATCTTTCTTCATAAGAACCTTTCTCAATTTAATTACAATACCGAAACAAGAGTGACCTCAAAAAAATAACAAGGGATTTTTTGCGGTCCTACCTTCAAATCCGAAACACCCTTCGTCCCCAGGTGATCATTAGACAAATGGACAGACAATTTTGGGGATGCTCGGGGATGAAACACATGCCCGCGTAATGGGCCACGTCAATTGTATGTAATTTCATGAAAACAAAATGAGAGGCAATTTAATGAAAAAAGCTTACAGGAGGCTTCGTTACGATACGATACTTGGAAGCTTTCTCCTTATATTTTTTTTATAGTAGCTCGGCATATGACAACACTTCGCCTGATGTAAAGCTATAATGAGGCCTAGGCAATGTATCATTGTTGTTATACTTTACCCTAATTTTTTATGGTTGACTGGTAGAGAATGCACTGTTGGTTAAAGCGCGTCAAGTACTAGATTTAATTTTGTGCAACACTTTTGACAATGATGCCGTCAAGTCAAATATGAACTGACAAAAAAACCAAAAGGTGACTGTGGTCATCTTTTCTCTCGCGTCACATTGGGAACCATATTGCATTCATTTCTTCAATACAATATAATTGTCACGCCATTGCCCCACAGGGCATTGCATTTCTAGTTGTATATATCAAGTTGTATTTATAAACTGACAGAGAACCTAAAGGTGACTGCGGTCATCTTTTCTCTCGCGTCACATTGGGAGCGTTATTGCTTATCTAGTTGTATATGTCAAGTTGTATTACACACGAATAAAAAATTAGTTGAAATAACAATCGAAACTTTCAAAACCGGGAGAAAGGAACACGGCGAAAGGGGAACATCGCCGAGTGCCCTGTCTTAACTAAATTGGCGGTCGACGGCTTCACAAGGGAAAATAAGAAATAGCATTTCTCTAAACTATATACGCGTAATTGGCTCAGTTTGTATCTGTGTACATTAAGTTCATTATTAAAGGAATATAAAATATATAGATCACCAATTGGGATAGACAGGAGAATGGGCTCACCATTTTTAACCATCGTAGAATCTCTCGCACCTTTCACATATGCCGGCTAGTAGGGATAAATAGAAGAAAATTTTGTTTAGCCAAGTATAGGAATCCTTTCCGCTGCCACCACACAGAAACGATTGCACCTTTACTATGCTGGCTTGAGAAGACGAATATGTACCACCCATGTTGGCATAACACTCCTTTTTTTATTGTAACTCGGCATATGACAACACTTCGCCTGATGTAACAACTGCTACTATAGAGAAATCTCTATGGGCAGCAGTGGCCTCCGCTATGCCGGCCTGAGGAGACGAGTATGCACCATCTAGATTGACAGAGCACACTCCTCTCACTATACCTGGCTACTTTCAAACTGCTCCCGAAACGCGACAAGGTCACTTCACGGGTGTTACATTCGAAAGTGGTGGTACTACCCCAACACAACAGACTGGACAAATATAATAATAATAATAATAATAACTTTATTTGCAAAAAAATTTTTTACCTATGTACAATACCGCTCTGCCATCGGAACTAGTCTAGGGACTGTATCTCCGATGGCAGTGCTTGACTGTTAAACCTCAGAGGCTTAACCTAATATATAAATATAATGTGTGTGTGTGTCTGTGGGTGTGTGGGTGTGTATGCGTGTGTGTATGATGTGTGTGTGGTCCTCTCAGTGTGTATTATGAGAATGTGAGTGAGGTGTATGTGAGAGGGTGTGTATATAAATTCTTACAAAACATATACTAATATAATTAAATTATTTTAAAATGTACAATAATGCTTCTGTGTCCTCATAGTTTAGATTTAACAACCATTTGGTTAGGGTAGATTTGCACTGATATTTATTTAATTTGTAGATATTAAGAAGATCATTTATTTTATTATACACAATAGCTATCATCATTCCGCCTACCACTCTTTAATAGTGTCTATAGACACTGAGCGACCAAAGTACATATAACAAAGTTACATCAGTCAGAATTAGCGAGGTTCGAACACGGGTCTCATCAATCGTGAGTTCACGCTCTCACCGCTAGACTACGGCCGCTCCTCTGCGTATTTTATGAAAGTAAATTGAATTCTTTATTCATATCGTATACTTACATGCAGAGATTATGAAATAGATTAAGACTTTTCCTTTCATATTTACGTTTCCCTTTCATTTTTATGCTAATAAAAATACGCAGGTAAACTCAGAAAATCGTTTAGTTAACCAAAAATAAAACCCTTTAGCCCATTTCATACTTTCTGCCGTTTAATTTATTAGTAAATTCGGGAAAAGAAAAAACCTCTAAACACCACATAGTACTAGCTACACATTAGACTAGATCCCAAGCAAATATCGCATCTATAATTCACGTAATACGGTCTATAATAGTAATGGGTCGTGTTGGTGCGTCTGTGTATGTACATCACTGACAAGGGTCGCTACAACGAAGGGCTGGACCTTAATTGAACTAAAAGGGGGAACTTTTACTAAAATAGGAAACCATTTCATTTTCTTAAATATTGTTATTCCGTTTCCTTTCGTTATGAGTATGAATTTTAACTTATTAATTGCGAATACATTAACGTGAAAGCCAGCACCTGAGCGTCCATACATTTTGTTTTACAACATTGTTTGAAACATAGCAGATTTAGGTTGAAATTAAGTAATTTTACAACTTTCTCAGTACTAATTATTTGCTCAAATCACTATAATAAACAAATAGCTACGGCACAGAATATATAAAATTCTTGTGAAATATAACCAATATAAAATATTTAACTGGAAAAAATGCAATAAATCCGAATTGCAATCAATACCTGTAAATATAAATTGCATCACTCAATGACAAAACATCAGATATAAAATTATTCATATTTTACAATAAGGGTTTGATCCATTTTACACTTAGTTTGTAAACAGTATTTTGAATAAACCATCGATATATACAACTAGATAGCAATAACGCTCCCAATGTGACGCGAGAGAAAACATGGCCACAGTCACCTTTAAGCTCTCTGTGAGTTAGTATTTGACTTGACGGCAACATTGTCAAATCGTTTGAATCGACCTGCGGTTTTTTATATCAGATGTATGAAGTTTTGCACCTCTAGTATATATCTCTATGGAATAAACACTATTATTATTATTTGTTTATTTTTAAATATTCTCGGTCTGTAGCCGGTTACTGACATGTACTCGGGCCTAGGCCAAGGGGGGGTATTGGTGAAGTGCGTTTGTTTGCAAGAATTTGCAGACAATTCTGCACGTGATTATTATAATTGTAAGTAGAGAAATTACCACTATTTTTAATTTAATTACAGTCAATTTATTTTAATACAATACAATACAATTGTCACGCCTTTTTCCCACAGGGATAGGCAGAGACAACGGAACGCCACTTACCACGATCCTGACACAACACCCTCGCTTCCTTCACATCCACAATTCTCTTCATGCACGCTCGACGGTTATCAGCACTAGGCAGCCCAGCTTTCATGAGGATGTCTCCTATTTGTTCGGAAAACACCCTTCTGGGTCTGCCTTGTTTAACGCATCCATTCACATCAGATCACACATATTCCTTTTGTCATTTTTATTTCGTTCTTTCTGCCTATTATTATGAATTTAAAAAAAAACCGAATAATTATCTATTTGTCTATGCCTATGTATATAAGCGTACATAATATAATATAATAAAAACAAATTAGTCGCATAGGTATCAACCCTTAGAATATAAAAGCTTGTATCGGCTTTAGCGATTTACATGTTCGCACGTAAATTAATTAATTAATAAATTCAATTATTAATTCTAATTGAATCTCTCTGTATTAGTTTTAATATATTTCAAACACTATAGAGAATATTATCCCATATTATCTATGAAATTACATAATATCTATTGATAAGTGGCTGTATCTACGATTGCAAGGAAAACAATACACTCAATTTTCATAGATTTTAATCTAATTGGATTTTTCTACGCAACGGTAAATAGAGTTTTGACAATGGAACTTTTAACTCGTGGAGTGTACCCTGTCGACCTGGACGACGCGCATAGACCTTCTCAAGCCGGTTTAGTGGAGACGACTGCGTTGTGTAAACATTTCCTTGTAGTACCAGTTGTTTCAGCTCATGGAAAGCTTAACAAAAAGGCATAAATTGAAGTTTGTGGTCGATCTTATCAACAATATAATAATAGCAATTACCACTAATTACCACAAATTACCACGGTAATGGTAATTCATAAACCCCTGTCATGGATAACTCACTGTAGAAAATGGCCAGCAAATACATAATTTATATTATTATTACATTTTAGCGATTACTTAGTAACAAGATCTTATTGCAGTCAAATACGAGCAATTAGGGAGCAAACTGTACAACAAAATAATATCACGTAGACACACGAAAACCCACTCTAAACCTAACGCGATTAAAGGCTATAATCGCCTTCTAATGATACGTGTACAAAACTAGATATAGAGTCTCATTGTATTCTCAAACTTAATGCCGTACGCAATAAGGTTCGGATTAGGTTACGCATCGTATAAAATTAAAATGTTTATCTCAGAGTCCTATTCGAGGTATAACAAGATTAGTAACGATTTTTTGTTTAGATTTGTTTACTAAATTTATTTAAAGCAAAATGTATTTTCAAATAAGGCTACTAACACATTGACCGTTGAAAATTTAAAAAAAATGCCGGCCAAAGTTTATGTTTAAATATTACCAATTTTTTTTATTATAGCTCGGCATGTGACAACACTCCGTCTGATGTAAAGCTACAGTGCGGTCCATGAATGGAGACAACTGCTACTACAGATAAACCTGTGCGGGCAGCAGTCGCCTCCACTATGCCGGCTTGAGGAGACGAGCATGTACCATCCAGACTTTAAAATGCCTTTACTAAAATTAGTGATTGTACCACAGGCAAAGAGCAGCACTGAGAAAGTACATACAAGACCACGGCTGCTCGAACGGTATTATATAAATTGGATCGAAAATGAATCGAATTGTTATCGTTGTCGAGTACAAGAATAGACGTTCGAGTACAGGGATGAAGTTTTAATTACAACTCGTGTTTATAAGATAAAGTTGGCTGAAAATGAGCTAAGATGATGGTTCAGAGCTAACATGAGCTTCTACTAAATGCTAAATTTTCACGTACATCTTGAGACTTTTCATGAATGTACGATTAGCTCAAAACTTTATAAGTATTACAACATTCATTCCGGATTTACACGGTGTTCACGTCTTATCTGAAAAAAACTTTTACCTTTACAATATTATTTAGATTCTTAAGCATTTATCAAGAGAAATAGTTTCTACGTACATTTTTATTATAGTATATTTATTTATTTAATATTATATTTAAATAAAAAACCACAATCTTTATTGTCAAGTGTGGTCAAAAAGGCGAAAATATCTCAACAAAAAGTTTATAAGATTTACTTCGACTTTAAACGTGAAACAATTAAAACTTCCGTGAACATCAAAAGAGTTCCGGCGAATAGTTCCTTTTGTTTGAACCTTTTACTGCGATAAACAATAATATAACCGAACAACAACAAACCGAGGACCATTGCTGGTTCATAATAAACTTAATGCAAAACTGTACAACAAAGCACGCAATGAACTTTAAATGATGTGGAAGAATAGCATTTTTTTGTAGAAATTATTGTACGTATAAAATATAGTTTCTTAGAGATGATTGATCTTAGATATCTGTTTTATATTAGTTTTAATGTTAGAGAATATTTATTTAAAATATTTACAAGCTAATGTTATTTATTTAGAAAGTATAAATCTTTTCCTTTGTAATAATCCTGAAAACATATTTAATTTAATTAGATCAAGATTATTAAATGTTAAAATTACAAACAGACGTTTCAGTTAACAAAATTATATACAAAAATATTATTAAAGGAAAATTGTAAGAGAAAATAGTTTTTAAAAAATATAGCATTTTATGTGAAGGGTAACAAGGGAATATAGTTTATCGATGTTGCCAGCACCAGGAGGGTTGCTAGCGATAATGATAATAAATTCCGTGGAAGGGTCTCACGTTCAACGGGACAAGGGTCCACTTTCCAAATATTATAACTTATTATTTCTTCTTTTTTTGCATGCAAAATTATCACGTTGAAACTTAAATAAATAAACTATTTTATAACAAATTATTTGACGACACTGCATTTTATGTCATCATTAGAGATGACTGCAGGCAGCAATCGTCTTCGCTATGCCGGCTTGATGAGACGAACGTGCACCATCTAATATGACAGGACACGGGACATACTAACTAACAATCATCAATTCCCGGTACTAAAAATTTAGAACAACTTTTAAATTACAGAGAAAATAAGAGACGAGATCAGAAAAAGAAAATCATAAATATTATTGATAATAGTTTATAAAAATTGATTCAATAACATAGTGAGAGTGTGTCAAAGCGACATCAAAGACAGGTGAAGTGGTCTCTTAACAGATTTGCCCGAGATGAGAGCTCCTTTAGTATACGTAACACGCTTTTTGGAGCATCACTTCAGTTCGGTCACTCGCCCCTAACTTCATAGCTAACATACCTAGATGCTCACTTTCAGTTCAACTCATATTTGGGACACTATCTAAAGATAAGCAGCTTTTATTGTAGCTCGGCATATAACAACACTCCGTCCGACGTTAGGTTAGCATGCAGCAGTCACTTCCGCTATGCCGGCTGGAGTAGACGATGCACACTTCTCTAATTATATCTGGCTACATTCAGATTGAACTGAAACGCGACTAGGTCACTTTACAGTTGAAGGTGTTACCCCAGGGCGAACATCATGAGTTTCTGTACCACTTGTTATTTTTTAAAAGTTCATTATAATATGGTCGTATTAAAATTCTTATTAATTTCAAGTGAAAATGTCTCGATGTGCGATTGCCCCTAATTATAGCGCACTGTATACCCTTCAAGGAAATAAGACCATGATGATACCTTGTTTTACATAAAATCAATATTTATTGCACACTTAACACCTTAAAGCTTTACACGCGCTTTACATGAAAAACAAATTAAGTTACGTTTTTATACTTTATAAAGAGAAATACATTGTAAATAAAAAATGCTCAGAAGTTAAGAAGGGTGCACACAGCGTAGGCGACTGTTGCCGGCAGATGTAGCCAGCAGACTTAACATCAGGCGGGATGCTGTCACATTCCAGTCCAATTTTTTTTTCGCAATACAAATGGAAGAGAAGTTTTAATACGACTAACCCGAGCTTTGTTAATTATTACATTTTAATAGATGAGTTTATTACTTGTAGTACTTTGAAGTAGAACTAGAAAATAAATAATAAAAAAGAGCGGTAGGCAGACTGATGATGGTTATTTGTTCAGTCTGCGGTCCTGTGGTAGTACCATCACTTTCGAATGTAAATCAGTGACCTTGTCGCAGTTTGAAAGTAGCCAGGTATAACGAGAGGAGTGTGCACTGCCAATCTGGATGGTATATGCTCGTCGCCTCAAGCCGGCATAGTGGAGGCGACTGCAGCCCGTAGAGATTTATCTGTAGTAGCAGTTGCATCCATTCATAGACCGCACTCTAGCTTTATACATCAGGCGGCATGTGTTGTCACATGCCGAGCTACAACTAAAAAAAAGTTATATGGTAGAATTAAAGGAAAATCTAAAATATTCACTTACTTCTGTTCGACGATAAACTATATTTGCACGTATATTGTGCATATAACGTAGTCAAAAGGTATTTTTCTTAAATCGAGTGTTATATTATGGTAATTTGTGGTTGTAATCAGTTACTGTTACCCCTCCGGGCATAATTGTCGGCGTGATAGCATCCTTTAGTTGGCGTCGTATCACAGACAGGATCTCGCCATATAATATGAGCAATTTTAACGTGTTTACGCGTGCCCCTATATTATTGCATAGACCGAGAGCACGTAGCATTCATTATTATTAAAACATATCTCAACAGTTCCTCTTCTTGACAGATGCTTTTCTGCTACTCCCGGTCCTTTGCAGGTCCCGCTAGCTCCATCTGGATGTACTGTGATATCTTTTCCTATGGTGGCCTTAATTGCTATTTTTGTTTATAGTTATTACTGTTAATGTATTAATGTTGAACGATAGCGGTCCGTTATGAATTATTTTAATTTAATTTTATTAAATTTTAGTATTTAAACTTTAAAGAAAATTTTATTAAAGACTATTATGGTCTAGTGGTAGAAGTCGTGAATTTTATATACTTTGCTCGCCCTTCCTACAAGTGTTTTAAAAAAATTCAAATATGAATTTGAAAATTTGAAATTTTGATTAATATTTATAAAAAAATATATTGTTGTAAAATGATATAAATTAGGCTATATGACTACATCAAAAATGTAATGTTTACAAATAAATGTAATAAGCTTACCTCATAAAATATATTTTAATTTAGTTCCATGATGAAAATGGATAAATAAATATTGTTGCTCCTAGCGTATGATATTGAGTCGCGCTCCATCTCTCTCAGAGCTGGAAATATTTATGTTGTATATGATGGTATATGAATGTTGCACTCCAATAACAGAACCGGTCACATTTTAACATTACTAACATGTTGACATTTCACGATACTTGCACAAATAATATTACTATATTCATCATCTATTGAAGTAGTACAAAATAAGAGAGGAATGTGCACTGTCAAGGCCGGCATAGCGGATGTGAGTGTTGCCTGCAGACATTATTGTGTGTCGAGCTAAAAATACAGCTGTTTGAAGGTGTCAAAAATTAAAATGTCTAAAAGTCAGCAGTGGCTTCTGATTTAAACAGCCTGTCTAAGAAGATTAATGTGCACCGTGCTGGTCGACGGTGAACACTCATCTCGTTATCCCAAAACGCTATAAGGTTACTTCTTGAAAGTTACTTATTATTTACATGACCAAAATTTCTCGGGCTTTGAACACTTTACTCTCGATTGGGACCGCTGAGACCCACGACCGATCTGTCTCTCTAATAGATAGATAGTTACAAAATTAAAGAAAAAATCTTTTATAAATTAAATTAATGAAAAAAATCGCCTTATAGCTGCGACACAGCGATGATTGGCCGCCACGTCGTCGTCAGATCATCCTCTCTATATAAAAAAGGCATCATTAAACGTGTGAACTCGTGATGTTATAGTTGGGAAGTGTAAATTGCACCACAAACATACAAATTGCTCCACTACATCGCATACACATACACAGCATAGTTAGGATTAGGTTAAGGGCCACTAACCACCGAGGCATATCGTCATTACCTTTATATGCCACTATTTACATACAAATTACAGTATGAGGCGTGTACACTTTCGGTAATCTTTGTAGACGAAGGGATCTACCATGTCGACACGTGTACATTAAACGAGTGTATCGCATCAATCCGGCATAGTGGAGTGAATTTAACATCATCCCGGACTTCCACTTTCCATTGGAGATTTATGAAATGTACTGGGTTATTTATTTTAATTTTTCCTAAACACGAACTTAATGCTGATTGGAGATACCAGTAAAATGTTTACTGTACAGCATAATGGGAGCTACTTTTAAAAAATGACATGTTAGGAGTTGGTAAGGAAGAATCCTTCATCGCAATAAAGATTTATTTTATTTTATAGTATCTATTAAAGAGAAACAAGACGAATAAAATTGTTAATATCTTCATAATAAACCTACTTTATATTGCAATCTAGGAATATTACCACGGCTATCATTATAATAAGACCTGCTTTACATTCATACTTTTTAATACAGACACAGTCGCCCGCGACGTCTGGCACTCAGAGGCAACAATCGCCTCCGCTGTGCTGGGGAGATTAATAGCGCATTTTCGCCTCCTTGAGACGACTTTCACCAAGCTCGTGTCAAAATGCGATAAGGTCACTTCACGGGTGTTACACTCGAAAGTGGTGGTACTATCCCAAGACGGCAGTCTGGGCTAACAACCAAGCACAGCGTCTTCTTAAAAATCTTCAAGCAGGTAACCTCTTTGTGAAGATTACTTGTGTACAGTATATTAATGATAATAAAGTATGTATTTTTGTGGTGCATGGTGTGTCAACACCTTAAAAGCCACTTCCTTATAGTGAGTGGATGTTTTAGCATTTATTAACACTAGGAAACTGGATAACTTTTTGGAGATATCAGGGAAGACTCGAAGAACCCTTCATTAAGAAACAAATTATTTTATAAATGGCATTAAAAATACTGGGTATTGTACCTACGTATTCGGATACCCAAAGCATAGAGTAGCTTGTGTTACAAACACTTATTTGAATTTACATATGCTCTGAACACTAAATGTTGGCGGTTTGGTGCTTCACGTGACCGCGTCAAAATTTCTTATATTTCTATCAGCCAACTTGACAACAGCCAACAGCCAACCAACAACAGTTAACGTCACATATTTATTTTTTTGTATTGAATTTTCATCATAATTCAACAATAACAAATCCATAACAAATAGTTATTAATAATTATTAAAATTCCTACAGAACCGTATGAGCAGGTATTCGACTATTCCCCCTCAAACACTAAACTGAGATTTTTACATGTACAGTAATTATCTTTAGGAAGTTTGACCGGAGAATCCTTAGGGAGCTCCCGGTGATCATTTCGGCTCCAACTTTTTTCATTATCTTTGAAAACTTTTTACTATAAAATTGTTTTACTTCTTCCTCCCGCTTCCGAGACGAGCTCTGCCCTCCCGAACGCCCAATTGCCACTCCGCCTCACACAAATGTACAACTTCTAATGTTCTCGTTAATTATCATTTTTATACACTTTTGTATATATGTATATAACATCAATGGAGTCAATTGATTCGGGAATAATACAAGCAATTAAATATTGCATTATTTAATGTAAAAGTAGACTCCTGAAAGCTCTTCAAATAAAAAGGTAAACGTGGAGTGGTATGCGTGTTATTTCTAATTCAAAATGAAACACATTTTCTCTTCGTGAATAAATAAGTATAAATTACGTGTTACACGACCGATTCTAATGGTAAAGGTCATGTTATTGTGTTAATCTGAATGGTGGGTGATTTTCAAATTGGTTGGGTTATCAATACCAGATTAATTTTCGTCTAATTTGTTAAGTGATTCAGTATTACTACATAATACATATAGATACATTGTTGTAATTCTTTTTGTTTGTATACATAAACATAAATACTTATTTCTCAAAGAAAATATATAGTAATGCATAAAAATGTTTATTTGTTTGTCCCGTCGGCACGACTTAAAGAATTAAAGAGCACGTTTTAGATATTTTTTATTCAAGTCAAGAATTGTAGACTAAGAAAGCCTAATATTAAAGAAGAATCGAGTTATCGCAGCATATTTTTCTGCTTCCATGGAGCTGCCTACCTTGAGTCGAGAAAGATACTTTAATATGTGTAAAGGTAATGGTGACACGTCTCTAACTAATATAATAATATGTTGTAATAATGAATTATGTGTGCGAGTGTACTTTTTAACTCGTAGAACTAATTCAGTGTGCCTACACATCAAACAAACACAAGTAACAATAATTGAAAACAAATTACTAACATTACGATTGAATTGATTGTTTCGATTCTAAGTAATATAAATTATTACAATGTACAATACAAACACCCTGTATGTATTATGTATTTTTATTATTGCTCGGCATATGACAACACTCCGCCTGATGTAAAGCTAGAGTGCGGTCCGTGAACGGAAACAACTGCTACTACAGATAAATGTCTACAGGTTACAGTCGCTTTTGTTATGGCGGCTTGAGGAGACGAGCATATACCATCTAGATTGACAGTGCACACTCCTCTCGTTATACAAATTGTTCAAACTGTTCCCGAAACGCGACAAGGTCACTTCACGGGTGTTACATTCGAAAGTGATGGTACTACCCCAGGACGGCAGACTAGACTAATAACCATCATCAGTCTGCCTACAACTCTTTTAAAAAGGACTACATTTGTACTGTGCTCAGATTATATATGATTTCTTTATTCGTCTGGCATTTGATGAGGCGATTGCTGCCTGTAGAGATTTATCTGTAGTAGCAGTTGTTTCGCACTCTAGCTTTACATCAGGCGGAGTGTTGTCATATGCCGAGCTACAATAAAAAAAGTTAATAAATTTTTACAATAAATTACGTAAAATATAAAATTGTAACAACAGGTTTCAACTTTACACCAAGTCGTTTCTAAACATAATACAGCGTGATTTAGGCAATTCATATTTATCAAAATGGACACACTATTCTATTGTTTAACTAAACACGGAATATTATTAATATTGTTAAATTATCTATTTCAGGTAGGGTCAACAGAAAAAGAACTATATGTTAAAGTAACTATTACAGTTCCCGTTAATTGCGTAGACATATAATTCGCACTATGCGTTTAGAGTTCCTCGTTCCCGTTCCATCCCTGGGGAACCTATAGTGGAATAAAAAAAAAATCCATATATCTGTCGGCCTATCTGACGCAGTGGTTAGCGCGTCAGTCTGTTAGGTACTCAGAGGTAACAGATTCGATTCTCAATTTAGATGCTCATAAAATAACATAAGTAATCAATAATTGTTCGATTACTACAGTGAGGTACTAAGTCAACATAACTAAGTAAGCGGTATTAAGATTGGTCGACGGAACTGTCAAGATGCTAGTGGGCGTTGCCAAAGTAGTTATCTTGTTCTGAGCAGGTTTGGAGGACGGCATTCGTGTGTAGCGATTCATATGAGAGCTTTTACCGGAACGTTATTCCATTATCTCAACCATCAAATCCTTTAAATATAATACAAGAAGGCTTTTTTTTATTCTGAAGGCATTTCTGTTTTTATTGTAGCTTGTCATATGACAATTCCGGCTGATACCTAACACACATCAGGTTAGAGAAATTTCTGCAGACAGCTTTACCTCCGCTATGTCGGCTTAATGAGACGAATGTATATTCAGGTTGACAGTGCACACTCCACTCGTTATACCTGGCTATGTATACCCTAGCACTGCAGACTGGGCTAAAACCACCACCAGTCTGTCTACCACTATTTAAGTGGTACATGTGTGTGTTTTTCCTGTCCTAATCTTACTGAGTGTCTTAGTTTACAGCCGACAGGGATTATTATATGTATAATACATAAATTTGACATATTCCGAAAAAGATGAAAGTAGACCGTACTATAGTAAAATTAGACAGCAAAAAGATTCCATTTACCTCACTCCAATCGACGAAAATGATTTAAATAAGGTGATTGGGTCTCTAAATCAAACATATTCAGTAGGCTACGATAATATATGTACAAAAGTTATAAAGGAATGCAAAAAACAAATAACTCCGGTTCTGGTATACCTGATCAATCTATCATTAGAAGCAGGTACTTTTCCGGATGTGCTAAAACTTTCAATAGTAAAGCCCTTGCATAAAAAAGGTTCAAAAAGTGAAATTGGAAATTATCGCCCGATAACACTTATACCGATCTTCTCAAAAATTTTTGAAAAAGTGATGCATCAAAAATTAATGAATTTTTTAAATCAATGTAAAACAATTAAAGGGGAACAATACGGCTTTCAAAAAAATAAATCTACTACCTTGGCAATTTTTAATTTAGTTAAAGAAATTCTACACAACACTAATATGAAACTTTTTACAACTGTTCTCTACTTTGATATGTCAAAAGCCTTTGACTTTGTATCCCACAAATTCCTATTGGTAAAATTAGAACGGTACGGCATACGGGGTCCAGCGTTAAAATGGATAAAATCATATTTAGAAAATAGAAGTCAATGTGTAGAAGTGACAAAACTAAAAAAAAACACAACATGTACTTACCGATCGAATTATAAAGAAAATTCCTTTGGAGTCCCACAAGGAAGTGTACTCGGCCCACTCCTATTTTTATTGTATATAAACGATTTACCTGACGCTATAAAATATAAGACAAGTCTTTTTGCTGATGATATATCAGTAGTTGTGACATCTAACAAAAATTTGACAATAGATAATCATATATCCGACATAAATAATAGTATAACTTCTATAATCGAATGGTTAAAAATCAATAACTTAAATGTAAATTTAGACAAAACTACCTATATAAATTATAACAATAATTACTTATTAAATATTAACTATAATGGGCATGCATTAAAACAGGCAAACAATGTGAAATTTCTAGGCTTAATAATGGACGACAAGTTAAATTGGAAGGACCACACTACACTAATTTGTCAAAAAATAAGTAGATTCTCGTTTGCCTTATATAAATTGACAAAAGTAGCGTCAAGAAATACTGCAGTCACAGCGTACCATGCTTATGTTGAATCGGTGCTTCGCTATGGTCTTATTATCTGGGGAAACAGTTCAAACATGAAAAGTGTATTCATCTCTCAAAAGAAATGTGTAAGAGCAATATTCGGTATGCCGCAGTATATGTCTTGCAGGCCTCTGTTTGAAAAGTTAAACATTCTTCCTTTACCATGTCTCTACATAAATGAAATGGCGAAATTTGTAAAACTTTATGACAGAGAACATTATAGACGATCATCGGAATTAAATCAAAGAACTAGGCGAAATAATGATAGTTTGATGGTTGGTCATGTGCCGAAAAGCACCCGCTACAAAAGAAATTGTTATTGGATGGGTCATGTTATATATAACAAAATACCAAAAGACATTAAAGATCTGCCTTTCAGTAAATTTAAGAGTACACTACATGAATGGTTATTAAAAAATATGTTTTATTCGGTGGAGGATTTCTTGGGGCATAGATAAGGTATAGGGGCTAATTGTAGAGTAGGCCGAGGCTGAAGACAATTAGTGTTATATAATTTATTGACATTTTGTATTAACATTTCATATTGACATTTCCTAATTATTACTATTGTGAATTTATTATTGTAAAATTTATTATGTTGTAATATATAATTATTTGTTTTTGCATGCTATAATTTGGATAGCTAAATATGGCTGAAACTTATATTTTCATTACATCCATGTATCCCGCCTATTTAACGCAAATAAAGGATTTTTGAATTTTGAATTTGAATTTTTTTGAATAATGAAAAAATTTGCATAAATCTTCAGAAAAATATTTTTATTGTTTGGTTGTTTTGTTGACGCTACAAAGTATCATGTTCAGTTATAAATGTATTCAACAACCTTTGTGATGTTTATTTTGATAAAATAATGCGACTACTTACGAGAATATTTTTTGGGAAATATAATATTTAAGGTTGTGTGGGCGACTAACCGGATTTCCGAACACGTCTTTTTCTAAATAATCGCTCGTATATCATCAATAAATTGTATACATTGTCACATAATGGTGATAGAGATAAATATTATGGAAAATTGTCTATACTAATATATAAATGTGAATGTAACAATGTCTGTTTGTTACATTTTCACGATTGAACCGCTTTCTATGCAATTTCTACGAATCTATATATTATAGATAGATATACATGCTCTATAATATTTTCTCTAGGTTTTGTGCGCACTGTGTGTTTTAAGTAACTTAATTGAAGGATTTAATTCGGCTTACGATTGCGTTCATTTTAACGTTTTCTTATTAAAAGAGAATACAAATAAATCAGTTTTAAGGTATTTTATAATTGCATGACTTTGTGGGTGATTGTTGTATATTTTCATTCAGAATTTAGTGTTACTTTAGAAACGCAGACTTACGACAGATAAGACCTGTGTTCGAATCTCGCGTAAATTCTGACCGGTACCAATGTAACTGTGTTTAAATTACTTAATTAAAAACAGTAGTAGGCAGACTGATAATAGTTATTAGCCCAGTCTGTCGTCCTGGGGTAGTACCACCACTTTCGAATGTAACACCCGTGAAGTGACCTTGTCGCGTTTCGGGAACAGTTTCAAAGTAGCCAGGAATAACGAGAGGAGTGTGCACTGTCAAACCAGCCTAAAGCCGGCATAGCGGAGGCGACTGATCTTTGTGATAGCAGTTGTTTCATGCATTTCACTCCAGCTGAGCATTATGTCGAGCTACTATAAAATTATATACAAATAAATTCCCTCGAGACACGGTTAAGTAAGTAACACATAGAATCGCGTGTTACGTGTGCGTTGTTGGATTTAATTAACACATATAATAATAACGCACGCTCAAATTGTAACAAAATAATTCCATGTCACTGATACTTTTACAATTGTTTATTAGATTTTGGTTTAATACCACCACATTCGAGTGCGACGTCACGTTTTAGGCTCCGGTCCTGGCAGGCGATAGTCCTAGTTGACACTTCACACTCGTCTCCTTAGACTGGCATAGAATTTCCGCTACCACTACACCGTAGGCCGTACATGTATTTACAAGATCACTTCACGGGTTCCTAAGACTGCTAGAGTTGCTGGTCCCCCATCGGGCGCGTACTCAGGTGGTATGAGGTGGCGATCTAAACCACTAATAATTTATAACTATTATTATGCTCTACACACACACCACACCACACTACAGGTAGATAGAGGGGCCCCGGACACCTTCCTGAGACCCTGAATCAAAAGCTTTAGTCACACTCTGCTTTCAGAGAAGAGCGGAGTGTTCCGTAGTCTCCTTCGATACGAGCCGAGAGTGGTAGTTTTTTTTAATGCTCAATAGACAACCGCACCCGGCCTGATGTTAAGCAGTGATGCGGTCTAAGATGGAGCTCGCCTGCCTATGAGGTACCTATTTACCCTTAATTTGAAGAGGACCGTGTTGTACGTGTTGGGAAACACAGGCGGAGGGAGAGAGGGAGTTTTACAGTTTCGCAGTAGTCCCAAAGTTTGGCTGCTGCTCATTTACTTAGCTGGAGCGGTGTACTCCACCTCATCTGAAGGCCAAGCGACTACAATTACTACTTAACAAAACCACTCTTTAATAATATCGGAATATTTGTCATATTAGTGAGTTTACACAACTAGGAGGCTCTAGTTTGTATTTAATGGTAAATTTCTAATTGATGTGACTGTCTGTCTGTCTGTCTGAGTGTTTATTGTCTGTGAAAGTGCACAATCATTGTACATAGTGGGAAATTTATTTGGTGGCGGGTAAATCTATTGTATTATAAGTTTTATTTCTTCTTTGTTTCTGCTTCTGCCTGTCGCTGTATTTTCTCCAAAATAAATAAAATAATAAAAAATAATAAAAAAACTCACATTTTTATTAATTTTTATTATTATTTTTAAATGATTCACTTGTTATCATTAAATTATGATGAAAATTGAATCGTCTTAATTTAATGATAACAATGCTCCAGGCATCTGAATTACTTCTCAGTACTTTAATTATTGTAAATATACTAATAATTATTTTAAAAAATTGTAGCTCGGCCATTAGGACAATACTCCGCCTGATGTAAAGCTAGAGTGCGGTCCATGAACGGAAACAACTGCTACTACAGAGTAATTTCTACAGGCGGCAGTCGCCTCCGCTATACCGACTTGCGGAGGCGAATGCGCTCCATCCTGGTTTGACAGTGCACACTCCTCTCGTTATACCTGGCTACTTCGAATCTGTTAGGTCTGGGCTAATAACCATCATCAGTCTGCCTACCACTCTTTAATAGTGGGCGATTAAAATACATATGTAAATTTAGAGAGATTGGAACACGGGTTAATGAGGCAAGTGTGACAAGGTTGACAGGGCACAGTCTTACGACCGAGCTATCGTCGCCAACGCGATTAGGTCGTTACACTTGAAGTAATACCTACAATACACATAAAACGCGGGTCGATACACGAGTATGACGGTGATTGTTGCGTGCACACTTCATAATAATAATATTTACGATTAATTTTGGTCAGTTCCTGCAATTAGTTTTGTTAATTTGTCACGTGACCCCACCACTATGGACTTTGTGTTTTTTATTACCATTATGATATATAACTACTTTTTTACAAATGCCACCGTCACTTTATATTGTAGAACGTTGATATATACAATTAGATGTGCAATAACGCTCCCGATGTGACGCGAGTGAAAAGATGACCACAGCCACGTTTAGGTTCTCTGTTGACGGCTACATTGTCAAATCGTTTGGCCGCTACGTTGTTTTCATGTCAGATGCATGAAGTTTGCACCTCTAGTACATATCTCTATGTTGTAAAAGATTTAATGCTTTTTTTCGAATTAAATCGTTAATTTTTTTTTTATTATTGTAGCTCGGCATGTGACAACACTCCGCCTGATGTAAAGCTAGAGTGCGGTCCATGAATGGAAACAACTGCTACTACAGAGAAACCTGTGCGGGTAGCAGTCGCCTCCACTATGCCGGCTTAAGGAGACGAGCATGTACCATCTTAGATTGACAGTGCACACTCCTCTCGTTATACCTGGCTACTTTCAAACTATTCCCGAAACGCGACAAGGTCACTTCACGGGTGTTACATTCGAAAGTGGTGGTACTACCCCAGGACGGCAGACTGGACTAATAACCATCATCAGTCTGCCTACCACTTTTTAACTTTAGCTATTTGCACATACTAAGGAAATATTATTCCTTTCTGTAATTAAGTAATTTCGTAATAAACGGACAGTTAGCGTAATCGCAAACATAAACTGGCAACCACTACAAAACTGAAATGCACTTTCATATAGGCATAGTTTGTTCCTCCATTCATTGAAATTGAATATACAGGGAGCAAAAAAAAAACACAAATAAAATGTCCTCCAAGTCTCCTCCTCGTCCGAAACATATCGGATCCATCGTGAACTAAAACAATCGCAATTTATCTGCACAGATACATCCCTATTCTTGTTATTACGATAACCGAATTTATATCTGATTTTTATGCAGTTACGCGTAAAAAGAGCTTTGCGATGCTGCAGCGTCTCAGGAGCAGTCGCTACTCACAACAGCAATCTCAACAGAAACGCTGATAGACGTGACTGGATCACGCTGGGACTGTTAATCTATATCTATACTAATATTATAAAGCTGAAGAGTTTGTTTGTTTGTTTGTTTGTTTGTACGCGCTAATCTCAGGAACTACTGGTTCGAATTGAAAAATTCTTTTTGTGTTGGATAGATCATTTATCGAGGAAGGCTATAGGCTATATAACATCACGTTGCGACTAATAGGAGCGAAGAAATAGTCGAAAATGTGGAAAAAACGGGGAATATTGTTCATCTTTGAAGGCTTCCGTTGCGTACCGGTAGGTTTGTGAACAAAAAATAAATATGATTCCCAAAATAACTATTCCACGCGGACGAAGTCGCGCGCACAGCTAGTAATCTATATAGGCAATTTTTCAGTAAAGTAAACATTTGTTGATATTTATGTGGATGACATTCCGAAATAAAGAAGAGAAGAAAGAGATTATTATTATTAGAAGTTTTAAAATAACATAAGTAATAAACAGTGTGATAAGAAATCGCTGCGAGCTCAAGGACAGTATTGTGACCAGAGTGGAAAGGGGTATGCTGAGGTGGTTCGGTCATTTGGAAAGGATGGATGAAAGGAGATTAACCGAAAGGAGACCTTTCTCAGTCAGATTGGTCAACTGCTGAGAAAGGGAAAGATGAGGAGCACCCTCAACCGACGTGTATGTAGAGAGAGGAGTCGCTGGCGCTCCATACTTTCTGCCTATCCCAGTGGGAACAAGGCGTGAGCTAAGTAGTAGTAGTTAAAATAACATTTAAACTCGATTTATATGTAAAGACACCGGCAAAAAATAAATAAGAAGCGTAAAGGCGTAGCGTCTCCTCCAATCACAGACACGGATTCTTTTTTTAACGTATAAATCGAGTTTAAGGCAGGCGTTACACAGCTGGAATGTCTGGAATGAATTCAGGGACAGGATCCATCAGAAAACCTGGAATTGCATACAGAAAAAATCAGAATGTGTGTAGAGCATAATTGTATGCAAAAAGAAAACAGCGATCGTGGTCTGGTGGTAGAGAACAGACCTAACTATCGTTGAAACCCGTGTTCAAGCCAAATTCTAACCAATGTTATATGCACTTTGGTCACTTAGTGCCTGTGATACAAGCACTAGCTTAGTAAGTAGAAACAAATCCGGGTTTTCTGAATTAATAACATGGATTCCGTCTCTAAATTCCAGCCAGCCTTGTTCCCGACTGTAAGAATATGCATCAAGGAACCAAAAGCAAAACGAATCGGATGATAAAATTCGAACAGATGTGAAAAGAATGTGAAATAAAAGAATCGAGTCGCCTGTTCTTATCCCGTCGTATTTGTATCCCTGATAATCCCGGTACGATTGGTTTAACCAATTGCCTACTATATTTCTACTGAACACTTTTATATCAATACAGACTTATATTTTTTGCCTCATTCAACTCAATCTATAGGAGATTTGTCTTATCTCTGTTTATCCTAGTTTATGTAAAATATTTATATTATATGAAAGGACTAACTTTAGTACTCGAATACTTTAGCGGAAATTTTAAGAGCAAAATAATATTAAACTAAACCTTTCAAACCGAGAGCCAAGTAAGGTTATTTTCCAGAGAGGCAATACTCGATTGTATTAAAACGTATTTATTTCTATCAAATTTTATTTCTACTAACGAACGAAAATTGCTAAGAAAAAAATATTATATATTTTTCGTGCTGTCATAATATCGATACATTAAATATGATAAATATAAAATTTATGTAAGCCGGCATAGCGGAGGCGACTGCTCTCTGTAAATATTAATTCTCGGTAATAGCAATTGTTTTATCAGATACAAAAGGAAGTAATAACAAACAAAAACAAATAATTGAAAAAGTGTAATTGTAAATATGCAATTAGTGGTGGTTGCAAGTGAAAGGGTGTCATGTGAACATAAGGTGGTCGTATTAGGGCACGCGAACCTGCGGATATGTGCACTTCCGACGCTGTCGTGTGAGGTGGCTCGACTCGTGATTGACTCGACTTAAATCGATACTACTTTCAACTTACATTACTCTATGTTTTCTTTACGACTCATTATTCGAAGCGAAGCGGACGTTACGCACTCGACGTCCGAGAGCAAACAGGACAAAAATATAATCGTCACCGTCAGCGTTAAATTATTCCAAAATATTTACATACTACTATTTACGAGCTACAATAGCTCGGCATATGACAACACTCCGCCTGATGTAAAGCCAGAGTGCGGTCCATGAATGGAAACAACTGCTACTACAGAGAAATCTCTACGGGCAGCAGTCGCTTGAAGAGACGAGCATGTACCATCCAGATTGACAGTGCACACTCATTTCGTTATACCTGACTACTTTCAAAATGATCCTGAAACGCGATATAGTCACTTCACAGGTGTTACATTCGAATGTGGTGGTACAACCCCAGGACGGCAGACTTGACAAATAATTTTATATTCTTGTTTAATATAAAAGTAAATTATCTTTATTCTGGTGTATTTATTCATAATAGGAAGATCAAATTAAAATGTTAAATAATATATTTAGTATAGTTATAAGAAATGCCGGATGCGTCTGCAAAACTCCAGAGCTTCTTAATGAGCAATCTGCTAATTGTTCAACAACTTTACTGCGACACCACCGCACACCAAAATTATGGGTTCCGTATCGACAAGCTACAGTGAAACGACACCTTTTTTATTGTAGTTCGGCATGTGACAACACTCCGCCTGATGTAAAGCTTGAAGAGACGAGCACGTACATCTAGATTGACAGTGCACACTCCTCTCTTTATACCTGTTTACTTTCAAACTATTCCCGAAACGCGACAAGGTCACTTCATGGGTGTTACATTCGAAAGTGGTGGTACTGCCCCAGGACGGCAAACTGGACAAATAACCACCATCAGTCCGCCTACCACTCTTTAATAGTGCCTATAGGCACTGAGCGACCAAAGTACATATAACAAAGTTACATTGGTACCGGTCAGAATTAGCGAGGTTCGAACACGGGTCTCATCGATCATGAAATGCAATCAAAAGGAAATTACTGCGAGTATCACTAGCCTCCACTATGCCTATGGGAGACGAATGTGCAACGTCCAAGTCGGCAATGTTCTACCTGGCTACTTCCAAACTGATCCAGAGTCATTGCAAAGTGCTACTACTACGCCAGGGCACAGACTGGGATAATAACCATCATCCGTCTGCCTACCACAATAAATGAAAATTATTTGCAATAGGTGTTTATTAATGTGTATTAGATAATAAATATTATAGGAAAAGTAAATAATTGTTTTGGTTTTGGATGTTTGTGTCCGGTTTGGATGTCCGGGTGCCCATGGGACAGGGAATCAGTGAATTATACATATTATGTCAGTTAATATTTACAATTGACTATTGTAATATAAATAAATGGTCGTTATAATAAATAGATGTGTGAAATTTTGTTTATTACATTTTTATTGAACCCTAAAAATATATTTTTTTATTCGCACCTCATTTTTCTTAGCTAATGATTGAAAGAAAATTTCGCCCGTGCCGCTGACTTCGTTGTAATTAATGAAGAGAAATATTCACTTTTACAAATTCATGTTGAACTAGAGTGATGTCTACGGGCAGCAGCCACCTCCACTGTGCTGGCTCGAGGAGAGGATTGCGCACCGTCGGGGCTAACAGTGCACACTCCTCGCGTTATACCAAGTCACTTCAGGAGTGTTACACTTTACATATTTAATGACAAAAAACTTTAGTTAGTTATCTACCGCATCTAGCTACCCCATGAAAAAGTGAAAGCGTGAATTATTAATAAAACTATCACTCATAGGGGCAATAACAATTTGTCCAAAGAGAACAGCCAGAAAAACTCTAATAAGAGAAAAAAAACTAAATATTTTTTTATGATTAACGATGATCGATCCAATCAAATTCCCGGATTCCATCTCACATCACTAATTTGACATTTTCACTGACAATGACAGATGACTTTAACTTGCTCGTGTGGATTAGATATCTAATATAATATAAAGGTGTCTATATAAACAGAAAAAACTAAAGTTATTATATGTTATAAGAACAATTGGCATTTTCATTCAACTCAAAGAGTGGTAGGCAGACTGATGATGGTTATTTGTCCAATCTGTCGTCCTGGGGCAGTACCGCCACTTTCGAATATAACACCCGTAAAGCGACCTTGTCGCTGCACTGTCAATCTAGATGGTACATGCTCGTCTCCTCAAGCCGGCATAGTGGAGGCGACTGCTGCCCGTAGAGATTTCTCTGTGGTAGCAGTTGTTTCCATTCATGGACCGTACTCTAGCTTTACATCAAGCGGAGTGTTGTCACATGTCGAGCTACAATAAAAAAAAAAAAAACTCGAGAGTTGGCGGCTCACTGAATTTACAAACTTTTTTCTAAGCCTGTATTTTTCTCTCTAATGGACTCTTTTTTTATCGATTTCTAATTCAAATTTGTATTTATTTTATTTAAAAAATTAGGTATTACGCAAACGCTGACCACAGAAATGATTAACAAAGCAGACTGATGATGTTATTTGCCTAGTCTGCCGTTTGGGGTTAGTACCACCACTTTCAAGTGTAACCTGTGAAGTCACCACGCATTCATCAGGATCAAGATCAGCGTGGCAGTGGCCAACCTATTAGAAGCACATTCTAGCCTTTTCTAGCTAAAACAGCGGAGGCGACTGCTGGCTGTACATTTCTCTGTAGCTGTTTCCGTTCATGGACCGCACTCTAGCTTTAGTGTTGTGGAGTGTTGTCACATGCCGAGCTACAATAAACAAAAAGATACATTAATTAATATTTCTACTATCTATGCAAGTATACAAAATAATAACGAGATGAGAGTGAATGGAACTTGTATCCTTATAAGAACGCCGTAAAGATGAGAATCGATTAAATTAAGTGTGTGTAAACGCATAAAAAGGGTAGTAAATATTGTAACTAGTTTTACGATGTGTGCATTATTAATCATATTTTATAGATTGCGGTTCATTTTCATTTTATGTTTGCTAATATTTGCAAAAAATATTATTATTATTATTATTATTATTATACTAATATATAGCTGCAATACCACTGACTGACTGACTGACATCAATTATTTCGCACTTGCCGGTATGGTGGAGGGTAGCGGTTTTTTGAGTCGTATAGAGGGCATTCCAAAACCGTCGAGAAAAATACGACTTTGACCGGAAGTCGATTCTGGACCGGAAGTGGTAGCGATATCTCGGAAACGGAAAGAGATGAGGCAAAAGTGCCGGAACAAACGTTGTAGGGAATGCCCTCTAATTTCGAAAACGATACTTTTTTTTTCAAAATTGCTCAAAAAAAATTTTTCCTCGATCGTATTTATATCCTTTTCCCGCCGGTACGCCAATATGAAACGGAGCATGGCGGTGGGCGTGGCCTAACAGCATCCGCGTCGATCGCTCGTCGGGGCTCGCGCTCTCTATGTTCCGCCCGTTCAGAGCGCGCAATGAAAATATAACGACGCATTTTCGGGACGAACGATCGAAACGGCTTTACCTCGGTCAGTCGGACGGTGAGCGCGGCCGCGTGAACATCAAATTTGCTCCGCGCGGCAGGCTTTTTTAAAATATCTCAAGAAGTAGATACGTCAGAGTAACCATGTAAAGAACAATTTTGTTCAGTATGACCAGCACTATTTGTTTTTTTATTTTTTTTTCAATTTTTTTTAAATCGCCGTATCTCAAAAAGTACATACGTTAGCGTCACCGTGTAAAGACCAATATTGTTCAGTATGACCAGCACTACTTTTTTTTTTAATTTTTTTTTTTTTTTAAATTTTCTAAAATCGCTATTACTCAAAAAGTACATACGTTAACGTAACCGTGTAAAGACCAATATTGTTCAGTATGACCAGCACTACTTTTTTTTAATTCTTGTTTTTTTTTTTAATTTTCTAAAATCGCTATTACTCAAAAAGTACATACGTCAACGTAACCGTGTAAAGACCAATATTGTTCAGTATGACCAGCACTACTTTTTTTCTAATTTTTGTTTTTTTTTAATTTTCTAAAATCGCTATTACTCAAAAAGTACATACGTTAGCGTAACCGTGTAAAGGTCAATTTTGTTCAGAAACTTAAACGCCTTTAGATGGCGAGCTAAATATTTTCAAAACTGCCCTAAAATCTATTCGATCTAATACGTTTTACGACAAAAAGGGCCTCCGCGGGCCGCTTGCGCCCGCGGTCTTTACCCAACAGCTAGTACTAATATATAGCTGCAATACCACTCACTCACTGATCTATTGACATCAATTATTTCATACTTGCCGGTATAGTGGAGGGTAGCGGTTTTTTGAGTCGTATAGAGGGTGTTCCAAAACCGTCGAGAAAAATACGACTTTGACCGGAAGTCGATTCTGGACCGGAAGTGGTAGCGATATCTCGGAAACGGGGCGAGTCGGGGCAGTCACCCCGTAGAGAAAGTTGTAGGGAATGCCCTCTAATTTCGAAAACGATACTTTTTTTTTCAAAATTGCTCAAAAAAAATTTTTCCTCGATCGTATTTTTATCCTTTTCCCGCCGGTACGACAATATGAAACGGAGCATGGCGGTGGGCGTGGCCTAACAGCATCCGCGACGAGGCATTTTCGGGACGAACGATCGAAAGGGCTTTACCTCGGTCAGTCGGACGGTGAGCGCGGCCGCGTGAACATCGAATTTGCTCCTCGCGGCGGGCTTTCTTTTAAATATCTCAAGAAGTAGATACGTCAGAGTAACCATGTAAAGAACAATTTTGTTCAGTGTGACCAGCACTATTTTTTTAAATTTTTGTTTTAGTTTTTTTTTTAATTTTTTAAAATCTTCATATCTCGAAAAGTAGATACGTTAGCGTCACCGTGTAAAGACCAATATTGTTCAGTATGACCAGCACTTTTTTTTTTTAAATTTTTGTTTTTTTTTTAATTTTTTAAAATCGCCATATCTCGAAAAGTAGATACGTTAGCGTCACCGTGTAAAGACCAATATTGTTCAGTATGACCAGCACTAATTTTTTTTTAAACTTTTGTTTTTTTTTTAATTTTTTAAAATCGCCATATCTCGAAAAGTTGATACGTTAGCGTCACCGTGTAAAGACCAATTTTGTTCAGTGTGACCAGCACTTTTTTTTTTAAATTTTTGTTTTTTTTTTTTAATTTTTTAAAATCTTCATATCTCGAAAAGTAGATACGTTAGCGTCACCGTGTAAAGATCAATATTGTTCAGTATGACCAGCACTATTTGCTTTTTTTTTTAATTTTCTAAAATAGCTATTACTCAAAAAGTACATACGTTAGCGTCACCGTGTAAAGACCAATATTGTTCAGTATGACCAGTACTACTTTTTTTTAATTTTTTTTTTTTTTAATTTTTTAAAATCGCCATATCTCGAAAAGTAGATACGTTAGCGTCACCGTGTAAAGACCAATTTTGTTCAGTATGACCAGCACTAATTTTTTTTTAAATTTTGTTTTTTTTAAAATTTTTTAAAATCGCCATATCTCGAAAAGTAGATACGTTAGCGTCACCGTGTAAAGACCAATTTTGTTCAGAAACGTAAACGCTTTTAGATGGCGAGCTAAATATTTTCAAAACTGCCTAAAATCTATTCGATCTAATACGTTTTACGACAAAAAGGGCCTCCGCGGGCCGCTTGCGCCCGCGGCTTTTACCCAACAGCTAGTACTAATATATAGCTGCAATACCACTCACTCACTCACTGACTGACATCAATTATTTCGTACTTGCCGGTATAGTGGAGGGTAGCAGTTTTTTGGGTCGTATAGAGGACGTCCCAAAACCGTCGAGAAAAATACGACTTTGACCGGAAGTCGATTCTGGACCGGAAGTGACAGCGATATCTCGGAAACGGGGCGAGTCGGGGCAGTCACCCCGTAGAGAAAGTTGTAGAGAATGTCGTCTTATGCCGAAATCAAAAAAAAAATTTTCAAAATCGGGCAAAAAAAATTTTTCCTCGATCGTATTTATATCCTTTTCCCGCCGGTACGCCAATATGAAACGGAGCATGGCGGTGGGCGTGGCCTAACAGCATCCGCGACGAGGCATTTTCGGGACGAACGATCGAAACGGCTTTACCTCGGTCAGTCGGACGGTGAGCGCGGCCGCGTGAACATCGAATTTGCTCCGCGCGGCGGGCTTTCTTTTAAATATCTCAAGAAGTAGATACGTCAGAGTACCCATGTAAAGAACAATTTTGTTCAGTGTGACCAGCACTATTTTTTTAAATTTTTGTTTTAGTTTTTTTTTTAATTTTTTAAAATCTTCATATCTCGAAAAGTAGATACGTTAGCGTCACCGTGTAAAGACCAATATTGTTCAGTATGACCAGCACTATTTTTTTTTAAATTTTTGTTTTTTTTTTTAATTTTTTAAAATCGCCATATCTCGAAAAGTTGATACGTTAGCGTCACCGTGTAAAGACCAATTTTGTTCAGTATGACCAGCACTTTTTTTTTTAAATTTTTGTTTTTTTTTTTTTAATTTGTTAAAATCTTCATATCTCGAAAAGTAGATACGTTAGCGTCACCGTGTAAAGATCAATATTGTTCAGTATGACCAGCACTATTTGCTTTTTTTTTTTTAATTTTCTAAAATAGCTATTACTCAAAAAGTACATACGTTAGCGTCACCGTGTAAAGACCAATATTGTTCAGTATGACCAGCACTACTTTTTTTTTAATTTTTTTTTTTTATTTTTTAAAATCGCCATATCTCGAAAAGTAGATACGTTAGCGTCACCGTGTAAAGACCAATTTTGTTCAGTATGACCAGCACTAATTTTTTTTTAAATTTTGTTTTTTTTTAAATTTTTTAAAATCGCCATATCTCGAAAAGTTGATACGTTAGCGTCACCGTGTAAAGACCAATTTTGTTCAGAAACGTAAACGCTTTTAGATGGCGAGCTAAATATTTTCAAAACTGCCTAAAATCTATTCGATCTAATACGTTTTACGACAAAAAGGGCCTCCGCGGGCCGCTTGCGCCCGCGGCTTTTACCCAACAGCTAGTACTAATATATAGCTGCAATACCACTCACTGACTCACTGACTGACATCAATTATTTCGTACTTGCCGGTATGGTGGAGGGTAGCGGTTTTTTGAGTCGTATATAGGATGTTCCAAAACCGTCGAGAAAAATACGACTTTGACCGGAAGTCGATTCTGGACCGGAAGTGGTAGCGATATCTCAGAAACGGGGCGAGTCGGGGCAGTCACCCCGTAGAGAAAGTTGTAGAGAATGTCGTCTTATGCCGAAATCAAAAAAAAAATTTTCAAAATCGGGCAAAAAAAATTTTTCCTCGATCGTATTTATATCCTTTTCCCGCCGGTACGCCAATATGAAACGGAGCATGGCGGTGGGCGTGGCCTAACAGCATCCGCGACGAGGCATTTTCGGGACGAACGATCGAAACGGCTTTACCTCGGTCAGTCGGACGGTGAGCGCGGCCGCGTGAACATCGAATTTGCTCCGCGCGGCGGGCTTTCTTTTAAATATCTCAAGAAGTAGATACGTCAGAGTAACCATGTAAAGAACAATTTTGTTCAGTGTGACCAGCACTATTTTTTTAAATTTTTGTTTTAGTTTTTTTTTTAATTTTTTAAAATCTTCATATCTCGAAAAGTAGATACGTTAGCGTCACCGTGTAAAGACCAATATTGTTCAGTATGACCAGCACTATTTTTTTTTTAATTTTTGTTTTTTTTTTTAATTTTTTAAAATCGCCATATCTCGAAAAGTTGATACGTTAGCGTCACCGTGTAAAGACCAATTTTGTTCAGTATGACCAGCACTAATTTTTTTTTGAATTTTTGTTTTTTTTTTAATTTTTTAAAATCGCCATATCTCGAAAAGTAGATACGTTAGCGTCACCGTGTAAAGACTAATTTTGTTCAGTATGACCAGCTCTAATTTTTTTTTAATTTTGTTTTTTTTTTAATTTTTTAAAATCGCCATATCTCGAAAAGTAGATACGTTAGCGTCACCGTGTAAAGACCAATTTTGTTCAGTAAACGCTTTTAGATGGCGAGCTAAATATTTTCAAAACTGCCTTAAAATGTATTCGATCTAATACGTTTAACGACAAAAAGGGCCTCCGCGGGCCGCTTGCGCCCGCGGCTTTTACCCAACAGCTAGTACTAATATATAGCTGCAATACCACTCACTGACTGACATCAATTATTTCGTACTTGCCGGTATAGTGGAGGGTAGCGGTTTTTTGAGTCGTATAGAGGACGTCCCAAAACCGTCGAGAAAAATACGACTTTGACCGGAAGTCGATTCTGGACCGGAAGTGGTAGCGATATCTCGGAAACGGAAAGAGATGAGGCAAAAGTGCCGGAACAAACGTTGTAGGGAATGCCCTCTAATTTCGAAAACGATACTTTTTTTTTCAAAATTGCTCAAAAAAAATTTTTCCTCGATCGTATTTATATCCTTTTCCCGCCAGTACGCCAATATGAAACGGAGCATGGCGGTGGGCGTGGCCTAACAGCATCCGCGTCGATCGCTCGTCGGGGCTCGCGCTCTCTATGTTCCGCCCGTTCAGAGCGCGCAATGAAAGTATAACGACGCATTTTCGGGACGAACGATCGAAACGGCTTTACCTCGGTCAGTCGGACGGTGAGCGCGGCCGCGTGAACATCAAATTTGCTCCGCGCGGCAGGCTTTTTTAAAATATCTCAAGAAGTAGATACGTCAGAGTAACCATGTAAAGAACAATTTTGTTCAGTATGACCAGCACTATTTGTTTTTTTATTTTTTTTTCTATTTTTTTTAAATCGCCGTATCTCAAAAAGTACATACGTTAGCGTCACCGTGTAAAGACCAATATTGTTCAGTATGACCAGCACTACTTTTTTTTTTAATTTTGTTTTTTTTTTTAATTTTCTAAAATCGCTATTACTCAAAAAGTACATACGTGACCGTGTAAAGACCAATTTTGTTCAGTATGACCAGCACTATTAGTTTTTTTAATTTTTGTTTTTTTTTTAAATTTTCTAAAATCGCTATCACTCAAAAAGTACATACGTTAGCGTGACCGTGTAAAGACCAATATTGCTCAGTATGACCAGCACTAATTTTTTTTTTAATTTTCTAAAATCGCTATTACTCAAAAAGTACATACGTTAGCGTAACCGTGTAAAGGCCAATATTGTTCAGTATGACCAGCACTACTTTTTTTTTTTTTTTTTTTTTTAATCTAAAATCGCTATTACTCAAAAAGTACATACGTTAGCGTTACCGTGTCAAGACCAATATTGTTTAGAAAGGTAAACTCTTTTAGATGGCGAGTAAAATTTTTTTCAAAACTACCCTAAAATCTATTCGATCTAATGCGTTTTACGACAAAACAGGGCCTCCGCGGGCCGCTTGCGCCCGCGGCTTTTACCCAACAGCTAGTACTAATATATAGCTGCAATACCACTCACTGACTCACTCACTGACTGACATCAATTATTTCGCACTTGCCGGTATAGTAGAGGGTAGCGGTTTTTTGGGTCGTATAGAGGGCGTCCCAAAACCGTCGAGAAAAATACGATTTTGACCGGAAGTCGATTCTGGACCGGAAGTGGTAGCGTTATCTCGGAAACGGGGCGAGTCGGGGCAGTCACCCCGTAGAGAAAGTTGTAGAGAATGTCGTCTTATGCCGAAATCAAAAAAAAAATTTTCAAAATCGGGCAAAAAAAATTTTTCCTCGATCGTATTTATATCCTTTTCCCGCCGGTACGCCAATATGAAACGGAGCATGGCGGTGGGCGTGGCCTAACAGCATCCGCGACGAGGCATTTTCGGGACGAACGATCCAAACGGCTTTACCTCGGTCAGTCGGACGGTGAGTGTCGGTGAGCGCGGCCGCGTGAACATCGAATTTGCTCCGCGCGGCGGGCTTTCTTTTAAATATCTCAAGAAGTAGATACGTCAGAGTAACCATGTAAAGAACAATTTTGTTCAGTGTGACCAGCACTATTTTTTTAAATTTTTGTTTTAGTTTTTTTTTTAATTTTTTAAAATCTTCATATCTCGAAAAGTAGATACGTTAGCGTCACCGTGTAAAGACCAATATTGTTCAGTATGACCAGCACTATTTTTTTTTTAAATTTTTGTTTTTTTTTTAATTTTTTAAAATCGCCATATCTCGAAAAGTAGATACGTTAGCGTCACCGTGTAAAGACCAATATTGTTCAGTATGACCAGCACTAATTTTTTTTTAAACTTTTGTTTTTTTTGTAATTTTTTAAAATCGCCATATCTCGAAAAGTTGATACGTTAGCGTCACCGTGTAAAGACCAATTTTGTTCAGTGTGACCAGCACTTTTTTTTTTTAAATTTTTGTTTTTTTTTTTTTTAAATTTTAAAATCTTCATATCTCGAAAAGTAGATACGTTAGCGTCACCGTGTAAAGATCAATATTGTTCAGTATGACCAGCACTATTTGCTTTTTTTTTTTTTAATTTTCTAAAATAGCTATTACTCAAAAAGTACATACGTTAGCGTCACCGTGTAAAGACCAATATTGTTCAGTATGACCAGCACTAATTTTTTTTAAAATTTTTTTTTTTTAAATTTTTTAAAATCGCCATATCTCGAAAAGTAGATACGTTAGCGTCACCGTGTAAAGACCAATTTTGTTCAGAAACGTAAACGCTTTTAGATGGCGAGCTAAATATTTTCAAAACTGCCTAAAATCTATTCGATCTAATACGTTTTACGACAAAAAGGGCCTCCGCGGGCCGCTTGCGCCCGCGGCTTTTACCCAACAGCTAGTACTAATATATAGCTGCAATACCACTCACTCACTCACTCACTCACTCACTCACTGACTGACATCAATTATTTAGTACTTGCCGGGGGGGTGCGGGGGTGAAATTTTCGGAGTATATAGGGGGTGTTGAAAAAACCTCGAGAAAAATACGACTTTGACCGGAAGTCGATTCTGGACCGGAAGTGGTAGCGATATCTCGGAAACGGAAAGAGATGAGGCAAAAGTGCCGGAACAAACGTCGTAGGGAATGCCCTCTAATTTCGAAAACGATACTTTTTTTTTCAAAATTGCTCAAAAAAAATTTTTCCTCGATCGTATTTATATCCTTTTCCCGCCGGTACGCCAATATGAAACGGAGCATGGCGCTTGGGCGTGGCCTAACAGCATCCGCGTCGATCGCTCGTCGGGGCTCGCGCTCTCTATGTTCCGCCCGTTCAGATCGCGCAATGAAAATATAACGACTCATTTTCGGGACGAACGATCGAAACGGCTTTACCTCGGTCAGTCGGACGGTGAGCGCGGCCGCGTGAACATCAAATTTGCTCCGCGCGGCGGGCTTTTTTAAAATATCTCAAGAAGTAGATACGTCAGAGTAACCATGTAAAGAACAATATTGTTCAGTATGACCAGCACTACTTTTTTTTTTAATTTTCTAAAATCGCTATTACTCTAAAAGTACGTATGTTAGCGTAACCGTGTAAAGACCAATTTTGTTCAGTATGACCAGCATAATTGTTTTTTTTTTAATTTTTTTTTTTTTTAATTTTTTAAAATCGCCATATCTCGAAAAGTAGATACGTTAGCGTCACCGTGTAAAGACCAATATTGTTCAGTATGACCAGCACTATTTGTTTTTTTTTTAATTTTTCTTTTTTTTTATTTTTAAAATCGCCATATCTCGAAAAGTAGATACGTTAGCGTCACCGTGTAAAGACCAATTTTGTTCAGTGTGACCAGCACTATTAGTTTTTTTTTAATTTTTTAAAATCGCCATATCTCGAAAAGTAGATACGTTAGCGTAACCGTGTAAAGACCAATTTTGTTCAGAAACGTAAACGCTTTTAGATGGCGAGCAAAATTTTTTCAAAACTACACTAAAATCTATTCGATCTAATACGTTTTATGAGAATAAGGGCCTCCGCGGGCCGCTTGCGCCCGCGGCCTTTACCCAACAGCTAGTATATTTATATGTTTACATATGCCTAGAATTACTAATCAGCGTTTAACATCTCGTTCAATCCGTAGAAATGAGCTAGTCGCGTTATAAGATCAGCTTGGAAATAACCGAGTATAAACAGTTTACTTAAACCGGCATAGCGGAGGCGTACCTGATTTGCAGCAGGCGGTTTTGGTAGCAGTTATCTCACTCTAACTTATCATCGAGCGACTTAAAAAAAAATTACAATTAATTGTGAAATTAACAGAGACCTTTTAATGTTTTCTTTATCGTGTGTAAGTAATAAATTTTATTATTATAATAATTTTGTTAATATAATAAATGAGATTTTGTAACTTAATGAATAAAATAATTAGGAAAATAATCTTAAAACAAAACAAGATCCGAAGTAATTTCGCGAGGAAGTTCTTTCTCAACAATTAGTCAAGTTGTTGTAGTGAGTGTGCCGTTCCCGCCGTTTCTTAACTCGGAAGCTACTTCAATCTAGACACATGGTCCCGTCGGGATCATTACACGTCCCTAAATAAAGTACTGCTTTAAGAAATCCCTTTAATGTACTTAATACGCCTGATGAGAGGGACTCGGCCCGCTCTTTTCTTTAATTAGATCAAATCGATTTATTTCTGGATGTACTTTTTGCTCTTAATAATTAAATAATTAAAATATAGCTTAATACGCACCTGCCAAAATTTTAATCAAATTATATTTGTATTGTTGAGATGTGTTCAAGGCGAAAATTATATGTGGTGAAAGAGGTACCCGACACTCCATAGACTCTGCCTACCCTGGATTTAGACATGGACGTGATCTTCTAGTAAAAGAACAAAATATGTAAAAATAAAATACTATTTTTACTGATGCTCGTACCACAGGCAGGCACTGAGCGACCATAAAGTACATATAACATAGTTACATTGGTCAGAATTTAGAGAAGCTTGAACACGGGGGTCTCTTGAGTCGTCTCTGCCGCTAAACCACGGCCGCTCAATAATATAGAAAATATATTGATCATACATTATTAATAGACGCATTAGACCTTTTTAAATTGTACAGAATCCGCAAAGATAAGAGATGATAAAACAGAGCCACAAAAAATGTAATCCCTCAAGGAAGAGATTAGACAATTATAAAGATATTTTTTCCAAAGAGAACCGTCCTCCATTAAACCCTGAGATCTGAATCCTCGTTGTTTACTTTAAGAGACTTATAAATCTTTTGCCGAAAGAGACGAAATGGATGGCCACCGACGCTCTTAAACAAAAGGGCTTAAACGTCTACGATGATGTTTCGGATTAACGAATTCTATATATACCCTTAACTTATGAATTCACTTTGTTATATTTATTATTTTCTTTTATTTGACGTATTACTCCAATCGCATTCAGCATTTGTTTTTAATTGCGACGATTTCTACAAACTACCCCCGAAATAAAGGCTTCATAAAACAAACATTTAAATTTTTGTTCGAACTTCGGAACACGCTTTACATGTCTTATTACTTACATAATGTTAAAGTTATGTTAACAAACTAAACAGAAGTGAAGTGACACGTGTAGAATGTCGCTTATGTCGTTCTATTGTTTAGAGGGAATGAGTGAAGAACGCGGCTAGTTCCCCAGGTGATCATTGAACGAATGACTGAATGAATGAAAGAGGCGGGCGGGTAATGGCGCACGTCACTCCCGTTTCTTGTACGGGAACGAAATGGATAACATTAGTGTTGTCCTGATTAATCATTGCTAATACTATTCTCGTGGATTCTTTTCTTGTAGAGGGTTTTGTTAAGATAACAGCAATCATTCTATTTGTTTTACTATTTTAATTAATTATATCATGTAAAAACCTAAAGGTTCAAATAAAAAATTTAAATTAAGTATTTTCATTGGGGTTACAATAAAAACTACACAGCACTAGATGGCAGGTTTTGGCGATTTAATACAAGGTTACCTCTGCAGAAGCACTGGTTGACGCCCGGGCCCGAAATAACTAATATAAATTAAATATTAAAATAAACCAAGTAATGAAAGTGTAATATAAAATGCAGACATGTTGAATGCGAAGTCTGTACACGTAGTTCTGGTGTGAAAGTTTGGGAGAGAAACTTCTAGACAACACACATCCTCTACAACCACAACAATAACCTTATTCTGTTCATGTTAACGTTACAAATAACAATACGATCATATTATTTAATAATTCTGTTTTGAATTGTTGCAACATTAAGACGTGTGAAATAAAAATTTATTGTTGGCACTCCAAACTATGATAAAAAGTAAATTCTTATTAACGCATGGAATTAATTATCGATGTGTTGATTCTTTTGAAGGGAGATCGAAGCTAGGAACTATGATTAAAAGCCTGGCGCGTGACCACTGCGCCACCAAGAGCGTCTGCAAATACGTCTAGTTCTCCATTTTCCTTACGCAATTAGTATATTCTTTGAATGAATATCGACATGTAATTGTCATCGAATCAATAGCGTATTTGATTTTAAAGAATAACTCCGTGAATTGGTTAACAGCGGAAAACTGAATATGTTCAATGTGAACACAAGGGGCGAAACCTGCCTGTGTTTTGTTTAATAACTTATTTGTCGGTACTAAATTGTGCGCAGTGTTACTATGTATTACGTAAAGTTATATGCGACGAGTACTTTGCAGTTTTCGGAACAATAATAATTATCAAATACAATATACAATTGAAACGATATATTTGCACATATTATTTATAAATATTGTATCGAGATTCTGCCACAAAACAAATAAATTACAATTCTTGGAATTATATTACGTTGTTATTAAATTATAACACAGGAAAAACACACTACAGTCTGAGCTGGGTTGAGAATCGAACCCATGTCCTCCGCTATGCGCACTAGATTAACACAGTTGATTAAAACGACACATACTAATAATTCAGTAATTTACATTTGAACTCAAAAAGTAATTTAACAAAAAAAAACAATTACAGCATTTTAAGAGCAATATAAGAAACGCCCTAAGCTATGACGTCGCCGGAAACGTCGCCCCCTACTAGACCCCCGAGCCCCTCCTCGAGTAAACTTCCGCTTCTAACGCCAACCGGAAACCGGATGTACACTCTGCCATTCGGAAAAACTGTACAAAGAGACCCCTCGCCACCGCTATTAACTACAGTGTTTCATGAAAACTTATTAAATGTTCTTTAAATGTCCTTCCTGTTACTTAATAAATATGACTTTGTCTACAAAACGACCGAAATGACAAAAATTACTCAACAATTTTTGCCCACAGATGCTCAACTACACTGTAATACTATAAGCAGCTATAAATTCTTCTATTATCGAGATTCTTCTATCTTTCAATCGACAGTTCTTCTATCTGCCGGGTTGATGTCACAGAATAATTGGTGCGTTTTTACTTTACGTTGAGTTTAGCACTTCATTTAAAGTTTTATTAATTTTGGCATATTAGTTAAAGGAGAATGCCCATTCGCCTCAGAAAATAGTGGGTCCTATTTTTTTTCTCGTGTTTCGCGATAATTTCAGTTCATTTTGCATAATAAAAAATTAAATCAACATATTGTTTACCAAACAATAGAATTAATTACATAAAAAAAGATATCATCAATTATTGTGGGGGGGCAAATAGCCTCGTAGGAACTCAGCTATATTTACCTAACCCTATGAATCGACAGCTCAGAATGTATGTGCACTAGAAATCACGATCTTGCGATACTTTAACGAGGACAAATACAAAGTTCACTGACCTGCTTTCACACCTTCTTGAGCTTATGGTACAGCCTTGGTTCCTCGGTCCTGGTGGAGCTAGCTGGTAGTTGTCACTCGCGTACACATACAGTTAATTACGATTTAGCGAACGTCGCTGATGAATGTCCTGAGGAATACGATTCCTGGCACGATGATGGGCTGCTTCGAAGTCTTACACCAACAGAACGACTGCGTGCGGCACGGCCACAATGTACAACGAAAGTCAGTCACTAAAATAGCACGGCTATTCTCACTATGCACAACTATGGACTATTCTTGATGATGATTACGAGGAGCTCCAGCAGCACGGCTGCTGGTCGCACGTTGATCGACCGAGGACACGACGAGACTGGACACCGCGGCTCGCCGCGGGCTACTTACATCGACAGCGAACAGAGTACCTACCCTCAATAAAAAATATCGCAAGATCGTACAATTATTAAAGCATCTTATATAATGATAATTGCATTTTAAAAAGTCTAATTACTCAATAATCAATAAGATTGAGTAATTAGACTTTTTAAATGCAATTATCATTATATAAGATGCTTTAATAATTGATGATATCTTTTTTTTATGTAATTAATTCTATTGATTGGTAAACAATGTGTTGATTTAATTGAAATAAGTTAATGAAAAAATATGATGTTATTTTAGAATATTGTTTTGATATCAAACTATTAGGTATGAAGTGGGTCAAAAAATGGGCATTGTCCTTTATGGTTGTAAGGGAGGTTGTTCAGGATTGTGAATAATTACAAATTCAGCATTTTAACATGCAAATAACAATAATAATAAAGTTCAAAAAGTCGAGATCATTTTGCGTATTTCATTGTAGTAGCGCGAACATCGTTATCAAAATTAAATTTTCACTGGATCCCAAAACGCAGGGCAAAAGTTAATTAGGTAAATGTAACGCGAGCAGATGGCCGCCGCCTTATACGTGTATTGTAACAGAAATACACCTCTAATTATAACATTACTTAATACACCTTCAATAAATGTACAAACGACAGACAAAATGCATGAAGCAGTCGTCTCCGCTATGCCGAAGTGAGGAGACAAATGTGTAACATCCACATTGTTATACCTGGCTACTTGCAAACTAATTCCGAAACACCAGGACAGCAGACTAATAACAATAAGTCTTTTAATTAATGTTTGTATCATATCAAATTTAGCGAGATTCGAACACTGGTCTCATCGATCGTTCGCGACTTCTACCGCACGCCGACAAAGACCAATTTAAAAATAAATATGTCATAAATTTCCTTTGATTTGCAAAAGTACGTTTAAGTATATTATAATACAGATGGAGAAAGAAATACCAATTACCGGTTAAGAATGGAATTATTTGGCAATTTCCCGGGTTCGATTCCAGGTAATTTACATGCTTATGTAGTTTCGATATCCTAGTTTTAAAGTATTTATTTATATGTAAAAAAAATTATAAATTACCCACCGATTTAGTTCGGCCTGTTTAGTTAATAGCACAGTCTGCCGTCCTGGGATAGTACCACCACTTTCTAATATAACACCCGTGAAGTAACCTTGTTGCATTTCGGAAACAGTTTGAAAGTACTCAGGTGTAGACTAGACGAATGTGCAGTAGCTATCTGGATGGTGCACATTTGTCTACTCAGGCCGGCATAGCGAAGTTGACTGCTGCCTCTAGTAATTAATCTGTAGTAGCAGTCGTTTCCGTTCATTTACCGTAGTCTGGCTTTACGTCATATGCCGAACTACAACAAAAAACCTACCAAAATGTTCTTTACCGCAAATCTAACTTCGATATAGTCGTAAAAGAGATGGGAGTAATATTTTGTATTTTATTAGAGCGACTGTGGTACTTCTTTGTTCGCGGCAGATGATCATTATTATTCTTGAAAATTAGGAAGGACCCTCCTAATTAGTATAATATTGTTACTAACTAACTTGTACACCCGGCTTCGCTCGCTTTTAACATTTAATTAAGAGGATCAAATGACAATTATATAAGAAAACATTAAATTAGCAGCGTGTGTTTTTTATTAACACGCACCTACCATGCATCTATAGGCATTATTTATTTATTTATTTATTTTATTTTAGCACGTCATATGACCGTACTCCGCCTGATGTTAAGCTAGAGTGCGATCCATGAACGGAGGCGACTACTGTCAGAGAGGGGGATCTGCAGACAGCAGTCGCGTCCGCTATGCCGGCTTAATGAGATGCCTCTTCACACTGCGCTTGAAGGATCCCATGTAATAGGAAGGGGGAAAGACGTGGCTGGGAAGGTCGTTCTACTATACATCTATACTAATATTATAAGCGCAAAAGTATGCTTGTTTGTCCCCCAGACGCTCTTAAATGGCTGAACGTACGAGATGAAACAGATATCCTGTAACTATCCGGTATCCGGCCTATCCCGATAACTAACGCCTATCCGGTCTAATTTCGGATTTAAAAAAAATATATTTTAAAGTAATTATTTGCTTTATTTAGTTAGTATCACTTAAGAAATGCAACCAGTCTCTTTCTCCTCGTCGGTCCCTCATTGTTGAGGATCGTGACTCCTGGTGGCTCGCTCAATTAGATGTCTCCATCGGCTGCGACTGCTTGCCTGATGGAGAGCTTTATGGACCGGCATCTCCAGACAAATGGAAACCTGGTCTGTCCAGCGGCTTGGGCGGCTGGGACCACAAGCCTTTCCAGATTGTCGCCATCCTTGCGCGCTATGTGGCCGAAGTACTTCAGGATGCGGCGCAGGCAAAGCGATGACAGTCGCGGTTGATTTTCAATGCCCAATTCCGACAGAACAGAAGCATTTGTCCGATGAGCGGTCCAGGGAATCCTCAGCAACAATGCAACCAGTAATCACAAGATAATTCTACAACTGTGAATTAGTACTCGTACTGCACGTGGATGAATACTAATTTCTCTGCATTAAGATGTAGCAAGCGGTTTCGCTTGTCTTCGTAAATAAGGCTAGCTTCAGAAAAAAGTCTTTCGTTGTCCACAGCCGTTCGTTCGTAAACGTGCTTCTTGTGATGCACCAAACGGCAACGTTCCGCCGAATATCCGGTATCCGGCTAAACTGCTATCCGTTTCATCTCTAATCTTGATGTTTACGGCTAGAATTGTACGCCTAATACAATGGCAGGTCATAAACAATTAAACTTTAATAATTAATTATATTATAAATAATTTGAATTGGTTACAGAATTGTTTTTTTTTTATATTATTTTATTGTTAGACAAAATAACTTGTTTACCATATTGAGGATGGTTTAAAGCTTTTTATTATTTTTTGGATGAACGTGGATGAAAACGCGGAGTACGAATATTTTTTATTTTATTCATTGGTATTTGTTAATTACTTTTACAGTATCAGATATTTTTAAGGGGGTATGTATAATTGAAAGGTTACCGGGAACGCTAAACGAAGTTTTTGATAACAACTAATAGGATTTTTTATAGTAACTCTATATATAATAATAAATAGTAGGTCGGTACACCTCGTCTGATGTAAAGTTAGAGTGCGGTCCATGAACGGCAGGCAGCGGTCACCTCCGCTATGCCGGCTTGTGGAGACGAATGTGCACCATCTAGGCTTGACTGTGCACACTCCTCTCGTTATCGTGTTCACAATATACATAACATTATCCGTATATAATTTTCGGTCACGAGTATTTAATTTACGTGGGTTCCTTTATTAATTAGTTGTAAGCGAATAATTATTGGGTCACCCTCGTCTACGAGGATTTTCCCCAGCCCTCCCCAGCCTCCCACCAAAACTCTACTTACGGCGGCTAATTATTTTTTATGACAATTTACGAGAATCCAGTGGCAAATTTTATTTTCCTTCTATCTGAAAATACTAACAATTAATTCCTTTTTTACGAACATGAATTTAAAAAATATATATATTATTATTGATAGTACTTACCTACAGCTGCGTGTTGAAATTCTGTATGCCTCGTCTACTAGAATTACGTTATACGAAGACATATGAAAGAGTTTACGGATCATGCTATACCTAATAATAAATTAAAGTATATTTGCAAAAACAGAATAATGTTCGACCACCCAGGACGCGATGGTGTAGTGGGCAGGTTGATGCACGAAAAATGATAAATTTGTCTCCTCCAGGGTTCATCTTAAACACATTATTCTTCAGCACGATTCTGGGCGATGTCATCTATACGACGAAGCATAGATACTATGTTATTACATACGACATAAGGTTCAAAATTAAAACGAAACAATTTTCATGCAACTATACTCCCATTTGTGGAATAATTCAACAGCTTCAAAAGTAGATTTTTTTTTTATTGTAGCTCGGCATGTGACAACACTCCGCCTGATGTAAAGCTAGAGTGCGGTCCATGAATGGAAACAACTGCTACCACAGAGAACCCTGTGCGGGTAGCAGTCGCCTCCACTATGCCGGCTTGAGGAGACGAGCATGTACCATCTAGATTGACAGTGCACACTCCTCTCTTATACCTGACTACTTTCAAACTATTCCTGAAACGCGACGACGTCGCTTCACGGGTGTTACATTCGAAAGTGGTGGTACTACCCCAGGACGACAGACTAGACAAATAACCATCATCAGTCTGCCTACCACTCTTTAATAGTGCCTATAGGCACTGAGCGACCAAAGTACATATAACAAAGTTACATTGGTACCGGTTTTTTAGCGAGGTTCGAACACGGGTCTTACCGCTAGACCACGGCCGCTCGAATTATATTTAAATTTTTTTGACACCCAAAGTATTATGCTCATTTGACATTTTTACTTCATCTTTCTTTCTTCAGCCCTTGATGGATGTAGGCCTCCTCCATTGCACGCAATTCTGTCCGGTTTTCGGCTTCCCTGGGACCTTGTCAATGTCGTCCTTCCACCGGTTGTCTGCCCACATTCCGCTTTCGAGTCCCGGGTCTCCATTCCAGAACTTTACTTGTCTATATATATCAAAGTCGACATTGAATTCTAGTTATACTCTGTCGAACTCGAACGCGAGACCGTTATGTTATAATGTTATAAAACAAAGATAAAATCCAATAATAAAGTCACATAGAATACTTTAATTTCAAAGAAACTCTCTCTCGCTCATTCTTCATAAGAAATTAACTAACATAAAAACTTAGTTAAGAGTCGTTCAACTGTATGACAACTGATAAGGTTTTAGAAACTTGTTCACGAGTCACGAGTCAAGCGTTCTCTTCGTTTTAGCACGTGCGCCTTCGACCTGCGTCATATATTTACGTACTCCTACATCTGATTCTATTTATTTAATTATTATTGTAGCGCGACATATGACAACACTCCTACTGCCTGCTGTTAAGGTAGAGTGCGGTCTATGAACCGAAAAAATGCTGCTACAAAGAAATCTGTGCGGGCAGCAGTCGCCTCCACTATGCCCGCCTGAGGAGATAAGTATGCACTATCTAGATTGGCAGACACTCCTCTCGTTATACCTGGCTACTTTACAAACTATTCCCGAAACGCAATAAGGTCGCTTCACGGGTGTTACATTCGAGTGATGATACTACCCCAGGACGGCAGACTGGTAAATAACCATCATCAGTCTGCCTACCACACTTTAATAGTGTCTATAGTCACTGAGCGACCAAAGTACATATAACAAAGTTACATTGGTACCGATCAGAATTTAGAGAGGTTCGAACTTCGAACACGGGTCCCATCGATCGTGAATTCACGCGTCTTACGAAACAATTGCTACTACAGATAAATTTCTGCAGACACTGCTGTTTTCGCCTCCGCAATGTGCACACTCCTCTCGCTATACCTGGCTACTTCGCGACAGAATCACTTCACAAGTGTTACATTCGAAATTGACACTACCCCAGGACGGCAGACTGGCCTAATACCTATCATTAGTCTGCCTACCATTCTTAAATTTTACAATAAGCTTTTATAGGAACACCGCCCACAGCTAGTATTACCGCGACCACGATGCTAAGAAGCTTTCGAATCGTTAAAATAATGAAAATAAAGGCGATAGGAAACCCACACAGCCTTCTGGTTAATTGGGGAGGTGTCTCTGGTGACAGCTATCTTTTTTACATATTTTTTAGATAATATAGATTAATTTAGTCGACACGTGTTTCTGGAAAACTTTTGTAATTGCTTTGTTCTTTTTTTATTAATTTTTAAAAATTGCGATCGTAATATTGGCAAACCTGAGGATTCGTACGGAACTAAACCATTGCCAATGAACAAAAAAAAAATCGTTTGTCAAAAGTTCAAACAAAACTTTTCATTTTTAAAAGTTCCTGTTAATTAAAACATCGTGTTTATAGTGTAGTTTTGTTTTAAAAATTACAATAGTTATTCGTATAAAACACTGTTATTGTTAGGAAACACAAACAAAAGATATTTGACAAACTTGTGAGGCGACAACCATAGACAACATAATAATCTACAAAACTGTTAGGTTGGTACTTTGTATTCTATCTTGTCAAACGGTACGAAAGTCGAAGTGAAAGGTCGAAGACGGTCATTACAGTTTTTCAAATATCTCTGCGATTTTTAAGTATTTTCAGACGAGAATCAAAAAATTCTTCTAATTGAAGTGATATCTCGAAATGGTTTTCGATTCACCATGGGTTAGTTTTTTTGGACCTTGCCCATTTAGTTAAAACATGTTCGCTCAAAACCTCTGAAACATTATACCTACCTACGTTAAATACTTCAATTAAAGTTACTTCTAAAAAGAGGGGGATCGTAGTTACCTAATTCGTAGAACATGTAAGGAAATGATGGATGCGATACGAGTATAAACGATCGTGGAAGGTCCTAAGTAACTAAACCAATCAGGGACGAAAACGGTTAAAAAAATACATTCTGAATTTTTATATTTTTGGTTAAATCGTTGTGGATGAATCGGAACAAACCCTTTGTAAGTTGTGCAGAACTCACGAGAAACGGTGGCAGTTATGAGGAATGGAGTAGGCGGGAATATATTATTACATTAATTCCTTTGTTTTATTATCTGTCATACGATATTGCTAATTAAATAATGAATTTTAATAATATAAATTCATTATATGTAATTTGTTTATTGAAATTTGTGTTACACATACAACACGTGTTACACAGATATCTTTCAACATTTTTCTAAAAAGTACATTAGATCTAAAATGAACACTAAATTGGGTAGGAGTGGCTCTCTCGACTCATTTGTTTTGTTTTTTATCATTATCCACCAATTTATGTACTATCAAGAGCAGGGGAGGACCTTAAGGACTAATGTTACTTGCATATTTTTATGTTTCTCTCAGCTCCTACTTTAAATATAACGTATGTTTACGTTGCTATGACAACTGACGTGTGTAGATTCGTTTTCCCTCATAACATTGACAACTAAATGAGGTGCTTCTGGATTCTGATAATGCAATCAGAAAGAGAAGACAACTGTAATATTCCGATAAACAATTTTGAAAAAAAACTGGGACTGCTCCACTGCTCTTGATAGTACATAGTGAAAATTATTTTAGGGTGCAGTGATGTTATTATAAACAACTTAACTATAAAAACTCTTTGACATTGCACGTGTAAACCAAATCTATATCTATACTAATATTATAAAGCTGAAGAGTTTGTTTGTTTGTTTGTTTGTTTGTTTGTTTGTTTGTTTGTTTGTTTGTACGCGCTAATCTCAGGAACTACTGGGTCGATTTGAAAAATTCTTTTTGTGTTAGATAGATCATTTATCGAGGAAGGTTATAGGCTATATAACATCACGTTGCGACTAATAGGAGCGAAGAAACAGTCGAAAATGTGGGAAAAACGGGGAATATGAGAAATTCCGTTGCGTGCGCTGCGAAAACCGTTCGAGATATCCAAAAAATATGTATGTAAAAATTATTCCTCTTTAAATTATCTAAAAGAATGTCCACGACAGTATATGTCTATCTTTTAAGATTAACTCACAATAACCGTTTTTATGATAATCAAATCAAAATTGTTCATCTTTGAGGGCTTCCGTTGCGTGCGCAGCGAAAACCGTTCGAGATACCCAAAAAATATGTATGAAAGAATTATTCCTCTTTAAATTATCTAAAAAAATGTCCACGACAGTATATGTCTATCTTTTAAGATTAACTCACAATAACCGTTTTTATGATAATCAAATCAAAATTGTTCATCTTTGAGGGCTTCCGTTGCGTGCGCAGCGAAACCCGTTCGAGATACCCAAAAAATATGTATGAAAGAATTATTCCTCTTTAAATTGTCTAAAAAAATGTCCACGACAGTATATGTCTATCTTTTAAGATTAACTCACAATAACCGTTTTTATGAAAACAAATTTGGTCGAAACATAATAATATTAATCTTTATCCAAATAAATGTGTTATTAATTAAGAGTATTTAACTGTGAACACAATCGTCTTTGACATCACCTAATTTCAATAAACATCTTATAAGATAATACAATTTTAAAATAACTAAAACAAAATTCACACGCGGCGTATGATGACGAGGCGGGGAGGGGCGGGCGGAGGGGGGTGTAGCTCTACGAGGTACCATGCCGCTTTAAAAAATATATTCTTTTTAAAACTACTTTAAAATATATTCTATTAATTATGTAACTAAATCGTATAAAATAAGTTGTGGGTAACAGCTATAGGTAATTTATAATAAAGCATTATCTTTATCTTATGTGTAACAATAACTTGAAAAAACCCGGGCAGCGCCGGGCACTGTCAGCTAGTAACTAGATAAAGGTTGAAATAGAGGTTGAAAGCGTACTCTCGATTGAGAGACGCCTGTTCAAAACCTTGTAAAATTTCGGCCGGTACCAATACACCCTTGATAACAAGGATAATTTGTACGCTTTGGCATAATTAGACGGTAATTAAAATTGTGGTAGGCAAGCTGATGATGGTTATTATCGCAATCTGCTGCCCCGAGGTAGTACCGCCGCTTTCAAGTGCGATTCCGCAATCTTAGTTAACATGTCGGACTACTGTAAAAAAGAGTACAGACACTGCGACGTTTGCAAAGCCAATTTCTCAATACCCCATTTTATAAATTACCTTAAACATTAAGAGTCGTTTGGACCAGAAGGCCTGTTAAAGTAACTTTAACTATTACTTTAACCGTTACTTTTACATCATGGTTTACATTTACTCCACACGAGTTGCACCATCGTCGCGCCTGTCATTTTTGACAGTTACTTTAACGCTAACCGTAACCAGCGAATCTTGGCTGGTTAAAGTTAAAGTAATCGTCAAACCAATGTTGCTAACGTCAAATGTATAAAAAGAAGTCAAATATGTTTTTCTATAATTTTTTCGAGATCAGCCACCATTTTAACGATAACAATATGAATTTACACGATATTGCAACGCTCCACACGCGTAAATGTAAACGTTTAACGGTCGTCGTCGCCGTAAAAGTAATAGTTAAACTTACTCACAGAAGGCCGGGTTCAAGCGACGTTAAGACGTAATTATCTTTCTTCTTATAGATATAGATATTTTGAGGTGTCATAAGTATTGCTTAAGAGAGTGACTTATGTTTTGGCACAAACAAACCCTATTTGATATTCCACATTCAATGTCATAAGTTATAACAAAAGGGAAGTCACATTACGTCCTATTCAAATGTGCTCCCAACATTATTCACATTCTACTGTCACCATGATCTACTCTTTATTGTAGACTATTCAAATAATCAACAGAATTTTCAGCAGTCGGAATCATCGAACACTTTTTTTATCGCAATTTTCAAGCCCGAGTAAACGAGGGCATAGCGGAGGCGACTGCTGCTTGTACACATTTCTCTGTAGCAGCAGTTGTCTCCGTTTGACTGTATTCTAAACAGAGACGTGCCAATACACCTCCATTTCTGTCATACACGCCTGAAATGTCCGAAAAGGAGTAACAATATATAATCACATTAGTAGTAGGGTTCGAATTGTTTTTGTAGTTATTAACAGTGAGTGCGGGTCAGCCATTTTAAAGTTGGTTTGTTCGTAAATTTTCCTAAATCGTGAGTTAATATCGGGGCGACCTCTGAAATCCGTTTTCGGAGATTATCCCATCTTTTACATGTGTGAATATTATTTATTACATAACTTTTTATTACTTATATCGTTTTATCGTTGTTTAAATATTATCTTAGTGAAACATAATTACTTTTTAATATTTTATGTTTTTATAAATATGCCTCTTTTATAAATAGGGCCAGTTTCACCGACGATTGGTAATTAAATACATTGACGCCTTGTTAAAATACGTTTTAATATTTGGGAAACTCGGAACTTTATGTCCGCAAACACAGTACCAGTAAACGAATAAGTTCCGAATGTTGAACGATTTACTAACGGCTGATTATTTATAGCTTGTGAAAAAGTAACATTTTTAGTGGACGTTTAAAATTGATGTTAACTTTGACACTGCGCTAACTGAGGAATTTAGTGATTGGTGATATTAGGTCTGAGGATTACTTTTAAATAAACAACATGTTATAATTTTTTATACTTTATACCATTGATATATACAACTAGATGTGCAATAACGCTCCCAATGTAACGCGAGAGGAAACATGGCCACAGCCACGTTTAGGTTCTCTGTCAGTTAGTATTTGACTTGACGGCAACATTGTCAAATCGTTTGAAGCGGCCTACGCTTTTTTCATGGCAGATGTATGAAGTTTGCACCTCCAGTATATATCTCTATGCTTTATACTCTAAATACAATATTAATATTAACTAACATTTAAATTCAACTGAAAATGAAGTGACTCGAGTCAGGAGCCTACACTGAAAACTGGGTGTTTTTCATTGGGTTACGCCCGATTGTAGTTCTTTTAGTACGTGTGTTATTGCATTGACGTCTGCATTGCACTCATGTACAATTTATTTTATTTGTATTTTATTCATGGCCTAATAACTATCACTATTTACTGAACACTATGTTTATATTTATATAATTTCCCATAGCAATTACTCATCACAGACATCTGAAATCTCTATTCTGCACACCTTTGTGAGTTCCTACAAATGTACAATCTTGTTAAGAGATGTTAAGACATACTCGAGCGAAGCGATAACATCGTATAATAGTGAATGTAGACAACCGTTTAGTGTATGTTGTGTGCCATGGCGTCGTGACCATCGTCGTATGTCGCATCAAGAAACAAACCAATTAAATTTGCGTAACATCTGTGAAATCCAATTTTGTTGCTTCTATTTTGTGTTCAAGTTACATTTGCTCAATACATTGTTTCATTTATTGCTAATTTAACTCGCCCTAATCGTGCGACTTCGTATTCCAATTAATAAACATTATAATAATATCATGTGACTGATATTATTTATTAGAAATTAAATTTTAATTATTTAAGTGCCTTGTCTTTAAAAAATACAAAACTATGAAATTAAATTACTTATTGTAAATAGGCCATTCCATTAAATTGTGGAACGACCTTCCCAGTCACGTCTTCCCCCTTCCTATAACAGGATCCTTCAAGCGCAGTGTGAAGAAGCATCTCATCAAGCCGGCATAAGGGACGCGACTGCTGTCTGCAGATCCCCCTCTCTGACAGCAGTCGCCTCCGTTCATGGATCGCACTTTAGCTTAACATCAGGCGGAGTACGGTCGTATGACGTGCTAAAATAAAAAAAAAGGCTTACTTAAGCTAATTAACAATTAAATTTGACATAGAAAAGATCCAAGACCACTAGAAATTCAATATGTAAAAACCTTTTCAAAAAAAAAGTTGAACCGACTTCAATAAACACTAAAAGCACTCAAAAGTGAAAAATAATTTTTAACAAGAGTATCTACACACAAAGTAATAAACATAAACAGTAATAAGTGTTTATTAGGTACAAATTAATTGTCTACATACCTACCACATTTTTGGAGTAGGTGCCAAGCAAACGTTTATAGATATACTTGATATCTAGGAAGATATCCAAGTGTAATTCCTATTCTGAAATTTTTAATTGGTATATCTTGGCACCTACTCCAAAAATATGGCAGGTATGTAGACAATTAATTTGTACATAATAAACACCTATTAGTGTTTATGTTTATTACTTTGTGTGTAGATACTCTTGTTAAAAATTATTTTTCACTTTTGAGTGCTTTTAGTGTTTATTGAAGTCGGTTCAACTTTTTTTTTGAAAAGGTTTTTTATTTTTCCATTTTTAGGGTAGCGGACCAAAAACAGCAAAAACTCCCTAATAAACGTACATTTACTAATCGTAGTTCAAATTAAATAAATTTAAAAAAGAAACTCGTGCAACCCCTTTCACCCCCTTTCAAGCTGAATTCGGGAAATGCTAAAATACATGTTTCGTTTTTTTTTTTGCTGTGTGTACCAAATATACTAAGAATTAATTAAATCTGTCAAAAAATCAACCCATTTAATCCCGTTTCACCCCCTTCGGGGTGAAACGCATGTTAATTGTTTATATTATATTATAGAGCATTATTTATTATGTATTTTGTCACTAAAAATATTGATTTTTTTACCTCGTTTCACCCCCTTCGGGGTTGAAACGCAAGTTTCATTGTTAATGTGGTAAAGCGTTTCTGCTGTTTCAAGTAAATCCAATTTAAAAATATTCATACTATTTTACCCCGTTTCACCCCCTTATGGGTTGAATTTCAAGAAATGCTGATACACGTGTCTCATTATTTATTTTGTAAAGTATGTATGTCAAATTTCAAGTAATTTTGACTAAGAAAAAATTCAACCCATTTTGCCCCGTTTCACCCCCTTAGGGGTTGAATTTCAAGAAATGCTGATACACGTGTCTCATTATTTATTTTGTAAAGTATGTATGTCAAATTTCAAGTAATTTTGACTAAGAAAAAATTCAACCCATTTTGCCCCGTTTCACCCCCTTAGGGATTGAATTTCAAGAAATGCTGATACACGTGTCTCATTATTTATTTTGTAAAGTATGTATGTCAAATTTCAAGTAATTTTGACTAAGAAAAAATTCAACCCATTTTGCCCCGTTTCACCCCCTTAGGGGTTGAATTTCAAGAAATGCTGTAACACGTGTCTCATTATTTATTTTGTAAAGTATGTATGTCAAATTTCAAGTAATTTTGACTAAGAAAAAATTCAACCCATTTTGCCCCATTTCACCCCCTTAGGGGTTGAATTTCAAGAAATACTGAAACACGTGTTTCATTATTTATTTTGTAAAGTATGTATGTCAAATTTCAATTTCAATCGGAGCAAAAAAATTTTACAAACTGACTTTTTTTTCCGCTTTACTAAAAAACGGCAACACTGTGCATCTTAGAAAAATAAATGGGACCACTATGGGATGCAGCTTAACACAATAAAATTTGAATCATTGAAATCGGTTCAGCCGTTTAGAAAAAATCGATGAACATACATAAAAAAAAAAACATACGCGACGAACATATAACCTCCTCCTTTTTGGAAGTCGGTTAAAAAGTATTAGGTTAGTTTACTAACCTTATTATAACAAATTTAACAGTTACAATTATTATAAAAATTAAATGTATAAAATATATTATGATAATAAGTTGGTAATAGTTCGTAACAAAGAACTGTCTACCCCTGATCACTTAAAGATACATTACACACACCCGCAAGAAAGATGACTCTCTCGCACCATTTAGCGTCCAATCGCACGTTTCAAGCGAATCTAACTAGAATGGAAGCGACATTAAACTCGAAGTTTGAACTAAAAAGATTGAGGGGTCAACAAATACAAACCTTCGGGGATAGATCCGCTCACGGTTGGCTGCTGGCAAATTAGAAATTCTCTTTTGAGGGCCGAAAAAACTTTTCTTTACATGGAGCCACCAACATTAGCTACTTTCACAACCTCAATGCTTACTATAATCTTATAATATACGGAGAGTTGAATAATTCTTTTTGCGCTCGACATACCCTTTATTGGGGAAGGTTTTGGGAGTCTTTTAAGTAAAACACATACAAAGTTGCGAACGACAGTTAGTAATATAAATAAATTACATTACATTACACAATATAAAAACATTACTTTTGTTTTAGCACGTCATTTGACCGCACTACGATTGTTGTCAGAGAAGAGGATCTGCAGGCAGCAGTCGCGTCCACTATGCCGGCTGGATGAGATGCTCCACACCCCATGTAGGCTATTTATCTGTACGCCTACACAAAACCGACGTGCTACATAATAATTTATATGCAGGCGTATTAATTAATGACAAGACGTATTTTATTGTAAAATAGAACAAATGTTATAACAAACTTTCTGGCGTCCGACTTCAGACTGATGATGGGGTAGTACCATCGCTTTCAAGTGTCTTTTCAAGCATTTGTCTTCTGTAGCGCCTGAAGACGGTCGTCTGCCAGCAGGCGGAGAGCGGTCACACGGTTGGCTGCTAAAAGGTTTAATGAAAAGTTACGGCCTTGGGGTGAAATGTGCCACCTATTTAAAAATGAGCAAACAAATTGAAGATTGGAAGTGAGAGGCGTGAATTATTTAGCCATTATTTTTAGTTTTCCTCCGCCGCGGCCGCCGCACCGCCATTCGTAACCTAGAGGGAAGGAAGTGTAATTTTACACTCGCTGATAACAATCTAGACGTAACATCGTGTTGAATAATTAATGTGTTTTAGGGTTTACGTTGAAGCAGACTATTGATTGTTATGCAAATTAGAGCGCTTTCATAAAATAATACTATTTGTTGATGCTTTTTCTATTGCTAATATATCTAAGTATATTGTTAATGTCTAGAAATTCAGTTAATATTTCTAGTTTTTTTAACCGACATGTGACCACAGTCCGCCTGATTTCACTCACTATGGGCTACAACAGCCGCCTCCGCTATGTCGGCCTTAAAAGACGAATAAACGTCTGAGTTGACAGTGCACACCAGGCTAATAACCATCATCAGTCTACATAATTCTTTAGCCATAATCTTTTCCTATTTATACCTAATTTAATATTTGTTCAATGGAAATAAAGGCCTGTTGTTTATCCTTTGAATCTGATATTTTATAATCAGCCGTGTTTTTTTAAGTGATTGCGTTTTGTGTTATGCCGTGTCGTACGTATTAATTACTCCAACAATAATATAATGTTAGGTTATAATAATTTTATTTAATTTTCACAAAAACTTTTATTAACATGGCAACAATTAAGAGCTGTCATGGATGTAGTTTGACAAAGACGGGGTCGGGTCTGTCTTGAATTATTTTCCTCAACTTGTGTGTTCTTCGAGTGTTAATATGTAATAATAGTGGATTGTTAACCATTAAGTGTTCGTGAACGTGCGTGAGTGTGGGCAAACAATTCAAAAAAAGAGAACCTGTGTTTCCATTTTCACTCCAAAACTCCGTAGGAAGTTTCAGTAAAGATTTTTAACTTGACTGAGACTCGACGTGACTGTTTAGTGTGATGAATGTATGACTCGTGATGCACAATATTAACTCGATGCAAAAAATATTTACTTTGACACTGGCAAATTGTTATAATGCCATATAAAACAAAAAAAAGGACGGGGGTCGAATGGTGCCTCTCGTGAACAGAGTTTTACACGAAATTTTAAGTAATACAAGTACAAGGAATTATAAATCATTCTACGTGAGTTGATGTAAAGCTAGAGTGCGGTCCATGAATGGAAACAACTGCTACTACAGAGAAACCTGTGCGGGCAGCAGTCACCTCCACTATGCCGGCTTGAGGAGACGAGCATGTACCATCTAGATTGACAGTGCACACGGGTGTTACATTCGAAAGTGGTGGTACTACCCTAGGACGACAGACTGGACAAATAACCATTATCAGTCTGCCTACCACTCTTCATGAGCGACCAAAGTACATATAACAAAGTTACATTGGTACCAGTCAGAATTAGCGAGGTTCGAACACGGGTTTCATCGATCGTGAGTTCACGCGTCTTACCGCTAGACCACGGCCGCTCAGTGTTATTTATTTCTGAAGTAGCACAGACTCCCCTACTGAAATCTCGCAATAATAACCTGAGACAATAATAATAACCAATCAATATTGTCGATAAGAGCAATAACAGATGTTATAATTTATCTTAAATGGTCGGTATCCTTTAGATTATTATTGTACGGATTATTTATTACTCATTTAGTCGTCGGATTACGATCAGGATAGTCAGGTGGGTAGGCAGGTACACGAATGGAAGATTGCATCATTAAATCGCAATAAATTCTGACAAATTGGTTTATATTAAGACTGATATTAAGTCAGCGGTCCCCTCCGCTATGCCGGCTTGATTGTAATCGAGACTAGGTCACTTTACTGATTTTAAGACTTCAAACTGTTATTAGCTTTAACACTCTTGAAAACGTATTTTTTTATTGTAGTGCGGTCCATGAATGAAAACAACTGCTACTACAGAGTAATCTCTACGGGCAGCAGTCACCTTTGCTATGCCGGCCTACGCATAGTACCATCTTAGACTGACAGTGCACACTCCTCTCACTACTTTAAAACTGTTCCCGAAACGCGACAAAATCACATCACGGGTGTAGTGGTGGTACTGCCCCAGGACCACTCTTTAATAGTGCCTATAGGCACCGAGCGACCAAAGTACATGTTATTATAACGTAGTTACATTGGTCAGAATTAGCGAGGTTCGAACACGGGTCTCATCGACCGTGAGTTGACGCGTCTCACCGCTATTTTAATTATATTGATTATATTTCACGAGTACCGCGCCATATTCCTTTCGATGCCTCCGATAAACCTGGTTTACAATGCAAACGAGTGGAATCGTGAAACCGGATTATTATCGATTAAGAGCGATTAATATTCAAGCCCGGAGATATCGCTCCGGGTGTACTTTAATCACATTAAACACGGATTCGCTTCGCCGGTGGTTTCCAATCAAAGAAATTCATACGAATCGCTTTAACATTCTTTATTAGACCGCACTTTTCATGCTAACTAACAGCACTGGAAGATAATCAGAAAAATAAGATTAACGGAAACAATAGCTCGGGCGAGACACAGCCTCCCTCTCAGCGTTCTACAGTCATTGCCACCGTGAATGTTCAGCAGAGATCCATGATTTAATCCCCCTACGCCATATTGCTTGAGACGACGCGTGCGGGCGATCGTATGCATCGCCTCTCAGTCGAAGCGATCCCCGCACGGACTAAAACTCTTGCCAATAAATTATGGAACGACCTACCCAGCCACGTCTTTCCTCCTTCCTACAACCTGGGATCCTTCAAGCGCAGTGTGAAGAGGCGTCTTATAAAGCCGGCATAACGGAGGCGACTGCTGTCTACGGATCCCCTTCTAAACAGCTTAACATCAGGCAAAGTGCTAATATAAAAATAAAAAGTTGACAAGTCTTCCCGGCTATTTTCAAACTGATCCTGTAGTCTACTTCGCGGATGTGGCACTTGAAAATGGTGGACTACCACAAGACGACAGGCTAATGACTATCATCAGTCTGCCTACCACTCTTTATAATTAACACCAGTCAGAATTATTTAGCGAGGTTTGAACACTGGTCCCATCGAATTCACGCCTTCAACTGCTAGACCACGGCCGCTATAGGTAATTGTTATTAATAATATTTCTTAATGCATACGTAATAATAGTGAAATGTTCGAATCGCATTATGTATGTATAGATAAACAAGGTGATGTCACGACACTGCCCTCGGGGCCCGCGCGGCCACGGTGTCTGGGCGGATCTTTGACAAATGGAAAGCGATCTGCCCTCCAGGGACGAGACAAAAGGGACCGAATCACTTTTTATTTGCCATCTGATGTCCTTTAAACGATCATCAGATTTATAAAATGACAGCGGTTTGTCACCATTTATTATTATTATTATACTAATATATAGCTGCAATACCACTCACTCACTCACTGACTGACATCAATTATTTCGTACTTGCCGGTATAGTGGAGGGTAGCAGTTTTTTGGGTCGTATAGAGGACGTCCCAAAACCGTCGAGAAAAATACGACTTTGACCGGAAGTCGATTCTGGACCGGAAGTGGTAGCGATATCTCGGAAACGGGGCGACTCGGGGCAGTCACCCCGAAGAGAAAAGTGTAGAGAATGTCGTCTTATGGCGAAATCAAAAAAAAAATTTTCAAAATCGGGCAAAAAAAATTTTTCCTCGATCGTATTTATATCCTTTTCCCGCCGGTACGCCAATATGAAACGGAGCATGGCGGTGGGCGTGGCCTAACAGCATCCGCGACGAGGCATTTTCGGGACGAACGATCGAAACGGCTTTACCTCGGTCAGTCGGACGGTGAGCGCGGCCGCGTGAACATCGAATTTGCTCCGCGCGGCGGGCTTTCTTTTAAATATCTCAAGAAGTAGATACGTCAGAGTAACCATGTAAAGAACAATTTTGTTCAGTGTGACCAGCACTATTTTTTTAAATTTTTGTTTTAGTTTTTTTTTTAATTTTTTAAAATCTTCATATCTCGAAAAGTAGATACGTTAGCGTCACCGTGTAAAGACCAATATTGTTCAGTATGACCAGCACTATTTTTTTTTTAAATTTTTGTTTTTTTTTAATTTTTTAAAATCGCCATATCTCGAAAAGTTGATACGTTAGCGTCACCGTGTAAAGACCAATTTTGTTCAGTATGACCAGCACTTTTTTTTTTAAATTTTTGTTTTTTTTTTTTAATTTTTTAAAATCTTCATATCTCGAAAAGTAGATACGTTAGCGTCACCGTGTAAAGATCAATATTGTTCAGTATGACCAGCACTATTTGCTTTTTTTTTTTTTAATTTTCTAAAATAGCTATTACTCAAAAAGTACATACGTTAGCGTCACCGTGTAAAGACCAATATTGTTCAGTATGACCATTACTTCTTTTTTTTTAATTTTTTTTTTTTAATTTTTTAAAATCGCCATATCTCGAAAAGTAGATACGTTAGCGTCACCGTGTAAAGACCAATTTTGTTCAGTATGACCAGCACTAATTTTTTTTTAAATTTTGTTTTTTTTTTAAATTTTTTAAAATCGCTATATCTCGAAAAGTAGATACGTTAGCGTCACCGTGTAAAGACCAATTTTGTTCAGAAACGTAAACGCTTTTAGATGGCGAGCTAAATATTTTCAAAACTGCCTAAAATCTATTCGATCTAATACGTTTTACGACAAAAAGGGCCTCCGCGGGCCGCTTGCGCCCGCGGCTTTTACCCAACAGCTAGTACTAATATATAGCTGCAATACCACTGACTGACTGACTGACATCAATTATTTCGCACTTGCCGGTATGGTGGAGGGTAGCGGTTTTTTGAGTCGTATAGAGGGCATTCCAAAACCGTCGAGAAAAATACGACTTTGACCGGAAGTCGATTCTGGACCGGAAGTGGTAGCGATATCTCGGAAACGGAAAGAGATGAGGCAAAAGTGCCGGAACAAACGTTGTAGGGAATGCCCTCTAATTTCGAAAACGATACTTTTTTTTTCAAAATTGCTCAAAAAAAATTTTTCCTCGATCGTATTTATATCCTTTTCCCGCCGGTACGCCAATATGAAACGGAGCATGGCGGTGGGCGTGGCCTAACAGCATCCGCGTCGATCGCTCGTCGGGGCTCGCGCTCTCTATGTTCCGCCCGTTCAGAGCGCGCAATGAAAATATAACGACGCATTTTCGGGACGAACGATCGAAACGGCTTTACCTCGGTCAGTCGGACGGTGAGCGCGGCCGCGTGAACATCAAATTTGCTCCGCGCGGCAGGCTTTTTTAAAATATCTCAAGAAGTAGATACGTCAGAGTAACCATGTAAAGAACAATTTTGTTCAGTATGACCAGCACTATTTGTTTTTTTATTTTTTTTTCAATTTTTTTTAAATCGCCGTATCTCAAAAAGTACATACGTTAGCGTCACCGTGTAAAGACCAATATTGTTCAGTATGACCAGCACTACTTTTTTTTTTAATTTTTTTTTTTTTTTAAATTTTCTAAAATCGCTATTACTCAAAAAGTACATACGTTAACGTAACCGTGTAAAGACCAATATTGTTCAGTATGACCAGCACTACTTTTTTTTAATTCTTGTTTTTTTTTTTAATTTTCTAAAATCGCTATTACTCAAAAAGTACATACGTCAACGTAACCGTGTAAAGACCAATATTGTTCAGTATGACCAGCACTACTTTTTTTCTAATTTTTGTTTTTTTTTAATTTTCTAAAATCGCTATTACTCAAAAAGTACATACGTTAGCGTAACCGTGTAAAGGTCAATTTTGTTCAGAAACTTAAACGCCTTTAGATGGCGAGCTAAATATTTTCAAAACTGCCCTAAAATCTATTCGATCTAATACGTTTTACGACAAAAAGGGCCTCCGCGGGCCGCTTGCGCCCGCGGTCTTTACCCAACAGCTAGTTATTATTATACTAATATATAGCTGCAATACCACTGACTGACTGACTGACATCAATTATTTCGCACTTGCCGGTATGGTGGAGGGTAGCGGTTTTTTGAGTCGTATAGAGGGCGTTCCAAAACCGTCGAGAAAAATACGACTTTGACCGGAAGTCGATTCTGGACCGGAAGTGGTAGCGATATCTCGGAAACGGGGCGAGTCGGGGCAGTCACCCCGTAGAGAAAGTTGTAGAGAATGTCGTCTTATGCCGAAATCAAAAAAAAAATTTTCAAAATCGGGCAAAAAAAATTTTTCCTCGATCGTATTTATATCCTTTTCCCGCCAGTACGCCAATATGAAACGGAGCATGGCGGTGGGCGTGGCCTAACAGCATCCGCGACGAGGCATTTTCGGGACGAACGATCGAAACGGCTTTACCTCGGTCAGTCGGACGGTGAGCGCGGCCGCGTGAACATCGAATTTGCTCCGCGCGGCGGGCTTTCTTTTAAATATCTCAAGAAGTAGATACGTCAGAGTAACCATGTAAAGAACAATTTTGTTCAGTGTGACCAGCACTATTTTTTTAAATTTTTGTTTTAGTTTTTTTTTTAATTTTTTAAAATCTTCATATCTCGAAAAGTAGATACGTTAGCGTCACCGTGTAAAGACCAATATTGTTCAGTATGACCAGCACTATTTTTTTTTTTAAATTTTTGTTTTTTTTTTTAATTTTTTAAAATCGCCATATCTCGAAAAGTTGATACGTTAGCGTCACCGTGTAAAGACCAATTTTGTTCAGTATGACCAGCACTTTTTTTTTTAAATTTTTGTTTTTTTTTTTAATTTTTTAAAATCTTCATATCTCGAAAAGTAGATACGTTAGCGTCACCGTGTAAAGATCAATATTGTTCAGTATGACCAGCACTATTTGCTTTTTTTTTTTAATTTTCTAAAATAGCTATTACTCAAAAAGTACATACGTTAGCGTCACCGTGTAAAGACCAATATTGTTCAGTATGACCAGCACTACTTTTTTTTTAATTTTTTTTTTTTAATTTTTTAAAATCGCCATATCTCGAAAAGTAGATACGTTAGCGTCACCGTGTAAAGACCAATTTTGTTCAGTATGACCAGCACTAATTTTTTTTTAAATTTTGTTTTTTTTTTAATTTTTTTAAAATCGCCATATCTCGAAAAGTAGATACGTTAGCGTCACCGTGTAAAGACCAATTTTGTTCAGAAACGTAAACGCTTTTAGATGGCGAGCTAAATATTTTCAAAACTGCCTAAAATCTATTCGATCTAATACGTTTTACGACAAAAAGGGCCTCCGCGGGCCGCTTGCGCCCGCGGCTTTTACCCAACAGCTAGTACTAATATATAGCTGCAATACCACTCACTGACTCACTCACTGACTGACATCAATTATTTCGAACTTGCCGGTATAGTGGAGGGTAGCGGTTTTTTGAGTCGTATAGAGGGAGTTCCAAAACCGTCGAGAAAAATACGACTTTGACCGGAAGTCGATTCTGGACCGGAAGTGGTAGCGATATCTCGGAAACGGGGCGAGTCGGGGCAGTCACCCCGTAGAGAAAGTTGTAGAGAATGTCGTCTTATGCCGAAATCAAAAAAAAAATTTTCAAAATCGGGCAAAAAAAATTTTTCCTCGATCGTATTTGTATCCTTTTCCCGCCGGTACGCCAATATGAAACGGAGCATGGCGGTGGGCGTGGCCTAACAGCATCCGCGACGAGGCATTTTCGGGACGAACGATCGAAACGGCTTTACCTCGGTCAGTCGGACGGTGAGCGCGGCCGCGTGAACATCGAATTTGCTCCGCGCGGCGGGCTTTCTTTTAAATATCTCAAGAAGTAGATACGTCAGAGTAACCATGTAAAGAACAATTTTGTTCAGTGTGACCAGCACTATTTTTTTAAATTTTTGTTTTAGTTTTTTTTTTAATTTTTTAAAATCTTCATATCTCGAAAAGTAGATACGTTAGCGTCACCGTGTAAAGACCAATATTGTTCAGTATGACCAGCACTATTTTTTTTTAAATTTTTGTTTTTTTTTTTAATTTTTTAAAATCGCCATATCTCGAAAAGTTGATACGTTAGCGTCACCGTGTAAAGACCAATTTTGTTCAGTATGACCAGCACTTTTTTTTTTAAATTTTTGTTTTTTTTTTTTAATTTTTTAAAATCTTCATATCTCGAAAAGTAGATACGTTAGCGTCACCGTGTAAAGATCAATATTGTTCAGTATGACCAGCACTATTTGCTTTTTTTTTTTTAATTTTCTAAAATAGCTATTACTCAAAAAGTACATACGTTAGCGTCACCGTGTAAAGACCAATATTGTTCAGTATGACCAGCACTACTTTTTTTTTTAATTTTTTTTTTTTTAATTTTTTAAAATCGCCATATCTCGAAAAGTAGATACGTTAGCGTCACCGTGTAAAGACCAATTTTGTTCAGTATGACCAGCACTAATTTTTTTTTTAATTTTGTTTTTTTTTTTAAATTTTAAAATCGCCATATCTCGAAAAGTAGATACGTTAGCGTCACCGTGTAAAGACCAATTTTGTTCAGAAACGTAAACGCTTTTAGATGGCGAGCTAAATATTTTCAAAACTGCCTAAAATCTATTCGATCTAATACGTTTTACGACAAAAAGGGCCTCCGCGGGCCGCTTGCGCCCGCGGCTTTTACCCAACAGCTAGTACTAATATATAGCTGCAATACCACTCACTCACTGACATATATTATTTCGCACTTGCCGGTATAGTGGAGGGTAGCGGTTTTTTGAGTCGTATAGAGGGCGTCCCAAAACCGTCGAGAAAAATACGACTTTGACCGGAAGTCGATTCTGGACCGGAAGTGGTAGCGATATCTCAGAAACGGAAAGAGATGAGGCAAAAGTGCCGGAACAAACGTTGTAGGGAATGCCCTCTAATTTCGAAAACGATACTTTTTTTTTCAAAATTGCTCAAAAAAAATTTTTCCTCGATCGTATTTATATCCTTTTCCCGCCGGTACGCCAATATGAAACGGAGCATGGCGGTGGGCGTGGCCTAACAGTATCCGCGTCGATCGCTCGTCGGGGCTCGCGCTTCGGCTTTACCTCGGTCAGTCGAACGGTGAGCGCGGCCGCGTGAACATCGAATTTGCTCCGCGCGGCGTATTTTTTTTCGAATATTTTAAATATCTCAAGAAGTAGATACGTTAGCGTAACCGTGTAAAGACCAATATTGTTCAGTATGACCAGCACTATATTTTTTTTAATTTTTTTTTTTGTTTTTTTTTTATTTTTTAAAATCTTCATATCTCGAAAAGTAGATACGTTAGCGTCACCGTGTAAAGACCAATATTGTTCAGTATGACCAGCACTATTTGTTTTTTTTTTTTAATTTTTATTTTTTTTTTAATTTTTTAAAATCGCCATATCTCGAAAAGTTGATACGTTAGCGTCACCGTGTAAAGACCAATATTGTTCAGTATGACCAGCACTTTTTTTTTTAAATTTTTGTTTTTTTTTTTTTTAATTTTTAAAAATCTTCATATCTCGAAAAGTAGATACGTTAGCGTCACCGTGTAAAGATCAATATTGTTCAGTATGACCAGCTATACTTTTTTTTAATTTTTTTTTTTTAATTTTTTAAAATCGCCATATCTCGAAAAGTAGATACGTTAGCGTCACCGTGTAAAGACCAATTTTGTTCAGAAACGTAAACGCTTTTAGATGGCGAGCTAAATATTTTCAAAACTGCCTAAAATCTATTCGATCTAATACGTTTTACGACAAAAAGGGCCTCCGCGGGCCGCTTGCGCCCGCGGCTTTTACCCAACAGCTAGTACCAATATATTCTTTTTAAATCATGTCTATTTAACTACATACATACGAGCATTTTTTACAGTAGCTCGATGCTGCAGTAGGCAAGACAAGACTCCTAACAGGGTTGCTTTTAAAAGACTGTTATTTAAATTTTACTAAATAGTGGAGGTGACTGCTGCCTGTAGAGATTTCTCCGTAGTAGCAGTTGTTTCCATTCATGGACCACGCTCTAGCTTTACATCAGGCGGAGTGTTGTCACATGCCGAGCTACAATAAAAAAAATGTTTTATGTATAGTATTTGTATGTACGAATATATTTATATATATTGAGACTTTAGTTGTATTTATATTTGTTTAAAAACCTGCTTCTCTTCGCTCACATCTGTCATAAACACGGAGGTTAGCATTAAGTTGTGCAGGCTACACTAAGCTTTAAAGAAATAAATAAGATCGGACTGCACAGGTCTGGAGTTGGGGTTAGTAGCTCGCTAACACATCTTTCCCACCTTCAGTGTTGCCAGTAGTGTGAGACGGAGCGTGTAGCCAGATCAAAAGTGATAGTACTACCCCAGGAAAATACTAAGCTAATAACCATCACCAGTCTGCTTGCCCCTATTTAGAATTTGTCTCAAATCCGTGACAAATAAACTCAACATTAGAAGGAAGTGGCTCGCTCACAAAAAGTACATTTGTCAAGGGTCATGTAAAAGCCACCCTCGCAGCCCATAAATAGTCTACACTCGTCCTTTTAGCAGCTAATGAAAGCACCCGAGTCCAGACTTCCGGTAAATGTCGTCACCGGAAACCGGAACACTGTCACTATGTTGACTAATGGATTGAAAAAGGCTAGAAATATGATATTTCATGTTTTGCTAACTAAAATACTATACGAATAAAATAATATAACAGTAGCATTGATTAATTAAAATACATAATACATACTTCAGGCCGGCATAGTGGAGGCGACTGCTACCCGTACAGGTTTCATTGTAGTAGCAGTTGTTTCCATTCATGGACCGCACTCTAACTTTGCATCAGGCGGAGTGTTGTCACATGCTGAGCTACAATAAAAAACAACTGCTACTACAGAGAAACCAGCATGTACCATCTAGTTTGACAGTGCACACTCCTTTCGCAATATACCTGGCTACTTTCAAACTATTCCTGAAACGCGACTAACTCACTTGACGGGTGTTACATTCGAAAGTGGTGGTATTACCCTAGGACGGCAGACGGGACAAATAACCATCATCAGTCTGCCTACCACTCTGCTAACCATTTATTTTTTTTATTGTAGCTGAGTCCATCAACGGAAACGACTGATATCGCCTTCGCTATGCCGGCTTAAAAGGACGAACACTAATTTCGTTATAGTTGGTTAGTTTCAAACTGACCCCGAAGTGATTTTACATATGACATAGACCGGTTTGTATTGAAATAAATATGAAAAATAAATGAAATTAAAATCTTGAAAAAGCACTCGAACGATCTAAAGATGTGGCAAAGAAAGCTGAAACAAGTGTGGACGTATGAAAGCATACGTTCGCGATGTATAACATGAGATAGTATCACACACTCTGCGACAGCATCTAATTAGCTTTGCGTGCTATCAAAAGATGATATGTGCTTAGCCGACGTGATACGGATCGTTTACCACTGCATCCGACATGTTCTCGATAATACAACACATTAGCACGGAGTTTAGCTGGAATATAATGGGTTCACATTATTTTAACATTTTACTAGGTTAGGCAGAGACTATAGAACACTAACTTCTATTTCTACATTCATTTGGACTAGAAACAAAAATTCTGCCTTATTTTTTGCTCGTGCATCCATGAACGGAGGCGACTGCTATCAGAGAAGGGGATCCGCCGACAGCAGTCGCGTCCGCTATGCCGGCTTTGTGAGATGCCTCTTCACACTGACTACACAAAACATTAAAAATATCAAAGGGAATCTGCACTAAATACAGAAACTTCATATATTCGAATGTAACACCCGTCGCGTTTCGGGGATAGTTTGAAAGTAGCCAGGTATAAGAGAGGAGTGTGCACTGTCAATCTAGATGGTACATGCTCGTCTCCTCAAGCCGGCATAGTGGAGGCGACTGCAGCCCGTAGAGATTTCTCAGTAGTAGCAGTTGTTTCCATTCATGGACCGCACTCTAGCTTTACATCAGGCGGAGTGTTGTCACATGTCGAGCTACAATAAAAAAAAAAATTGTATCAAAGCTAATGCGTTACCTAGTTAGTGATCAGTTGTAAGTATTGGATATATCAAAGTTGATGCCCCTTCCGACATTTTGAAGTGGTAAGTCCCACACACACTTAAGTGTTGATAGACAACGTCCCCGGTTCAGGGGCACTCTGTATCCTCACAACAGAACCTTTTCAGAGGCATCGCTCAAAATATTGACAACCTATTCAAAGAGCGCTTTCAAAGGCGCTCGAATGAAAAAAAAGGAGGCTCGATTTTACCTTACTTAAACCTCCACTACCTACATAGCAGCCTGTGCAACGTTTTCAATGTATCACGCATTATATACGCTGCTTTATACAAATAACAACAATTTTACAATTTTCTTTTTCAGGAAAAAAATCAACTCTATTAGTACCGTTTCCCGTCCGGTATTAAAAGTTATTTGTTTGATAGAGACCTTTAGTCTAATCTGTACTAATATTATAAATGTGAAAGTATGTTTGTTTGCCACCCATTCCCGCTCAAAAGACATAAATTATGAGCTAGAATCTGATGATTTTTTTATGTTATAATTTTTTTTTTAAATTTATTATAGAAGGTTCTGAGATCTGAGATTTAAATCGGTTAAAACGGGATTGCTTCAATTCCAATAAGTTTGTTCAATGTCTTGTAGGGTCAGCATAGTGATGCGCCGCCACCCGCGCCCCCTCGTCCGCCCGCAAGTAAACTATTTTAATTGTAAATTAGTGATCCGAATCTCAAGTCGCAGGATTATGCATTTCACTTGCATTTGTAATCGTTGTGATGCAATAGATTACATTATTGTAAAACTTTATATTATTATACTTGAATTAATATTGCTTAATTAAACACTGTCTTATTGTTCTCTAGATTCAAAAGAGAGACTGAATCAAGTCGAAAAATATAATTTAAGAATATAATAAAAAAAATATTTTAAATATAAGTAAAAGAAAATGTTCTGCTCACCCCTTAATGCACACGACTGTAGTGTCTACCCACGACACCTCCACAAATATATACGCAAGCAAAATAATACGTCAAACCCATCAAGATATCAAACCAAAAATAATCGGGAACAATATACAAAAGTATATCATATAATATTAATTCTCAAAGAAGAAGAACAAAAAAAGAGCAAATAAAATTGAAAAATCCCCTCAGAATGGTAGCAACAACAAATAGGTGAAAATGAAGAGGCGTGACATGAGTACATGAGGCTCGACATCGCGGCATCGAGTCGACTCCCGGACAGATTAACTCCTCACGTGGCGCCCATATTTCTTGCCGGAGACGTCCCACCGCTCGGGATATCTACTCGAATAAAAACAATGTACTATTCTTTCATACGATACCGATTCGTTTCTAAATGAAAGTGCGGTCTATGAGTCGCCTCCGCTATATCGGCTTGAAAAGACGAATGTGCACTGTGCAATGTCCACTTCATTAATATTGCAAAAACTCGTTCCCTGTAGATAAATAAATATTTAACATAAAAGTTTTTTCTTTCAAATAAATTTACTAATAAAGTCTTATGACAACAAGATATCCATCATCTCACAATCTCCCTCCCTCCCTCCAAGCCTCCAGCTGAAGACAGATTAACAGAAAATGAAAATCCAAATATAAAAAAATGTAAGTCTAAACTGAAGTTAAACAATTTTGTAAAAAAACACAACATTAATATAAAAATATGATAACAATAAGAATAGAGTTCCTGATGGTAGCACATTATTTATGTCAGTTTCGTAGAGAACAGCAGGCATGACGTCTGTGAGCCGCTTCCTTGACGAATGCACTATCGCACTAACTTATGAATTACAAACACACAAACTTTCAACCACATTTCAACCATAATAGATTAGTATGGGGTTAAAATAAGATGAGACGGTGACTTCGACTCGATCATTTGATTTCCCACGTAAAATAAATTCATCAAAATTGCACTATGAGATCAGTTGCGGTGTCAACCGGATGGCGGCTGACGGGTGACGGGTGGCCTATCTATACCTAATATTATAAAGCTGAAGAGTTTGTTTGTTTGTTTGAACGCGCTAATCTCAGGAACTACTGATTCGATTTGAAAAATTCTTTTTGTGTTGGATAGATCATTTATCGAGGAAGGCTATAGGCTATATAACATCACGTTGCGACTAATAGGAGCGAAGAAACAGTCGAAAATGTGGAAAAAACGGGGAATATTGTTCATCTTTGAGGGCTTCCGTTGCGTGCGCCGCGAAAACCGTTCGAGATACCCAAAAAATATGTATGAAAGAATTATTCCTCTTTAAATTATCTAAAAAAAATGTCTGCGACAGTATATGTCTATCTTTTAAGATTAACTCACAATAACCGTTTTTATGATAATCAAATTTGGTCGAAACATAATAATATTAATCTTTATCCAAATAAATGTGTTATTAATTAAGAGTATTTAACTGTGAACACAATTGTCTTTGACATCACCTAATTTCAATATATTTAATTTGGAATTTGTTTGCATGTGTATGTTTATGTTATTAGTGATAACAGAGTTCTTTGTTTATTGTTACTGTGGAAACGAAGTTGAATATGAGGTATTCTTTTCTTATTTTTCATACTTCGAGAGCTGTTAAATTGATAAGCCCGGGTAGCACCGGCGACCAACAGCTAGTTAAACTACATAAAACGTATACCTAGGTGAATAAATATTAAAACGCATTCAATTGAATATCTAAATTCCCACTTAATTGCAATAGTTGATTTTCGATAAAAGTTATTAAAAAACTATTGAATTTCATAATGATCACCAATATCACCAATTTAAATTCAAACTTAATAGCAGATGAATATTAAAATTAAAGTATCTGATGACGACCCTGCGATACTTACGAAGCATCTCGATAAAACTTGATTTTAAAATTAAAAAGAAATATTGTTACACAACATCCACTAAATATGTGTGAAAAACATAAGTTTATAATCTTATAGATGTTTTATTATAATTAAGAACATTAGCCACAGTTTCTTGTCCTCCTTACTTAATAGCGAATGTGTCATCTCATTGCAGCTGCCCACCCCGTTTCCACAACTCACGGCTTCTCGCAAGCTCTCTCTACTTACTCAAGCCCGTCCCGACATCTCAGTCTAGGTCTTAAGAAATATCTTTTGCAATTGATATACATAACAAGATCTGCAATAACGCTCCCAATGTGACGCGAGAGAAAACATGGCCACAGCCACGTTTAGGTTCTCTGTCAGTTAGTATTTGACTTGACGGCAACATTGTCAAATCGTTTGAAGAGGCCTACGCTTGGGCCTCTAATGGACCCGGGAAAGAGGACCAGCTCATCTCGCTTCAATTTGAACCTCCGAATATATAAGAGGAGAAAATGTATGTAAATAAAAATATTGTCAGTTTATTTAATCGTATATAATGTAGTGGGCGCATTCCCATCTTTCCTTTATTAAAGTGTCGAGGTGCGAAGTGGAAGTGGCAGTCGGCCATAATCGGAGGCGAAGGCGCGATGTTTGCTGCCACTTATTACGTTTTAATTGCATGCCGCGTGCAACGATTAAATACCCGACTGCGATCAAAAAAATACACCTCCATTTTGAAAAATAACCAAGCGATGACTAAATGGTAGGTTATCTGTCTTTTTATAACGAAATTGCACGTTTAAAACACATGAGTTTTTTTACATGCAAACTTGATTTTAGCTTTCATCATGTCGAGCATTATCTGTAATTATGGTTCCGTACTATTTTTGTTTTCGGCTCTTTCATACTGTATGCGATCATTAGTTAATAATGACCTCAGTCACCTCTTGAGACTTTCGTGCCAATAAACTGAGCACCGTTTAACTCATGAAGCATTACTTAATATAAAAACAAGAAGCGAACTAAGGTGATCGATTTAATGACATTATCTGTCTCAATAATGAGAAGCATCACGTCTAGTTAGCCATTGACACATTTCCTTATTGCTTAGGCGATAAGGATCAATATAATGCAGATGTTTGTGTGTATCTGGAAGTGTGTTCGTCTGCAAGTCAATGGCGACAGCTGCACGATATAGACAAAACATTGAACTACGAACATTATTGTTTTAGGATATGACATTAATTTTTTAAATTTTATTTTGCCTTTCTCTGTATATCTGCTTAATTGTTTTGTAAAATATTCCTCCACTCATCCTCAGTAGAGGACACGTGTTAGAGCCCGGAAGATGATGCCAGCTCCATTCTTTCCCGTAAATGAGTGAATTCGGTATGTGAGCCCTAGTCCTTTCACAAATTAATATAGGAAATAATGTGAAGTAGGTAGTCAGTTCTGCCTGCACCTCTGTGGGTGTGTGTGTGTGTGTGTGGGTGTTATAAATACAAAATGATGAAGTATATTGTGCGTGTGATTTTTCCTCGCGAAGATACTCCATTTATATTAATATTTGTGACGTTTTAAGCCAATATCATATTTCACGTCATTAATATCAATATATTTGTAATTCCTCCCTCCCACAACATCAACAATGTTTATTTCATTTTGCATGTTCGCATGTATTTATATTTATTACGTGTGTTCCATACTTGTGGTCATCTTTCATCGTGACGTCATAATGTACATTCGTACGAACTAATGATTCCGTTTAACAATATTTTACAACAGTCACCCTCGCTATGCCGGCTTGACGAGACCGTCTAGATTGAAAGTGCACTCTCCTTTCGCTATACCTGGCTACTTTCAAACTGCTCCCGAAACGCGACAAGGACACTTCCAGGGTGTTACATTCGATAGCGGTGGTACTACTCCAGGACGGCAGACTGGGCTAATAACCATCATCAGTCTGCCTTCCACTCTTTAATGAGCGACCAAAGTACATATAACATTGGTCAGAATTAGTGAGTTCGAACACGGGTCTCATCGAACATGAGTTAACGCGTCTTACCGCTAGACCACGGCCGCTTTTTCTATAAATACATAATAATTTTATATATTTTCGTAGCTCTATGACAGAAGCTGTCGAGTTGATGAGTCTAACTTCGAAAGGCTCGATTAACTGATAGCCAAACTATGAAGCCACTGAAATTTCAGGACGTCTTCAGGTGTTCCTAATTATAATTAAAATAACTTTGATATAGCTTTAATGATAGTATTATTTTACAATGTTCGCAACTTTCATAATTGCTGTTTTCAGTTTTCTTACCTGTCTATTAATTAATTAATTAAATAAATAATTAATGATATAAAAATTAATAATTATAACAGGATTCGAACCTTCAATCTTCATAATACCGCTATCAATTTGACATATTTAAATATTATCTATATACTAATAGTATAAATGTAAAAGTGTATTTGTTTGTCTAATATCAATATAAGTTATAAAAAAACTTTTGTTTTTAATTCTCGTGGAAAGTTCTTTTTTTTCTTTACGCGGGTTTAATTAAAAGGTTCCCCAGTGGGATTGAATGGAGAAACGCTAAATATATGATATATGATGATGAAAGCTGCGGGTGAGCTTTCAGTAAGGCTTCCACGGAGGCCTCATAACATTATTTTGTTCAGTATATACATTATGGAAGGTGTTTTCATAATATTTACTCGGTATTTTACATAATTATTATTATTTGTATGTAATATAATTCAAAAAGTATGGTAAAGCATGGTAGGCATAGTGATGATGGTTATTAGCCCATGCTGCCATGCCGGGGTAGTATCACCACTTTCGAATGCACCACTCGTTAATGTCGCGTTTCGGGATCAATTTGGAGGTATCCTGAATCTGAATGGTGCATACTCGTCTCCTCAGGTCGGCATAGCGGAGGCGACTACTGTCTGTAGAAATTTCTCTTCATGGACCGCACTCTAGCTTTACATCAGGCGGAGTATTTGTCATTTATGTCGAGCTACAATAAAAAAGTAGTATTTTTAGGCTGTTATTAAAAAAATATTATTGCTTTTGTGGATAGTGGCCCGATGGTGACTATATCGTTTAGTCTGTATACCTATACGTAAGTAAATAAAGCCATTCTAAAAGCGTAGTACAATAGTGGAGGCTTGACCATTTCGAATGCAGTATTATCGAGTCTTCCTTTATTCGGCTCCGCGCTCGTGCAAACAGCTCTTTTCGTATTTCCTTATACCCTGTCATTAGATTTTATTTTTACCAATTCGGAGGGGAAAGTATCTCAGCTCAGCCCACCCTCTATTGCAATGCTAAAAAGTTTTAAAAAAACATTTACACATAATTGACGCTTTCTTTTTATTTTTATTTACTTTACTATATAGTATATACTTACCTACCTACTGCTACTATCTATTAAAAGGAGACAATTTTCTTTGTTTAAAAAATTGTGAAATAGGCATCTATTAATTTTTTTAATTTTTTTTATTGTAACTCGACATGTGACAACACTCCGCCTGATGTAAAGCTAGAGTGCGGTCCATGAATAGAAACAACTGCTAGCACAGAGCAATCTCTACGGGCTGCAGTCGCCTCCACTATGCCGGCTTGAAGAAACGAGCATGTACCATCTAGATTGACAGTGCACACTCCTCTCGCTATACCTGGCTACTTTCAAACTATTCCTGAAACGCGACAAGGTCGCTTCACGGGTGTTACATTCGAAAGTGGTGGTACTGCCTGGTGCTGAAATATATGTTGATTTGTTACTTATAATCTCTACATTATAGTGGTAATGTTAGTTTTATTATGTCTAACCGGAATAATGAGAAATATATCTATAATCATACTAATCCAAATGAATTCATAATTCCAGTTAGATTTTTTAATAATCTACCGCCCATTTACTATAATAATTTGGTTTTTATTATTTTTATGTATAATATGATCAATAGACGTTTGGGGCCCACAAACGACGATCTCCTTTCTTTTTGTTATTCTATTAATTTTATTTTGTATTTTGTTAACAAAAATATTTTATTTACAATTGGTGTGGTAATTTAGAGTACATACAGTCTATGAGCGAAGACAATTACTACCAAAGAGTCAATCTAACGGCTTGAGAAGACGAATGTGCACAGTTCAGGTTGACAGGGAATACTTCTCTCTTTTGATACTACCCCGGGATGAGAGTTTGGCAGTTCACTGTTAAGGATCGTGACTGTATGCACTCGCTTCTCACCCAACCGATCAGTCTGTCTACTCTCTACCTCTACTTATACTATAGGCACTAAACGACCAAAACACAATTTACAAGAGTCATTCGTGGGATGCGACGAGGCGTGTCTTCAACCGCTAATCCATAGCAAATTCAATAGTGTTTACTATCACGTATCTCTGCCGATCCCATTTTATTAACAAGTTCTGCTTCACCCATTCGAGGAATAGAGTACGTGAACTTTACATCAAAGTACATAATCTTAAAGTTTATATTCGTAAATCCATCCGGCGACGGTAGCGAGCTCGGTAAATGGTAAATAATATAATTTTCAGGTATATTTATGTAACCGTCGTCAGTGTTTTCCGAGAGAGCGTGACAGCTCGGCGGTGATCTAGTTTCAGGAAGGCTTTATCGCACCAACACAACACTACTTAACTCACTTTAAAAAAGGATTTTCTTAATTGTATTTTTCACGGCTACTTAATGTTAAGTGTTAATGTTCTGTGATCAATTACAGATTAAATTTATTTTCAACATAATTTACTAAAATACACATTTAATTTTCCAATATTTTCCACATAATAATATCTATACGAACATGATAGTCTGTTACCTTTACACATAGAGATATATTTGAAAGTAGCCAACCAGTAGTACAACGAGAGCACTGTCAATCTAGATGGTACATGCTCGTCTCCTCAAGCCGGCATAATGGAGGCGACTGCTGCCCGCACAGGTTTCTCTGTAGTAGCAGTTGTTTCCATTCATGGACCGCACTCTAGCTTTACATCAGGCGGAGTGTTGTCACATGCCGAGCTACAATAAACCTCATACATTGGACATAAAAAAAGTGTAACCGCCTTCAAACGATTTAACAATGTTGCCGTCGTCAATTCAAATACTGACAGAAAACCTAAAAGTGACTGTGGTCATCTTTTCTCTCGCGTCATATTGGGAGCGTTATTTCATATCTAGTTGTATACAGGGTATTTTTTTAACTAGGACAGTATGGGAAAATCCTAACCCACGGGGAAACTGTCTTAGGAACCATTTGTATAATGCCTTTACACGCCTAAACCACTGAACAGATTTGGGTAAGATTTAGCGAGGAGATAGATTGTTTCAAAAAACTGGAGGGGGTGAAATAGTCGATGATTGTTTGTACAAAGGCTCCATCATCAAGGAATATAAAAATGAACATTTGGGCTTTTGAAGAAACAATTACGTGTTTCTAAAACACCATACTTCAAGGTGGCAAAATAGGGCATGAAAACCTATTATTTTCCAAATTAAACGCTTTCCTAATTAGCTATACGCATACGAAGTTGCTGGCGGTTACATAAATGAGAACATAGTTAAAGCCATCGTAAACATAAGTTAGAAGTAACAATAAAAATGTTTTAGTTTTCCACACAAAGTAGTGTTCGCATTCTGACAGCTGAGTTGTCGTAAGATGCTATCACGTGGCGCGATCCAAACGTCACATTGGAAACGGCGGGCGTATTCTCGAAACACTATCTTGTATACGGCAGTCTGCGGGCGCGAACTAGTAGCCCCTGTGCAAACGGTACGATACAATGTCGTAGCAAAAGCACGTAAGAATAAGCATGTGCACGTAGCCCGTCCGTTGCGTTCTAAAAGGCTTTTATCGCGTCGCTTTCACTCACTTTGGCAGTTCAAAATAAAAACTTTTCCGTGCGCATTGTTATTAAGTGACACTAAGTACTTTATAATTGTTTTTTTACAAATATTTACCCACATATAAGTCAAATCAAATAACACAAAAAGTGTACGAATTTTAGTAGACTGATGATGGTCGTTAGCCCAGCCTGTCATCGTATTTTGTGATCAATTCGGGATGTATTCGGATATAACGAGAGGAGTACACATATATCTCCTGTAGCCGGCATAGTGAAGGCGACTGCTAACTGCAGGAATTTCTCTGTGGTACAATTTACAGCTGTTTCCGCTCATGGATCGTACTCTAGCTTAACATCAGGCGGAGTGTCGACCTACTGTAACAAATATACTCATGAGTTATTATAGGTTGATATTTATTAAGTATTTCCATAATTAGTGTTAAAAATGTTATATTAAAGGAGGGACACCTGCCGACGTAACTTTCACTCGTAAAATATATTTATTTAGAAGTTCTTTCATAAATCAGAGTAAACTTGTTTACCGCGGTAATTTCGCCAGGTTTTTTTTCTAAGACGAGCGAGTTTCAGGAGACTTTTTTTAATTTAAATTTCCAACCACATAATACAAGCAGATGTTTTACATAGAGTCGACGTAATTGAAAATCTTCCCGAACACGCCGCTCGCAGACCGAAACGATTGTTTTTGCTGTATTACATGGTTTCATATTTTAAGTTCACATTCATAATATTCTATGTTAAATACTCGAACCTGACCCGCTGAAGGTCAGTGCTCATTAACGCCAATGTCAAAGTAATTCCGACCCTAAGTAAATAGTGAAACCGTTTAATCAGAAAACCCGACGCAACTACGACTATATAGATCCCGATATTTAAATATTTACTTTAACTAAAATAAACTAACCAGCACAAAAAGGTATTATGCGTTCGAGAAAGGTCGATCGTCGACGGTGCGCCGACGCGTACGATGACATTTGAAAAATTCACATTCATATATGAAGAAAGTTTACGAAATATTATTCAGGTGAAAAAGTTTTTATCGGAAAATTTACGATTATTTGAAAAGTAATTTTGGAACTTCCCATCCCAAAATCCTGGGGTAGGTAGTGTGGGGGGGCGGAAGGGGGGAGGTTAACAAGAAACGGTTCAACCTTATATGTCCCATGAGTAACACCTTTCACGCGTACATCTAAACTTTACTACTTCAGGATTATGTATCAGAATCTATTATCGACTACATTTCACCAACAATTACTACTAATATTTTTGAGCGGCCGTGGTCTGGCGGTAAGACGCGTGAACTCACGATCTATGAGACCCGTGTTCAAACCTTGCTAATTCTGACTGGTACCAATGTAACTTTGTTATATGTACTTTAGTCGCTCAGTAACACCCGCGAAATGACCTGTCGCGTTTCCGGATCAGTTTGGAAGTAGTCAAGATATAACGAGAGGAGTGTGCACTGTCAATCTGTGTGGTGCCAGGACCAGGACTTGCGACAGAAAATTATCAAACATAATGACGGATATGTCACGCAGACCTCGCGCATGTGTGTGCTACAATTTTAACCATGAAATAGGATATGTACGTTAATATGTACAGAGCTTCTGCGAGCGAGTATTTTGTCACCGCAACTGATTTACCGCTCGGACAAAAACTCCTATCACATTTGAATTTATATACGCTCACAATGTTAAGAACCTTTTACGGTATATCTAAAACATTTATGCAACTGCTACCATAAAACATATGCAGACGACAGTCGCCTCCACTACGCCGGCTTAAGGAGACGATTGTACACCATCCGATGATAGGGCATACCCGTCTTGGTATACCCAACACTCGCCATAAATATTTTAATAAATTGCACCTATAATGTTTTGAAATAAAAATAACAATACAAAAGTCGTAGAAATATGTTTATTTGACATTCCCGTAAGAAGGAAAAAGTTAGATTAGTTAACTTGTTGGTAAGAAAAGTGGTAAATAATGTCGCAGGCCAACGCCAACATATAATATATCACTTGAAAGAACCACCCGCACTCGACCGAAGCAACTTCTTAATACCTACATCTTGGACTTTAGAACTCTTCCGTTTTATCACTATCTATCTAAAAATAACTTATTATTATTAGTATTCAAACAAGGGCCGTATTGAGAGACAAACAAACAAACATTTATATTTATATCAAGTAGGCGGAATAATATAATAAGTGTGCGAAGTCGCTAGCTAATAGTATAAACAATATTACCGTCACACGTTGCAGTCACATTACGTGTCTACGTGACGCCCACGTTACTATCATGTTATTCTGACAAATAATACAAATAAAAAAACATTTCCCCATTTACTCTTCGAATAGGTTTTTTATATTAGCCCGAGCACTATCCTAATAGCCTCCGCTGTGCTGGCTTGAGGAGACATATATTTGTTATTTCCAAACTGACCCCGAAATAAGCATCATCAGTGCCTACCGCACTCAAATCAACAATATTACAGTTAGTATATAAATAAATAATATTACCTCAGTATATAGATAGCAGTGGAAATAAATGTGTAAGAAAATATATGAAAATGCAGTCTGTATTTGATATAAGTCGTCGAGTAACAAAGCACGTGTCACTTGAATGTTGTGAGGAGTGAGGAGCCATCACACTTGCTGCAAGGGAAGGAATCAGCCATGCGTCCAATCCCTGCGAGTTCACACATTTTAACATAAAAATAAATAACAATCATACAAATATTTAGAATAATACAACGAATATTACATATTATGTTTAATGTAATAGTTGAGTTTATATTTGTTATTATAATCAACTATAGCAATATAAACTGTGAAAGTAACTATGTATGTTTGTTACATTTTTACGGTTAAACTGAAGAACAGATTTCAATAAACTTCGACAATATTACATTGATAGAAACATTGCGTTCCGGGAAAGAACATAGAGTTACACAAAAGATAAAAATATAAGGGAGCGAAATCATGAAAATTGTGTATAGGAAACCAGCAATTTCTAAACTTAAATGCATAATATTAATTATTATAATAAACATTCGAAGTAGCGTGCGACAACTAGTATGTCGAATAAATAGAAACAGAAGTTCGCTCGTAGTTGGACTCGTTTATATGGCGACATAAATAAAACATAAAATAATTCGAGCGCTATTAGAAATCAACAAAAATATTATAAGAGAGTGCAATTTGCATTTATAGCAAATGTACTAGAACACAATGCTATGATAATAACATGATTTTACAATGCAAATAAAGCAGGGCGCATTAAAATGGCGCTATAAATTGCAGAGGCTGCGATGTTGGCAGCCGACCGGTTTCATTACTGCTGTTTGGGGCGCAGCTGGGGCGTTTACCCCGAGCGCCAGGATTATGTATGGAAAAACATTACAACTATGCCACCGCTCGCCGCTCTCTTTAAACTCTTTGTTACTATAACTTATCTAATTGTATTATGAATAAAGAGACAATGGAGGCGGGCTTATTTCTGCATATAATTGATTGCATTGAAGAGTCCTGGACAACTTTCAATATAAACAACCGTGAAGGGATCAGCTCTGAAGTATCCAAGTACAGCGAAAGGAGGAGAGAGTGGGGAAGTGTATTCGTAAACAATAAGGTGGTGAGTTCTCTTAAAACGTTAATAAAACGCAGGCAGTGTTATTGCAAATCGCAAACGCAGCAAATCGTATTTACCAATTTGTAGCGTCAATCACTAACATTCAGCCATTGTTAGTGAAAACCTAACGTTATTGAATTCATGGCTTTGTCAGCGCTCTCTTGTCATCGTGCGCTAAAATCCTACCGGGGTTAAAGTCACGTGTACACTGAAATACGACAAAATCGAACCGAGAACCGTCACCGACATGGCTCGTTGCTTACACGCTCTGTTATCATTTATATACACAACTTTAATGTACTATTCACTCGGAAGACTTTCTTTGTTGACGTGGAGATTGACAGCTATAAACTTTTTTCACTTTTGAATTTCAAACCCGTAAGAAACTTGCTACACTCGTATACTTTAATGCAGACAATTAGTATGTATGTATATGTATCATTGTACAAAGATGTGAATAAAACTTAACAATATTGAACAAAGAGCATTGTTGTTTTATAAATCCCACAGAACTGGCGCTCTATGTCAAACAGCTTAATTGAAAAAAGTGTTGTCGCCATGTCACAAAATCATTTTATGCGACTTTTAAACTATATACACTTCAATATTTACACCGTACAATTCATTTCAACTATTATTCACAATTGCATTGCACACTTTTTACACTATATAAATAGTTAATATTTGAAGTAAATTAGCGCAATATATTGAGAAAATCCCTGAATCTCCCATTAAGTCCCGCCTGCACATAATTTCTGGCTTCCAAAACACGTAAGCAGTTTAAAACATTTTTTTCTTTGCGCAATACAAACGAGCAGCTGAATGCTTTTGTTAGAATTTCCTGAATAAGTTAGGATTCCTTAATAGCCCTAGTTCACATTGTTAACGGCGCCGCATCAGGCCGTGCGCCAAACCACCACTGCATATAATATGCACTAATGCATAAACTATTGTTGTTATTATAAAAGTCAAAATCACCACTACAATTTCTGGGTTTGGGGAATCTGGGTCTGTATAAAAATCAGAAAAATCAGTATAAACATATCTCACATGGATCCCCTCATCTAAATATTGTAGAAAAAACCAGTTAAATATAGCAAAAGTAATGTTATTTTTGTTAGAAGAGCTTTTGCATCACCATAATTCAAGTTGCACAAACAGCTGGTAATGCTACCATAAAACAAGTCTCACTCCCGACATAAGATTAATTGCCCACAATTGAATGGCGCGCTTCTAACGCCATTATTTCAACAATTATTTATTATATCTACGAAAATTATTATAATTGATCAAAACTCTAATTGATAATAATTAATCTACTCGCCCGTCGCAATTTCGAGAAACAAACACTTCCATATACATTCGGCAATTCCTCCATCCTACCTATCTAAATCAGATACAATTTGTAGAAAACAATCAATATGAAGTTTCTGACTATTCATAATATGGGATTGGCAAAACGCACCCAGGCGTATTAGGTCAAACATACATCAAGCGCTGATAAAAGATCGCTTATCGCCGCGCTCCTCCGCTAGTTTGTATGCAGCCGGCGACCACAACCATTCTAAAAGAATCGGTATACATTACTACTTCATTTGTGACCCTTGTGTTCAACGTTTACGTGTGACCCATATTATTGAACCGATAGAAAATAAGTGTAACATCCGGAATCAGTTTGAAACAAGCTATTAGGTATAGTCTTTACATTTATACTATACTTATATTTGTTTAAAAACTGCTTCTCTTCTCTCACATCTGTCCTAAACACGGAAGTTACCTGGAAGAGAATGTTGTCATATGCCGGATACTTTACAAAAAAATATATATACTTTACACTTCGCCTGATAATTAGGCAAGAATGAGTGGAGACAAATGCTAGCACAGAGAAATGTCCACAGGCAGCAGTCATCACTAAAAAATCGCCGGGTCACAGGCACCGCAAATGAGGACGAACATCGAAGTCGTATCAATCTCGTGCTATGAAGCAATCTTCGAGCGCGCAAATGAAACCGTTCCAGTCCCAGCGTGGTAATTCAGCTATTCGTCTGGGTCCCTTCCTGATAGGAAAGGTGTTCTTTTATCGTCCAATTGGAATTTATTTGTTTGTTTCTTGAATCTGTTGAGAGATGGATTGTTTTAACCTTGTTCTTTTTTTGCTTGAGATTTCCTTTGCGAAATAGATAGATGATAGTTCCCTTACTATGTTTCTATTTTCTCTATTTATTCGTCTATTTGACTATTGATGTTAAACCGATTCATTTCTCACCAAAATTAATTCATTTAATAAACTACGTCAATAATGTTATGTACAAAGAAAACATTTGAAAATGCAACTTTATTTTTGTTGTAAATTTGTACGAAAATTAAATAAACTTAAACATAGATTAAACAGCCACAGAGTTAGTAAACTTTTGTTGGCAAGGTCGTGGAATTGCATGGACTAATTACACATGTGGTTTATACCATGTTGCGGTTATGACGCCGCCGCGCCGTCTACTCGTCCGCCATATTTACACAATACTTATCATACGACTAATTTCATTATATTTCATTACGTATAAAACATAAGAAAATTATGAAGTTTAAGTGCAGTCAACATCAGAAATATCGTGACAACAGATAGTTTAAAATAATCTAAACAATTATTAAAATCAGAATAAATGGTACTCTGACAACATCATTTTAAACATTTAGATATATCTGATGCTTGCTCGAACGCAATAATATTATATGAAAGTGTAGGCCGCCCGCGCCCGCGCCGTGGCAAAATTATGATGTCAGTCAATTACGCAATAAAATCCGCGCGTTTCTAATCGCGTGTGTGTCTCGTAACAAGATGAAAGTTCGTAAAGCTTGACATTACCCGTCGACGGCGGCAGTGGCACTCTGTTTGGCCACATTTATCTTTGCCGTATGTTCTTAATCAGGTGGTGCTCTCTAAATTACTGAATATATTTAAATAGTTAATGCTTCTTTTGTTGCACTTCTGACTGCCATTTGTATTCGAGCTATATATTATGTACAAAGTGAAGTTAGTTACTTATAATTTTTGTTAGTCAAGAGAGGACAATGTAAGTTTTTTTTAACTTAAAAGTAAGTAAAGAACGAGAGTAATTACAAGATCGCTGCACTCGTATAGAATATAGTTAAGATTGCGTTACAAAAAAGCGCATATTTTAATTGCATTGTTTTGTAATACGTTCAGTGCGAACTGTATGTTGAAATGGCGCGGCGCAGCGGGAGTGGAGTGCACTCGGACGCGCCAGTTTCAGTGATTACGCTCTCTGCGAAGGACCTCTCATTTTATTGTTTTAGCTGTTGACCCGCCTCGAGAGTCGACACTGTATCGTATTAATTACTGGAAAACGTATTGTCTCGCTCGCGACTCACTCGCGAATAACGACCACACTTTTGTATGCAAAACGTTTTTTAAGCATCTGCGCCTTTTATAAAACAATTATTTTTTAACAATGAATATTTCTTTTATAATTACGAGAATTCTAAATAACACGTATTGGTGCGGGTCAGTGGGTAGAACTAGATGTACCTGTTCCCCGTAACACTCATTGAGGTGATTTCCTCATGAACGCCCTCTCGGTGTCCCACAGTCTTTTAAGTTCAGTGTAAAAAAACATCTGACTGGGCCTAGGTCTATGTTTGCGTTGTCCTTGTCCTGATACTCATAGTGCAAGGTATCCTAATTTGGGGTCAAGCCATTGTGTTGTATAAAGTGTTTAAATATATGTTTATTGAAATAGTTAACAATTTTATTTTAAAATGTAATGCAATCCTTACCGTATCACATTAATGATAAGTACATTTCGGGTTGCTATTCACCGTGTTAGGGGATGCTTCGTGACACCTTGCGCCCTCATCCATCACGCTACTTGCCACGTGCTTTACTGCACAGTATCATAAACAACAGTAGCGCCACAAAAATCTATTCGTATCATCGTGTTTCGTTGAATGTAAAAATGCTTAATAATGTTTTAAAAGAAACTGTCAAGTAGAGCTCGGTAGTCATAGTTGGTGTTAAAAGTCTGTAATATTATGATGTCAATCTAGCAAATAAAAGGATGGAAAAATAGAATAGAGAAATGTACGAGTGCTGTGCACTATGCCAAAGATAAAGCTACGTAAAAAAACTTTTATTTATTTATATTAAATGTTTTCAATATAACATATTTACAAAATTCACTTCTCCAATAAGAACTCGTAATATTGTATGTATGAAACGTAGTTATCTCAATATTATACTATTACTATATTTCGTTATGCTGTAACAGATACGATGCCACGTGCGTTCCGGTCTTACGTTGATAGCGACTACGAGATATATTCTCAAGCGATTTGAGCTCTTATGTTAACGGGAAAAGTGATCGTTTTAGCAAAACAACAAAGGGAAAGTTTAAAGTGTTTTCGAAATATAAGTAAAACATATTTTGGTTTAAACATTTTTCATATTTTATTAGATTACTCACACTAGCTGTTGCCCGCAACTTCGTATGCCTATTATTAGTATGCGATAAGCATTCCCGAATAGGAAACAAACAAATAAACATTCATTTTTATGTATTAGCAGATAGATCGTGAAGGCTAGATTTCCATCTAGGTCTAGAACTTTCCGCTTAGAGATCATAATATATTATATAATAAATTATAATGAAAATTGAACAGAATAAGAACAGAAAAAAAGAACCCAGAGTTCACACGCTACATAATAAAACAAAATATTTGAATAAACGATATAGTTGGTCACACTTGGAACGCGAATTACACGAAGTTTTCACTCGATTTTCATATTAAAGTAATGAATTTTCTCAAATCGTGTTAGAATATATTAACAGGGTTGCGAACACTCCACTATGCTTTTACAACTAACGATATTTTCATGCGGCTTTTCATTTAAAGCTTTGCAGCCATCGTGAGCGCGGAGAAACTGATGTAAAGTTGGAGTGAAGTCCATGAACGGAAACAACTGCCGCTAGAGAGAAATTTTTACAGGCAGCGGTCATCTCCGCTATACCGGCGTGAGGAGACGAATGTACCATCTAGATTGACAATTTTCTCATGACGGGTGTTACATTCGAAAGTGGTGGACTAATGCAAAGCCTAAGAAAACACTATATGATAATTATAAATAAATAAATAAATAAATTATCTGAAGTAATTGTTAATAATAATTATTATTTAGAATATGTTTCCATTTATGTTAAAGACTTTGTTCAATATATGTACATTGTACATATGTATTATTTATCACATTTGTGTTTTGTCGTATGGTATAAAGTGCATTACGCATAGTGGCGCGTACTAAGTACACTCTGTCGCATATAATTATTCATTAAAATGAATTATATTCTGCAAGGAACTCCTTCGGGGTACACTCTCGAATGTTACATAAAAAAACATTTTGGAAAAAAATACCTTTTAAATTTATTTAAACCTTGACTGTACATAAAGTAGATATTCGTCTAAAGCCGGCATAGCGGTGACGACGTCTGTCTACAGCTATTCATGTCGCAGTCTCCACTCATGGGCAGTTCTCTTAACAAAATATGTTCACTAATGTGGTTATTTAATATCAATGTGCTGCCATCTATTGGTGTTTTGTGGTAACTACTATACTGCGCTTATCTTTATTGTGTTGTTTTCGTAATTTCAATGTTTATAGTTAAGTGTAAAGTCCATTATTAGTAGACTGATGTCATCCCTTTGGAAGCAATATAAAATTGCAAAATTTTTATATAATAAACATGTAACAAGATACTATTTAAAATTTGCCGCCTCATTAAATTCATGTTCGGAGTTGTTACGAGCTTCTTATGTATCAAGTACCAACTGAAACTCCTTAAGATCTTACAACTTTCACCACTTATATTTACACAACACGTACAAACATCTACAGACGTGACACATTGACGGTTATGTTATTGCGAGCCGCTGACGGTTCGAGTGTTGAGCGAGCGATGTACGTCGAATTGTTAGTTAGTGTATAGTCAGGGTGGTGTAATCGTGGTAAAGGTCGAAGCACATTAAAAGGCCTCTTTATAGAATTAGTGAAACTGGTGGATCAGTTTGAGATGTGTTTGAGACGTTCCACGTAAACGACCCGTATAATTTTCAGTACCTTTTAGAGCGGGATCTCAATTGAAATGATAATGGAATCTCCGCATTTGAACATCTCACTCTCTATCTCCCTCTGTATTGTGAGTGTGCTTTATTATTATATTAAACTTTTAGTAAAATATTTTCTTTATTCATGAACTGAAACAACTGTCATTACAGATAAATTTCTGCAGGCGGTAGTCCCCTCCGCTATACGTCCGGCATCAGGCGACGAATATGCACAAGGTTGACAGGGCACTCTCAGTGTTATCTAGTCGAAATGAATCTAGGTCACTTCGCGAACTGTTACACTTGAAAGTGGTATTACTAACCCAACACGGCAGAATAGGCCGTCTGCAGTCTGCCTACCACTCTTTAATAGAAAAGTGTTATAGTAAGCATAATATGTGTGAGTAATAATAAATACAATGTAATATATTTAACAGTAACAAAAGTGGAATACAGTTTTTGGCTTCATGACAAATTGTTATCATAAATTATCCGGCGGCATACGTTAATTGCCCTCGCACCAGTTCAAATTTGTTTAAAAACTACTATTAATAATCACCACCCATTATGTATTTAAGAGCACTGCTCGCGGCTTTCGGTTCGAATCCTTACAGGACAAACAGATAAAAAAATTACAACATTTATTCATTTTAAAATAATAGTTACCGTAAATCGAGTACCGTCAATGAGCGAACAGAACTACCAGAAGCAGCAGTCGCCTCGGCTATACCGACTCGAAGAAACGAGTCTGTACCTATTTATTTATATAATTATATTTGTTATTTACATGTAATATTGTAATTATCTTAATTTTCCTCATCCAAAATTGTTTATTAAATTGAACACCTACACGTTCACGTATTTTCCACAAACAGCCAAAAATTAATTGTTTATTATTTGTTAAAACGTATATAAGGTTAAACGTTTTGAATTTCTTATATATTATGTACTCGACTGTACGTACAAGTGCCTATAGTGTTCGTATATAAATAATTTCGGAACTAATTTTTCCGACATGAAATATTATGCATGCAGCCGCCTCTGAAAAATGAACCTTCTACATTGTTTTATACACATTCACAATGCAGCCTTATTTATAAACACACTATCTTATATCGGCTCGGAAGTAGTGTTCACTGTCTGTAGGCAGCATATGTCTGCATTAGTCGTCGTCTCCATCAAGCGTATACCTACCCCTAATAAGACTTTTACCATTTGTAAAGTTTATATGAAAATTACATAAATATTTCTGTAATTTTCATATTGTTATAGTTTAAATAATTTTTTAATAAGTTTTAAAACCAATTATAAATATTAATAATTATTATATGTTGATGGCAACTATTCTTGCGAACGTTGTGTACACCAGTAATTGGCTGGTACATCAGTTATTATCTTATAGAATAAGTTATAGTATAAGTTCAATGTACTCGCTGTTGGTGTACCTAATTTGTATAAATAAATAAATAAATTACCTATAACAAAATAACATAACAACAAACAACAAAATAACAACGATTTAAACTGCAATGTAGACCTTGCTAATATTAACTGTGACAATAGAAAACCCAGCAGCAGATGGAAAAATAAAATAGGAGAACTTACACGCGATCACGTAAAATGTCAATAGTAATTTAGTGGTCAGTACATCCGTGTGCGTAGGCGTGAGTTCGAATCGCACTTCATCTCACGATGTCGTATGCGTGTCGATTTCTGTTTTTGTTAAGTAAAACACAAAAATAATGTGCGGATGACTTAGTGTGTTTTATATTGTGATAGTGTTGTGCATATGACCGGAGAGTTGCGGGTTCTTGATTAATGGCGAGATTATTTCAGCTGACACTTCATGTATTCTTCATTACAACACTGAAAACTAACTACTGTGCTCGTACGAGATTGCGCACCAAAATATTCTACCACTATTTTCTTTTTTTTAAAGTTGAATTCTCACACCATTATTACTAAATAGGGAAAGCCGTACGACTGATGATGGTTATGAGCCTAGTCTGTCAACCACTTTCAAGCGAAGTGACCTAGTCGCATTTCGGATCAGTTTGGAAATATAATAGCTAGGTGTAATGGTGCACATTAAAAATTACTACGACACGCTACGAAGCTACGAGTTGCCAATAAACGTAGCACAATAGTGAGTATTTCGTAACGGTCGGCTACGAACGCGTAGGAACTGTTTGTTTTAACAAGTTAACTCGACGAGTTAAAGTAACTTTTCTTTGCGGTCAAATAAGATAATATTGTGAGTGTTAAAGTGTTAAATTTAACCGTTAGTTAAAGTGTAATACATACAAAAACCACATCATGACACTATATATCTCGCATGCGGTTTGGCGCGATGACAAATTTCAACAATAAATCAGACTTGGCTTGAATGTTACACCTGCAAAATGTACACTCGTTATCTATACGTGTACATACATACACACAATCCCCATATGGATATAGATAATACGACTAACTATAGATGGGCCAACTTATTCAGCACTCATTTAAGAGTAACAAACAGAGAAACGTATTGGACGCCGGTAATTAGGTTATTTTGTCATATTGCAACTTTTTTGGTTTTAATTACTTTATTTATGATAGTAGGTAGTGGATAGTATCTCTAAGTTAACAATTGTGTTCGCTCCTAGACCACACTCTATCTGAAGATAAGATGTAGTATAGGCACATCGTAATAGTAGCTTATTTAGTTAATAGAACAAATAAAAAAAATCTAAGAATTTCGCTAAAAAACAATCACTTAAAATTTTGTTTCATTATAAAAAGAGAAAAATTAATTTATTTAATAGATTTTTTCCAAGTTCCACTCTCGTGTTGCGGTTTTTATGAGCGGAGGAGGACGTGCCCGGACTTGTAATAATTTCTTCTAATATAATTAAAGACTACGTGAGGGATGAACGTTACCTATTGCCGCGCTTTTGCTGCTACTCAACACGCCGACCGAACGATTACTTATAAATAATTGAATGAACTGTATACATTTATAACGAACTCTAGATTCGATGCTTCTAATCCTTTCTGCGGCAGATAGAACCTCAAAAAGGCTGTACATAATATACGCCGCCCAATTGCAAACGAACTCCTAAGATTTCCATTTTAGTCTTCAATTCTACAGCAAAGGAGATCCTCGACATAACCAATTTGTGTTACATAAATATTTTGTTAAAAAATAATAATATGATAGTACTTGTCGGCGTTAGATTTTATTAATAGAAAAATCTAACCGGAATCATGATTTAATTTAGGTTATTTTGATTATTGATATATTAGAGATGATATAGAAACTATTATTACCACTAAATTATGAAAATATGAGGAATAAATATATTTAGTTATGTTACGTCTAATTCCCATACAAAGAACATTTTCAAAGCTTAATGACGTCACTTTTAAATTATATGTTTTTGTGATTGAAATAGAAAATTATTTTTAAAGAGTGTTGTACCCGCTCGTACTAAATTGGTGACACGTTGATTTGTTGACATGATGCGGTTAACACTTCATCCTCTGATCGGTGATTGACAAACGAGTTTCAAAATTGTTTTTCATACAAAACAAATTCACGTTATTAAGGTTTTGCGTTTTATTTTATAAAAACTGAATTATTGTATCAGCTGCAAATGGTAACATGATAACCAGAATTCAATATTTTATTGACAGTATAGTGATATTTTTAGAGCAACCGTGGTCGAGTGGTCAGACGCGTGAACTCACGATCTATGAGAATTGAGACAGGTACCAATGTAACTATGTTAATTATATTGTACTTTGGTCGCTCGGTGTCCGTGGTATAGTATAGACAATAATTAAAGGCAGATGGTTATGAACCCATCGTCCCGGGGTAGTGTCAATCTGAATAGTGCGCGGATGCAATTTCTGCTTAGAGATTTCTCTCATGTAACAGTTGTTTCCGTCCATGAGCCGCACTCACATCACGTGTGAGTGTTGTCATTTGCCGAGCTGATGTAAAAAATATGTATTTGTTGTTTATAAAGTTTATATACTACGTTTAATAGTGTCTAATAAGACCAAATGATAGTCTTTATGAAATGTATGGCGCGGTCGTTGCAATCTTTGTAATCAGCGGACCGTCGCTGATTTATCTAACAATTGTTCGTCCTTTAATCTCAGTTTCAAAAGTATACGTGATCGCGTGCTAATACTACAACCTAATGCTATTTCTTATAATTATAATCGAATACTGATCCTTATGACATATGTAATAAGAACTATTGTTACCTCCGTCCTGAACTTACTTATATTGCTGAAATAATCAGGAAAGGAATTGAAAATGGTTTATATCTAGCATAGTGAGGGTGACTGTGTGTGTTTTCAATCACATAAATAGTTATATAGAGCCTTCTCAATATAAAATTCCAAATTCGAACTGACCAATCAGGGGCCTCGTAACAACAATACGGCGGCGACGGACGGGAGAAGTAAAAATTGCAAACCAACTGATATGAGTACATAGAGTTTTATATAAACCTGAAACCATTACGAATTTCATTGAAATTAAATTGTTTAAGTCAATATATTTGTGCTCTTTTATTATTTATCATTTTCATTAACTCTGTATTCTCTGCAGTCAGCGGTGGCCTTCGCTATGCCGGTTTCGAGGAGACAAATATGCTCCATCCATTAACAGAGCACACTCCCCGCGTTATACCCGGCTACTTCGGAGCGGATCTCGAAACACAGATGTGGACCCCAGGACGGCAGACTAGATTAATAACCGTCGTCAATCTGCCTACCATTCTCTCTTTTGGGAGAGTGAAGGGTTACGAGTCCACATCTATACTTAGAATCACATTTACGCCGTGCCGACGTAACGTGAAAACTGTTCACCAATCATACAATGTTATTTTGACTGCCGAGGTAATAAAAAATCAAATGAAGCGATCCCATTGGTGGAGAGAACTCGCGTTACGTAGTCCCGGCGTAAAGGACATCATCATATGACGCTAGATTATTCTCACACTTATTTTTTTAATGTCAAAGTACATAATAATCTATATACTAAAAATCAATTGCTATTCGTTAGTCTCGCTAAAACTCGAGAACGGCTGGACTGATTTGGCTAATTTTGGTTTTGAATTACTTGAGGAACTCCAGGGAAGGTTTAAAAGGTGAGTAAATATGAAAAAATTGCTTGGAATATAGTAAAAACAACAATTTCGCTTTCCCTTAGAAACTATTCCTTTGGTTTTGAAAGTCGTTTAGAAAAATAATTAAATTTAAAAGTCGTTCAGAAATGCTTTTTTATTTATTGATTCTGAGGTGGTACGAAGTTTGCCGGGTCAGCTAGTATAACATAATTACATTGGTTAGAATTTAGCGAGATTCGAACACGGGGCTCATCGATCGTGAGTTCACGCGCCCCACCGCTAGACCACGGCCGCTCGGGCCTAATTAATAACTACACTATTATTAATTAATTAATTAATATCAATTATCGTGTGTTATGAGGCATACAGTTGTATTTACATACAAATAGGTTATTTTGTTGGTTGGTATTGCACATCCGGTCCCACTGTCCATTGCATTGTTACAAATGTTCGACAAATTACTTATTATTATCACAATAACATTATTAACAATTTCAACAGCTCTCTCTCTCTCCCTCTCTCTCTCTCTATATGTGTTGACACGCTTTTAATTAAAGTCTCTTTGTTAATCGTAGACAGATACAGAGCCTATATGAATTCTAACTCTATTATAAACTCGTCGATCACAAATTAACTTAATGAGGTTTTGTGATAGAGTAGTGTAATAAAAAATATTATCGTTTATTATTATTTTAGTGTGACCGTGGTCTAGCGGTAAGATGCGTGAACTCACGATCGACGAGATCCGTGTTCGTACTTTTCTTATATATACTTTGGTCACTCAGTGCCTATAGGGTGGTAGGCAGACTGATGATGGCTATTTGTCCAGTCTGCCGTCCTGGGGTAGTGCCACTACTTTCGAATGTAACACCCGTGAAGTGACCTTGTCGCGTTTCGGGAACAGTTTGAAAGTAGCCCGGTATAACGGGAGGAGTGTGCACTGTCAATCTAGATGGTGCATACTCGTCTCATCAGGCCGGCATAGCGGAGGCGACTGCTGCCCGTAGAGATTTCTCTGTAGTAGCAGTTGTGTCCGTTCATAGACCGCACTCTAGCTTTACATCAGGCGGAGTGTTGTCACGTGCCGAGCTACAATAGGAAAAATGGCAAATTAGATTTATTATTTATATTATTATTTTGGTGAGATCGAATATTTGCTGCGTGTAAGAGAAAGCGTGGGTTTATAATTTTATATTTCACCTCAGCGTTTCTAGCCATTGTGTGCGTGCTGATTATTTTTCTGTTCAATTTTCACTATAATTTAATAATAATAAAAAATGGCTACAAAGCTTCGAAAGCTCCGGGGACCAAACTAATCAAATAAACGCGTCAGTAAGCCGTGACTTATTAAAAATGTTCCCGCAAAAGTTAGGAAAAAGTAATTCAATTAAAATAATATAGTATCATTCCTCGACCTATCTCAATAATGGATTCATTGACCTGTCTATAAAAAGTTACACTGATAGGTATCGATATTCGTAAGATAAAGAAATACAAAATGAGTACCTCCGACATCTTGTTATCCACGTTCGAGATGAAATCGGGAAAGTTTTTAACGAGAAACCACTTCCTCGATACGCGTACATACAATCATTACTCACTAATATTACACAGATTATGTCATTGTCAATTACAAAATGCCTGATACAAATACAATGAGATATAATACGACTATTTATTATTATTCATTAATAATTAATCTTCCCGAATGCATAGAGATATTGGAGGTGCAAACTTCATACATGTGACATTAAAAACCGTAGGTCGCTTCAAACGATCTGACAATGTTGCCGTCAACTCAAAAATTAAACGACAGAGAACCTAAACGTGACTGTGGCCATGTTTTCTCTCGCGTCACATACAAAAATTACAAAATTAAATAATTAATACTATAATGTTACAACGAAATTATTAGATTGTAAGTAGACATATTCAGTGAGTTAGTGCTCTTGAGACGCTGCAGCATCGAAGAGGTCTTTTCACAACTTTTCAAATCGCGGATCGATTTTATGTTGTAACTAGAACCACTCACAGGGAAGGTGGAAGGGAATATGTCCTGAGAATAGTGCGTTCGGACATACAAACAAACTTTGTATATTTATTATAGTAGTATAAGTAGGAAGGTGTCTTATGTTGAACATGCACAAAGCGTAAAGATATAAGAAAATTGAACGTTTCTAACTAATTAGGAGTTCTACTTTTTATAACATTGTAAGGGCATCGATGGCGGAACTCGCCTCCCTCGACTGCCCGCTGACAATCGATTCGCTCCTTCGATGCTTATTAGGTTCCCTTCTTTTTATAGTAGAACGGCGTATGACCACGCTCCGTCTTCGTATTGACCTGGAGTCTATCAAGCTAATCAATAAGCGATTCATGAACAAAAACCATTGCTACCACATACAATATATTTATTTATTTTAAAAGTCAACAGCCTATAATAACGGCAAATATTATAATATTAAGGTCAATAATTAATGACTTCCTTTACTAATTATGCACAATGCTGCAACAATGTTTAAGAGTTAATATACACACGAACACATAAACTATATTTATATACATATACTAGACTAAATGCACAATTTCCTTTGAATTGTCGCATCCGCTACGCCGGCTTGGAGGAAACGAATCTCCTCTAACCATTGACGGAGCACACTCTCTCTTTTTCACTAGCACACCACTTCCACTAAACATCATAATTGAAATCTGTGAAAATATATTATAGCATTTATTTTCACAAATTTACTCGTAAATGCGGACGTTACCCGAATGAAACATTTATAGTCGAATGATTAAATACAATGTTGTTAAACCACATAAACTGGTCTAAATAGGTGGCAAAGGTTATATTTGTGTTGCAAAGTAGGTTAGTTTGATTTGGCGTCCGTCGCATGTTCGGCTCTTTAACGCCCAAACAACACTCAACGAAGTTAAACTACAAACTTGGTGACGCAATCTCGGATACGTTACCTACTCTTAGGACACTGGTACATCATGCGTCATCTATAATACAAACGCAAGAAGATATAATTTTACTTGAAGAGGATTTTAAGAATTAGGTGCGAATTTTAAAAGATGCTCTTCAACTCAACTGTCACGAGAGCGACCGCAATCGATGAGACCCGTGTTCGAACCTCGCTAATTCTGACCGGTACCAATGTAACTATGTTATGTATACTTTGGTCACTCAGTGCCTATAGGCGCTATTAAAGAGTGGTAGGCAGACTGATGATGGTTATTCGTCCAGTATGCCGTGTTGGGGTAGTACCACCACCACTTTCGAATTGCACACCCGTGAAGTGACCTTGTCGCGTCTCGGGAATAGTTTGAAAGTAGCCAGGTATAAGGGAGGAGTGTGCACTGTCAATCTAGATGATACATGCGTACATGGTACAGGCGACTGCAGCCCGCAGAGATTTCTCTCTGGTAGCATTTGTTCATGGACCGCACTCTTGCTTTACATACTAAACATATTAAAATCAAGCGGAGTGTTGTCACATGCCGAACTACAATAAAAAAAATTGCATCATGTACGAGTGTATTTATAAAGACGTAACGATACTTTCTCGTAGTTCGCGACAGACTGGGATTTAATTTGGGAAGCACATAATGGACTCACCAGAATATCCAGTTACGTTTAAAATAGTTCGAATCGTAAGTGAAATACTGAGGTGTAACAAACAGTAGGTTGGGTGTATTTGGGTGTGGGTGTTGTTTCGGGGGCTTGTTCTGGCTTTTAGCATAAATTACCAACGTTTAATCGCTATGTAATGAGGTACCATATTAGCTGCCAACGAGAGAAGCCATATAGTATGTCATATTCACCGTATATTATCTATTTCTTTGTGGACAATGTGGTTGGTTGTACTGTTACATTTGTCTATTACTTATTTATGTACTAGACTTAAGATTTTGCTGTACAACTGTTTTTTGTTCCAAATAAAGAAAATAAAATAAAATAAACTTATATTAACACTTTATTCGAAGGCAAAGAAGTAATATTAATAATTTCGTTGTTAGCGGTTGTTGTCAGAATAGTAGACTGTTGTTGCTAACGAGTAAACTGATGCAGTAGACCGGCTGCAGCAATGCGAGACTCACCTTTTAAATTATTATAATACAATAAATAATTACATTATTGTTAACTTCGTTCGAGTATACGTTCCCTTTCCGTCCCGTCCGTTATCTAGGGAACAAAAAAACTAATACTTTCCTAATAAATAAGCTATTTCACACAATTTCTGTACTTATTGTACGATTAATTTGCGTATAAAGTGGTGAGGCTACTGATGCCGAATGAAGTTTCCTCGAGCTGGCATAGTGGAGGCGACTGCTGCCTGCAAACATATGCCGGTATCAAACAATATTATGGTAACCATTTCTGTCGTATACATACACACGCGCATCCGGAATACGCACTGTAATGCACTACACAATTCAATGTGTACCTCCCGTGATTTATAACGAGAGAAAAGCTCTTTCCATACTATGAACTTTACATAGGGTAGCGCCCACCAGCCTGCATGCACTCCACGAACGATTTGTATTATTTGTAAAAAATACATTTAATTTTCATTTAAAATGATAGTTATTATACCTAATTAGGTGATAAATTGTAAAATGATCAATTAGTAGTCGAGTGGAATTATGTTTTACGTTCTGTTAAAATAGTGAGACGCGGTGGTTCGTTGGAAGCAAAGAACTCGGACATCCGACTAATTGAGTTTCCTTTTACTGCAGGAGACAGCATCCCATTCAATTAGCCAAATTTTTATGTATGTTTAACCCGCAAGGTTATAAATAAATGACATACGCCTCCTGACATCATTTTATACGCTCGCTCAATTTTACTTTACTTTTTTTTATTGTAGCTCGGCATATGACAACACTCCGCCTGATGTTGAGCGGACGGAAACAACTGCTACTATAGAAAAAAATTCTACAGTTAGCAGTCACCTCCGCTATGCCTGCTTAACAATCTAAATCTTTATCACTAAATATATCCTGTAATAATATTATTTTATATAAATTTATTGTAATTTTTTTTTAAGTAGATTTATGTAATAGTTATAAGTTATATTAATTTATTTTTTTGTTTATTAAATGTTTAAGGTATGTTGGGACTGACGTGACCTGACGGGTTAAAATTCCCTAAATACTATTGAATAAAAAAATATATCAATATTATTTGAGTAACATATTCCTATTTACAGAGTTAACCTAAAAATATATTACACTAAGTATTTGTTTGAAATAATTGTATATATTGCGTGCGCATACGCCACACCCAATGGATAGTAAGCCCAAGTATAAATGGTTGTTGGCGTGCAGTCGTCTCTCTGAGTATTTGCACGAGACTGGCGAAGCTCTCCACTAATTGGCGCGTTAACTCCATGGCCTTTAAGAAAACACCTCGCTACAGTTATTATAGCACATAATTTATTTCACCTCTTTCATTCGCTAATATAACACTAAAACTTTCAATTGACATTTTATTTGGAGGGAAAATTGAATCTCTATTATCTCTATTTTGTTTGAATAATTTGCTCACACTTACATTGTAGTCGTGAGTGCGAAAATGAAATAGTTCAAGATTATTTTTATTTTAAAACTTTATTGTTATACATACAACAAAAGGCGAGCTTAATGCCGCAAGGCATTTTCTTCCAGCTGGCCTTCGGGAAGCAGAAAGGTTCTACCTTGGGTAGTAAATAATAATAATTAAAAAAAAAGTCTTATATATAACTTAGAAATACTTAACTATATTCAGATACCTACTCATACACACACACACACACACAATTATGATTTTGTTGATTACTTCATGACTTTACAATACATAGTCCAGACTCGGCTAACCGTTTCGCCACATGCTCTAAGATATTTAATTGAAGCACAAAATTACTTATACAATATGAGTCTTCGAGTTCTTTTTATTTTTATTGTAGCTCGGCATGTGACAACACTCTGCCTGATGTAAAGCTAGAGTGCGGTCCATGAATGGAAACAACTGCTACTACAGAGATATACTACATGCAGCAGTCGCCTCCACTATGCCGGCTTGAGGAGACGAGCATGTACCATCTTAGATTGACAGTGCACACTCCTCTCGCTATGCCTGGCTACTTTCAAACTATTCCCGAAACGCGACAAGGTCACTTCACGGGTGTGTAATTCAAAAGTGGTGGTACTGCCCCAACACGGCACTAAATAAATTATGTTAATATGTTAATTGAGTTTGATCATAGCTCAAATGTGTACTAAAATATTAAGATGAAGGGCCGCATGTTGTCCAGATCTGATATAGTCTAACATAAATGTATATAGTATAGGTATAGTGCAAAAGTTTCCATCGTGTGTAAAACGTAAAGATGAAAATGGCAAAACTTTGAATGGATGCAATTAGTGCGGGCGGATTGCACCGACACCCGCGCGGTCAAATTAATACAATACACTTTGCACTCTCGTTCACGTACGGTACCGATATACCCACCAACTTTTTTATTACATGTACTAAGCTAATGCTTGTATTACAGGCAATGAGTGATTAAAGTGCAGATAACATAGTTAGGCTGTGGTCATCTTTTCTCTCGCGTCACATTGGGAGCACATCTAGTGGTATATATCAATGGTACATTGGTCACTTTCGAATGGAACACTCGTCTCGGGAACAGTTTGAAAGTAGCCAGGTACAACGAGAGGAGTGTGCACTGTCAATCTAGATGGTACATATTCGTCTCCTTAGGCCGGCATAGTGGAGGCGACTGCTGCTCGAATAGATTTCTCTGTAGTAGCAGTTGTTTCCATTCATGGACCGCACTTTAGCTTTACATCAGGCGGAATGTTGTCATATGCCGAGTTACAATAAAAAACGTGCTTTTGAACTGTTTGTATGTAAATAAGTAGTTCGTTTAGTTTAAGATATCGCAATTAATAATAAATTATACATTATCTTTAGTATTTGAAACAAATTATTAAAAAGCCATTTTAATGAATAGTCGAGTGGTTAGTTTTAGAGAAATCAGACAGTCGCGAACTTGTTACCAACTTAATTAATAGCGAGTTCCTCTCTGTGGGGTTGCTTCTTCGCAGACTAACTCGATACTAAAACTGAGTGTGTCCTCTCACAAACGACTACCCACATATTTCATTTACATTTCATTATTAAGTAATATTCATTGATAGTCATTTAATTGCTACAATTATAGTAAAGTAATAGTTGCCCGCGACTTCGTATGCTTATTATAATTTACATTATGCGTTTAACGTTCCCGTGACATAGACGGAACCTTTTAATAGAAAAAAACTTTTAATAACCGCGCCGATTAACAATATCAAAAAACTATAACTTCTAATGCGAAAAAAATTATAACCTCGTTTCTGAATTTTACGGGATCTCTTGAGGTCCGTTTGCGTGACATTGAGGAACACATCCGAGATATCCAGTCGATAGCGGAAGATCACGGAGACCAAAGCAGCAGCAGCTCACGAACCTAATCGAGCGAGCCACCAGGAGTAACGATCCTCAGCAATGATTTCTTCATTTGCCACTTATATTATTATTAAAATATAGTTGTTGACCTTTCAGTTCCAATCATGAAAGTAAGTCCACGAAATATTATGAAACTGTAAACTCGAACAAGTGTTTGTGAAAAGTTAGGGATTTGTCTCCGCGGTCCCGGAATGCTCAGCGACACACTCCTGAACTTCGGGATTTAGGGCATCTAAATCTAAAGCACTGGGACATCGTTTTATATTTCATGCGACTACGTCTAACTATATTTTATAAGACGCGATCACTATAGCTACAAACCTTTCAAAACGTTCGTAATAAATCATTCATATTTGGATGACGCAATATAAAATTTTAATTTGATTCAAACAATCTTAACAAAAAAATCTCAAACAAAAACAATACTGCTACTCCAACTTAACATAAACAGATTTAAAAAAAGTTATTTAAACTTTGTATATTATATGATAATTTAATGACTTCTTGATATAGACTCTCTGTCCACCCTCAAAGTGTAATATCTAATTGATAACCTAACCTAAAGACATTATTATGTTTAGCATTTTCTATGCAGATATATTATTATGAGAAACGTGTATTTATATGTAGTAATATAAAGTACTCGAACCGGGGTAACTGAATAGAAGTAAGTGTGTAACATTTCTATGCAAATTAATACAGAATAAGGGGCCTCACTACAAACTCTATTATTAAATTCTCGTTAAGGTAACGGTCAGAGTGTCGTATTCACTTACGATAACGATCAACTCGATACGTATTAGTATTCTTTTTCGTCGCAATGGACGCGTAACATCATTAGCACAGTCGTCGTCCTTTTGTGATGTTAGATCGATAAATCTCAAAAAATTATGCAATTCTTATTTGAATATGTTTTCAGAAATAAATGTATACAATATCTGGTTCACAGGATTGCTAGCTGTCGTTTTACATCCGTTGTATTGCATTATTTAGACTGTTTTGTTAAGATTAGAAATAATATTTCAAAGAGATACTTTTATCATTCCATTAACTGCGTAGTAAAACTTTTTGTTTAAATATAGCTTGCATAACAGAGCCTCTCAGTACCGTGTAAACTTCTCGATATTGTCAAACAGTAGAGAATAGATGCACAGCGATTAGTATAAACTGTTCCATACATACTAACTTTACGAGTACATTATGTTTATTGATCATTTTGACGTTACTAAATAACCTAATTGTAAGACTGTAACCCAACTTTTGTACGGATTTATAATGCTTGTGAAACATTATTATTATTATTATTATTATTATACTAATATATAGCTGCAATACCACTCACTCACTCACTCACTCACTCACTGATCTATTGACATCAATTATTTAGTACTTGCCGGGGGGGTGCAGGGGTGAAATTTTCGGGGTGTATAGGGGGTGTCGAAAAAACCTCGAGAAAAATACGACTTTGACCGGAAGTCAATTCTGGACCGGAAGTGACAGCGATATCTCGGAAACGGGGCGAAACGGGGCAGTCACCCCGAAGAGAAAGTTGTAGAGAATGTCATTTTATGGCGAAATAAAAAAAAAATTCAAAATCGGGCAAAAAAAAATTTTTTTTCGGGACGAACCATCGAAACGGCTATACCTCGGTCAGTCGGACGGTGAGCGCGGCCGCGTGAACATCGAATTTGCTCCGCGCGGCGGACTTTTTTCGAATATTTTAAATATCTCAAGAAGAAGATAATACGTCAGAGTAACCATGTAAAGACCAACTTGTTCAGTATGACCAGCACTATTTTTTAAAATTTTTGTTTTTTTTTTAATTTTTTAAAATCGTCATATCTCGAAAAGTAGATACGTTAGCGTCACCGTGTAAAGACCAATATTGTTCAGTATGACCAGCACTATTTGTTTTTAATTTTTTTTTTAATTTTTTAAAATCGCCATATCTTAAAAAGTACATACATTAGCGTAACCGTGTAAAGACCAATTTTGTTCAGTATGACCAGTACTACTTTTTTTTTTAATTTTCTGAAATCGTTATTACTCAAAAAGTACATACGTTAGCGTAACCGTGTAAAGGCCAATATTGTTCAGTATGACCAGCACTACTTTTTTAAATTTTTGTTTTTTTTTTAATTTATAAAATCGCTATTACTCAAAAAGTACATACGTTAGCGTAACCGTGTAAAGACCAATTTTGTTCAGAAAGGTAAACTCTTTTAGACGGCGAGCTAAACTTTTTTTCAAAACTACCCTAAAATTTATTCGATCTAATACGTTTTACGACAAAAAGGGCCTCCGCGGGCCGCTTGCGCCCGCGGCTTTTACCCAACAGCTAGTACTAATATATAGCTGCAATACCACTGACTGACTCACTCACTGACTGACATCAATTATTTCGTACTTGCCGGTATAGTGGAGGGTAGCGGTTTTTTGAGTCGTATAGAGGGCGTTCCAAAACCGTCGAGAAAAATACGACTTTGACCGGAAGTCGATTCTGGACCGGAAGTGGTAGCGATATCTCGGAAACGGGGCGAGTCGGGGCAGTCACCCCGAAGAGAAAGTTGTAGGGAATGCCCTATAATTTCGAAAACGATACTTTTTTTTTTAAAATTGCTCGAAAAAATTTTTTCCTCGATCGTATTTATATCCTTTTCCCGCCGGTACGCCAATATGAAACGGAGCATGGCGGTGGGCGTGGCCTAACAGCATCCGCGACGAGGCATTTTCGGGACGAACGATCGAAACGGCTTTACCTCGGTCAGTCGGACGGTGAGCGCGGCCGCGTGAACATCGAATTTGCTCCGCGCGGCGGGCTTTCTTTTAAATATCTCAAGAAGTAGATACGTCAGAGTAACCATGTAAAGAACAATTTTGTTCAGTGTGACCAGCACTATTTTTTTAAATTTTTGTTTTAGTTTTTTTTTTAATTTTTTAAAATCTTCATATCTCGAAAAGTAGATACGTTAGCGTCACCGTGTAAAGACCAATATTGTTCAGTATGACCAGCACTATTTTTTTTTAAATTTTTGTTTTTTTTTTTAATTTTTTAAAATCGCCATATCTCGAAAAGTTGATACGTTAGCGTCACCGTGTAAAGACCAATTTTGTTCAGTATGACCAGCACTTTTTTTTTTAAATTTTTTTTTTTTTTTTTTAATTTTTTAAAATCTTCATATCTCGAAAAGTAGATACGTTAGCGTCACCGTGTAAAGATCAATATTGTTCAGTATGACCAGCACTATTTGCTTTTTTTTTTTTTAATTTTCTAAAATAGCTATTACTCAAAAAGTACATACGTTAGCGTCACCGTGTAAAGACCAATATTGTTCAGTGTGACCAGCACTATTAGTTTTTTTTTAATTTTTTAAAATCGCCATATCTCGAAAAGTAGATACGTTAGCGTAACCGTGTAAAGACCAATTTTGTTCAGAAACGTAAACGCTTTTAGATGGCGAGCAAAATTTTTTCAAAACTACACTAAAATCTATTCGATCTAATACGTTTTATGAGAAAAAGGGCCTCCGCGGGCCGCTTGCGCCCGCGGCCTTTACCCAACCGCTAGTACTAATATATAGCTGCAATACCACTCACTCACTCACTCACTCACTCACTCACTCACTCACTGACTGACATCAATTATTTAGTACTTGCCGGGGGGGTACGGGGGTGAAATTTTCGGGGTGTATAGGGGGTGTCGAAAAAACCTCGAAAAAAATACGACTTTGACCGGAAGTCGATTCTGGACCGGAAGTGACAGCGATATCTCGGAAACGGGGCGAATCGGGGCAGTCACTCCGAAGAGAAAGTTGTAGAGAATATCATTTTATGGCGAAATTAAAAAAAAAATCATAATCGGGCAAAAAAAAAATTCAAATCGGGCACAAAAAAAACCATACAATTTTCGGGGTATTTAGGGGCGGTTAAATTTTGTTTTTTTTAATTTTCTAAAATCGCTATTACTCAAAAAGTACATACGTTAGCGTAACCGTGTAAAGACCAATATTGTTCAGTATGACCAGCACTACTTTTTTTTTAAATTTTTGTTTTTTTAATTTTTTAAAATCTTCATATCTCGAAAAGTAGATACGTTAGCGTCACCGTGTAAAGACCAATATTGTTCAGTATGACCAGCACTATTTGTTTTTATTTTCTAAATTCGCTATTACTCAAAAAGTACACACGTTAGCGTAACCGTGTAAATACCAATATTGTTCAGTATGACCAGCACTAATTTTTTTAAAATTTTTGTTTTTTTTTTAATTTTTTAAAATCGCCATATCTCGAAAAGTAGATACGTTAGCGTCACCGTGTAAAGACCAATTTTGTTCAGTATGACCAGCACTATCTGTTTTTTTTTTTTTTTTTTTTTTAAATTTTTAAAATCGCCATATCTCGAAAAGTAGATACGTTAGCGTAACCGTTTAAAGACCAATTTTGTTCAGTATGACCAGCACTATTTGTTTTTTTTTAATTTTTCTTTTTTTTTAATTTTTTAAAATCGCCCTATCTCGAAAAGTAGATACGTTAGCGTAACCGTGTAAAGACCAATTTTGTTCAGTATGACCAGCACTATTTGTTTTTTTTTTAATTTTTTAAAATCGCTATATCTCAAAAAGGATATACATTAGCGTAACCGTGTACAGACCAATTTTGTTCAGAAACGTAAACGCTTTTAGATGACTATTTATTTTCAAAACTGCCTAAAATCTATTCGATCTAATACGTTTTACGACAGAAAGGGCCTCCGCGGGCCGCGTGCGCCCGCGGCTTTTACCCAACAGCTAGTACTAATATATAGCTGCAATACCACTGACTGACTGACTGACTGACTGACATCAATTATTTCGCACTTGCCGGTATGGTGGAGGGTAGCGGTTTTTTGAGTCGTATAGAGGGCGTTCCAAAACCGTCGAGAAAAATACGACTTTGACCGGAAGTCGATTCTGGACCGGAAGTGGTAGCGATATCTCGGAAACGGAAAGAGATGAGGCAAAAGTGCCGGAACAAACGTTGTAGGGAATACCCTGTAATTTCGAAAACGATACTTTTTTTTTCAAAATTGCTCAAAAAAAATTTTTCCTCGATCGTATTTATATCCTTTTCCCGCCGGTACGCCAATATGAAACGGAGCATGGCGGTGGGCGTGGCCTAACAGCATCCGCGACGAGGCATTTTCGGGACGAACGATCGAAACGGCTTTACCTCGGTCAGTCGGACGGTGAGCGCGGCCGCGTGAACATCGAATTTGCTCCGCGCGGCGGGCTTTCTTTTAAATATCTCAAGAAGTAGATACGTCAGAGTAACCATGTAAAGAACAATTTTGTTCAGTGTGACCAGCACTATTTTTTTAAATTTTTGTTTTAGTTTTTTTTTTAATTTTTTAAAATCTTCATATCTCGAAAAGTAGATACGTTAGCGTCACCGTGTAAAGACCAATATTGTTCAGTATGACCAGCACTATTTTTTTTTTAATTTTTGTTTTTTTTTAATTTTTTAAAATCGCCATATCTCGAAAAGTAGATACGTTAGCGTCACCGTGTAAAGACCAATATTGTTCAGTATGACCAGCACTAATTTTTTTTAAACTTTTGTTTTTTTTTTAATTTTTTAAAATGGCCATATCTCGAAAAGTAGATACGTTAGCGTCACCGTGTAAAGACCAATTTTGTTCAGTATGACCAGCACTTTTTTTTTTAAATTTTTGTTTTTTTTTTTTTAATGTTTTTAAAATCTTCATATCTCGAAAAGTAGATACGTTAGCGTCACCGTGTAAAGATCAATATTGTTCAGTATGACCAGCACTACTTTTTTTTAATTTTTTTTTTTTTTAATTTTTTAAAATCGCCATATCTCGAAAAGTAGATACGTTAGCGTCACCGTGTAAAGACCAATTTTGTTCAGTATGACCAGCACTAATTTTTTTTAAAATTTTGTTTTTTTTTAAATTTTTTAAAATCGCCATATCTCGAAAAGTAGATACGTTAGCGTCACCGTGTAAAGACCAATTTTGTTCAGAAACGTAAACGCTTTTAGATGGCGAGCTAAATATTTTCAAAATTGCCTAAAATCTATTCGATCTAATACGTTTTACGACAAAAAGGGCCTCCGCGGGCCGCTTGCGCCCGCGGCTTTTACCCAACAGCTAGTACTAATATATAGCTGCAATACCACTCACTCACTCACTCACTGACTGACATCAATTATTTCGTACTTGCCGGTATAGTGGAGGGTAGCGGTTTTTTGAGTCGTATAGAGGACGTCCCAAAACCGTCGAGAAAAATACGACTTTGACCGGAAGTCGATTCTGGACCGGAAGTGGTAGCGATATCTCGGAAACGGAAAGAGATGAGGCAAAAGTGCCGGAACAAACGTTGTAGGGAATGCCCTCTAATTTCGAAAACGATACTTTTTTTTTCAAAATTACTCAAAAAAAGTTTTTCCTCGATCGTATTTATATCCTTTTCCCGCCGGTACGCCAATATGAAACGGAGCATGGCGGTGGGCGTGGCCTAACAGCATCCGCGTCGATCGCTCGTCGGGGCTCGCGCTCTCTATGTTCCGCCCGTTCAGAGCGCGCAATGAAAATATAACGACGCATTTTCGGGACGAACGATCGAAACGGCTTTACCTCGGTCAGTCGGACGGTGAGCGCGGCCGCGTGAACATCAAATTTGCTCCGCGCGGCAGGCTTTTTTAAAATATCTCAAGAAGTAGATACGTCAGAGTAACCATGTAAAGAACAATTTTGTTCAGTATGACCAGCACTATTTGTTTTTTTATTTTTCAATTTTTTTTAAATCGCCGTATCTCAAAAAGTACATACGTTAGCGTCACCGTGTAAAGACCAATATTGTTCAGTATGACCAGCACTATTCTTTTTTTAATTTTTTTTTCAATCTTTTAAAATCATCAAATCTCGAAAAGTAGATACGTTAGCGTCACCGTGTGAAGACCAATATAGTTCAGTATGACCAGCACTACTTTTTTTTTAAATTTTTGTTTTTTTTTTAATTTTCTAAAATCGCTATTACTCAAAAAGTACATACGTTAGCGTCACCGTGTAAAGACCAATATTGTTCAGTATGACCAGCACTACTTTTTTATTTTATTTTTTTTTATTTTCTAAAATCGCTATTTCTCAAAAAGTACATACGTTAGCGTAACCGTGTAAAGGTCAATTTTGTTCAGAAACTTAAACGCCTTTAGATGGCGAGCTAAATATTTTCAAAACTGCCCTAAAATCTATTCGATCTAATACGTTTTACGACAAAAAGGGCCTCCGCGGGCCGCTTGCGCCCGCGGTCCATACCCAACAGCTAGTACTAATATATAGCTGCAATACCACTCACTGACTCACTCACTGACTGACATCAATTATTTCGTACTTGCCGGTATAGTGGAGGGTAGCGGTTTTTTGAGTCGTATAGAGGGAGTTCCAAAACCGTCGAGAAAAATACGACTTTGACCGGAAGTCGATTCTGGACCGGAAGTGGTAGCGATATCTCGGAAACGGGGCGAGTCGGGGCAGTCACCCCGTAGAGAAAGTTGTAGAGAATGTCGTCTTATGCCGAAATCAAAAAAAAAAATTTCAAAATCGGGCAAAAAAAATTTTTCCTCGATCGTATTTGTATCCTTTTCCCGCCGGTACGCCAATATGAAACGGAGCATGGCGGTGGGCGTGGCCTAACAGCATCCGCGACGAGGCATTTTCGGGACGAACGATCGAAACGGCTTTACCTCGGTCAGTCGGACGGTGAGCGCGGCCGCGTGAACATCGAATTTGCTCCGCGCGGCGGGCTTTCTTTTAAATATCTCAAGAAGTAGATACGTCAGAGTAACCATGTAAAGAACAATTTTGTTCAGTGTGACCAGCACTATTTTTTTAAATTTTTGTTTTAGTTTTTTTTTTAATTTTTTAAAATCTTCATATCTCGAAAAGTAGATACGTTAGCGTCACCGTGTAAAGACCAATATTGTTCAGTATGACCAGCACTATTTTTTTTTAAATTTTTGTTTTTTTTTTTAATTTTTTAAAATCGCCATATCTCGAAAAGTTGATACGTTAGCGTCACCGTGTAAAGACCAATTTTGTTCAGTATGACCAGCACTTTTTTTTTTAAATTTTTGTTTTTTTTTTTTAATTTTTTAAAATCTTCATATCTCGAAAAGTAGATACGTTAGCGTCACCGTGTAAAGATCAATATTGTTCAGTATGACCAGCACTATTTGCTTTTTTTTTTTTAATTTTCTAAAATAGCTATTACTCAAAAAGTACATACGTTAGCGTCACCGTGTAAAGACCAATATTGTTCAGTATGACCAGCACTACTTTTTTTTTTAATTTTTTTTTTTTTAATTTTTTAAAATCGCCATATCTCGAAAAGTAGATACGTTAGCGTCACCGTGTAAAGACCAATTTTGTTCAGTATGACCAGCACTAATTTTTTTTTTAATTTTGTTTTTTTTTTTAAATTTTAAAATCGCCATATCTCGAAAAGTAGATACGTTAGCGTCACCGTGTAAAGACCAATTTTGTTCAGAAACGTAAACGCTTTTAGATGGCGAGCTAAATATTTTCAAAACTGCCTAAAATCTATTCGATCTAATACGTTTTACGACAAAAAGGGCCTCCGCGGGCCGCTTGCGCCCGCGGCTTTTACCCAACAGCTAGTTATACTAATATATAGCTGCAATACCACTGACTGACTGACTGACTGACATCAATTATTTCGCACTTGCCGGTATGGTGGAGGGTAGCGGTTTTTTGAGTCGTATAGAGGACGTTCCAAAACCGTCGAGAAAAATACGACTTTGACCGGAAGTCGATTCTGGACCGGAAGTGGTAGCGATATCTCGGAAACGGGGCGAGTCGGGGCAGTCACCCCGAAGAGAAAGTTGTAGGGAATGCCCTATAATTTCGAAAACGATACTTTTTTTTTCAAAATTGCTCGAAAAAAATTTTTCCTCGATCGTATTTTTATCCTTTTCCCGCCGGTACGCCAATATGAAACGGAGCATGGCGGTGGGCGTGGCCTAACAGCATCCGCGACGAGGCATTTTCGGGACGAACGATCGAAACGGCTTTACCTCGGTCAGTCGGACGATGAGCGCGGCCGCGTGAACATCGAATTTGCTCCGCGCGGCGGGCTTTCTTTTAAATATCTCAAGAAGTAGATACGTCAGAGTAACCATGTAAAGAACAATTTTGATCAGTGTGACCAGCACTATTTTTTTAAATTTTTGTTTTAGTTTTTTTTTTAATTTTTTAAAATCTTCATATCTCGAAAAGTAGATACGTTAGCGTCACCGTGTAAAGACCAATATTGTTCAGTATGACCAGCACTATTTTTTTTTAAATTTTTGTTTTTTTTTTTAATTTTTTAAAATCGCCATATCTCGAAAAGTTGATACGTTAGCGTCACCGTGTAAAGATCAATATTGTTCAGTATGACCAGCACTATTTGCTTTTTTTTTTTTTAATTTTCTAAAATAGCTATTACTCAAAAAGTACATACGTTAGCGTCACCGTGTAAAGACCAATATTGTTCAGTATGACCAGCACTACTTTTTTTTTAATTTTTTTTTTTTTAATTTTTTAAAATCGCCATATCTCGAAAAGTAGATACGTTAGCGTCACCGTGTAAAGACCAATTTTGTTCAGTATGACCAGCACTAATTTTTTTTTAAATTTTGTTTTTTTTTTAAATTTTTTAAAATCGCCATATCTCGAAAAGTAGATACGTTAGCGTCACCGTGTAAAGACTAATTTTGTTCAGAAACGTAAACGCTTTTAGATGGCGAGCTAAATATTTTCAAAACTGCCTAAAATCTATTCGATCTAATACGTTTTACGACAAAAAGGGCCTCCGCGGGCCGCTTGCGCCCGCGGCCTTTACCCAACAGCTAGTTATACTAATATATAGCTGCAATACCACTCACTCACTCACTCACTGATCTATTGACATCAATTATTTAGTACTTGCCGGTATAGTGGAGGGTAGCGGTTTTTTGAGTCGTATAGAGGACGTCCCAAAACCGTCGAGAAAAATACGACATTGACCGGAAGTCGATTCTGGACCGGAAGTGGTAGCGATATCTCGGAAACGGAAAGAGATGAGGCAAAAGTGCCGGAACAAACGTTGTAGGGAATGCCCTCTAATTTCGAAAACGATACTTTTTTTTTCAAAATTGCTCAAAAAAAATTTTTCCTCGATCGTATTTATATCCTTTTCCCGCCAGTACGCCAATATGAAACGGAGCATGGCGGTGGGCGTGGCCTAACAGCATCCGCGTCGATCGCTCGTCGGGGCTCGCGCTCTCTATGTTCCGCCCGTTCAGAGCGCGCAATGAAAATATAACGACGCATTTTCGGGACGAACGATCGAAACGGCTTTACCTCAGTCAGTCGGACGGTGAGCGCGGCCGCGTGAACATCAAATTTGCTCCGCGCGGCAGGCTTTTTTAAAATATCTCAAGAAGTAGATACGTCAGAGTAACCATGTAAAGAACAATTTTGTTCAGTATGACCAGCACTATTTGTTTTTTTAATTTTTTTTCAATTTTTTTTAAATCGCCGTATCTCAAAAAGTAAATACGTTAGCGTCACCGTGTAAAGACCAATATTGTTCAGTATGACCAGCACTACTTTTTTTTTAATTTTGTTTTTCTTTTTTTTAATTTTCTAAAATCGCTATTACTCAAAAAGTACATACGTTAACGTAACCGTGTAAAGACCAATATTGTTCAGTATGACCAGCACTACTTTTTTTTAATTTTGTTTTTTTTTTTGAATTTTCTAAAATCGCTATTACTCAAAAAGTACATACGTCAACGTAACCGTGTAAAGACCAATATTGTTCAGTATGACCAGCACTATTCTTTTTTTAATTTTTTTTTTCAATCTTTTAAAATCATCAAATCTTGAAAAGTAGATACGTTAGCGTCACCGTGTGAAGACCAATATAGTTCAGTATGACCAGCACTACTTTTTTTAAAATTTTTGTTTTTTTTTTAAATTTTCTAAAATCGCTATTACTCAAAAAGTACATACGTTAGCGTCACCGTGTAAAGACCAATATTGTTCAGTATGACCAGCACTACTTTTTTATTTTATTTTTTTTTATTTTCTAAAATCGCTATTTCTCAAAAAGTACATACGTTAGCGTAACCGTGTAAAGGTCAATTTTGTTCAGAAACTTAAACGCCTTTAGATGGCGAGCTAAATATTTTCAAAACTGCCCTAAAATCTATTCGATCTAATACGTTTTACGACAAAAAGGGCCTCCGCGGGCCGCTTGCGCCCGCGGCCTTTACCCAACAGCTAGTACTAATATATAGCTGCAATACCACTCACTGACTCACTCACTGACTGACATCAATTATTTCGTACTTGCCGGTATAGTGGAGGGTAGCGGTTTTTTGAGTCGTATAGAGGGCGTTCCAAAACCGTCGAGAAAAATACGACTTTGACCGGAAGTCGATTCTGGACCGGAAGTGGTAGCGATATCTCGGAAACGGGGCGAGTCGGGGCAGTCACCCCGTAGAGAAAGTTGTAGGGAATGCCCTATAATTTCGAAAACGATACTTTTTTTTTCAAAATTGCTCGAAAAAAATTTTTCCTCGATCGTATTTTTATCCTTTTCCCGCCGGTACGCCAATATGAAACGGAGCATGGCGGTGGGCGTGGCCTAACAGCATCCGCGTCGATCGCTCGTCGGGGCTCGCGCTCTCTATGTTCCGCCCGTTCAGAGCGCGCAATGAAAATATAACGACGCATTTTCGGGACGAACGATCGAAACGGCTTTACCTCGGTCAGTCGGACGGTGAGCGCGGCCGCGTGAACATCAAATTTGCTCCGTGCGGCGGGCTTTTTTAAAATATCTCAAGAAGTAGATACGTCAGAGTAACCATGTAAAGAACAATTTTGTTCAGTATGACCAGCACTATTTGTTTTTTTTTTTTTTCAATTTTTTAAAATCGCCGTATCTCAGAAAGTACATACGTTAGCGTCACCGTGTAAAGACCAATATTGTTCAGTATGACCAGCACTATTTGTTTTTTTTTTTTTAATTTTTTTAAAATCGCCGTACCTCAAAAAGTACATACGTTAGCGTCACCGTGTAAAGACCAATTTTGTTCAGTATGACCAGCACTACTTTTTTTTTTATTTTTGTTTTTTTTTTTTAATTTTTTAAAATCGTCATATCTCGAAAAGTAGATACGTTAGCGTCACCGTGTAAAGACCAATTTTATTCAGTATGACCAGCACTACTTTTTTTTTTTTTTAATTATTTTCTAAAATCGCCATATCTCGAAAAGTAGATACGTTAGCGTAACCGTGTAAAGGCCAATATTGTTCAGTATGATCAGCACTACTTTTTTTTTTAATTTTGTTTTTTTTTTAATTTTCTAAAATCGCTATTACTCAAAAAGTACATACGTTAACGTAACCGTGTAAAGACCAATATTGTTCAGTATGACCAGCACTACTTTTTTTTTTTAATTTTGTTTTTTTTTTAATTTTCTAAAATCGCTATTACTCAAAAAGTACATACGTTAACGTAACCGTGTAAAGACCAATATTGTTCAGTATGACCAGCACTACTTTTTTTTAAATTTTTGTTTTTTTTTTAATTTTATAAAATCGCTATTACTCAAAAAGTACATACGTTAGCGTCACCGTGTAAAGACCAATTTTGTTCAGAAACGTAAACGCTTTTAGATGGCGAGCTAAATATTTTCAAAACTGCCTAAAATCTATTCGATCTAATACGTTTTACGACAAAAAGGGCCTCCGCGGGCCGCTTGCGCCCGCGGCCTTTACCCAACAGCTAGTTATATTCTATATCTATTAATTATATTACGTTGCGTAATACGTTATGGAGAAGGTCCGCATATGATAAATCGAAAAGCATCTCGGGATACCACTTCTGAAAGTTTTCCTGAATCATGTGGCGATTAAAAAGACATAATTATTATTATTTGGTTATTATCTGCATCGTGTGACATGTAAAAGAAGCACATAAAGGTACATCTAATCAGACAAATCCCTCACTAAACAGATGTAGACATAATAATAATAAAAAGTTACTTTTCTCGTAAAATAAAACATCTTCAGGGGGATAGGATCCACTCTTGAATCTCCGCATTCGACTCGGTTTTATGGCGGGTCGCTGACGTGTCGCGTGCACGCGCGTGACTCATAACCGTTATTACATCATTCAGAAGCCATCACTAAAATCACGCGAATGCTAAAATATTTATTATTCTTGCTTTAATTAGCCATTAGAGTTTTGAATTATTTGTCTAAATTATTGAAACGCGTCTACTGATCAGCACCACACGCATGACATAATGAATACGTATCGAACTGTGGACGCTTACCTTTGTCGTAACTTATTTAATAATAAGAAATTAGTCTAAATGAATATTTGTTAAATGCAAGTTATCTAACGAGATGGTAAAGCGCACGATTGTCTCGTGTGTTGACAAGTGCGAGCTATAAAATGGGAATCTTAAAAGAATGATAATATTGGTGCTAGATTCAAATAAAGGCGGCTGAATATTACGCGGACCGTCGTAAAGCACAGGCGAACGCGATGATGACTCAGACTTTTTACTATTACACTATTCGAACTCGATAATTTACATAACTCAACTACTAGTCTTCGATATTGAAAAGTTTCACTCGAGCGTATATCTCTTTGTACCGTTTTTATATGAAATTTATTTAAATCAATTATATTTGATGACAAAGTTTTCTTTCGTGGTTGAATTCGTTATAAAATGTACAAAGTTGTGGCAATCGAGTTAGTAGAGTGCACGATTACTATATGGGCGAGTGCTCTTTATTTGAGATATCGAGGCCATTTCCTCGAGACTTGTTGGATATAAAAATGATGGCATCTCCTCGCACATTCTTGTAAAATATCATCTCATAACATACGATACGAATTACATATTTAATATTGTAGATATTTATTGTTCTCAACTAAACTCCACTTCAAATCGATTCATGCCAAACGTACTGTAGACGCGTTCCTATATTATGTACAATGTACATAGTAAAGTGACATTAGAAACTACTAATATATAGCTGCAATACCACTGACTGACTGACTGACTGACATCAATTATTTCGCACTTGCCGGTATGGTGGAGGGTAGCGGTTTTTTGAGTCGTATAGAGGACGTTCCAAAACCGTCGAGAAAAATACGACTTTGACCGGAAGTCGATTCTGGACCGGAAGTGGTAGCGATATCTCGGAAACGGGGCGAGTCGGGGCAGTCACCCCGAAGAGAAAGTTGTAGGGAATGCCCTATAATTTCGAAAACGATACTTTTTTTTTCAAAATTGCTCGAAAAAAATTTTTCCTCGATCGTATTTTTATCCTTTTCCCGCCGGTACGCCAATATGAAACGGAGCATGGCGGTGGGCGTGGCCTAACAGCATCCGCGACGAGGCATTTTCGGGACGAACGATCGAAACGGCTTTACCTCGGTCAGTCGGACGATGAGCGCGGCCGCGTGAACATCGAATTTGCTCCGCGCGGCGGGCTTTCTTTTAAATATCTCAAGAAGTAGATACGTCAGAGTAACCATGTAAAGAACAATTTTGATCAGTGTGACCAGCACTATTTTTTTAAATTTTTGTTTTAGTTTTTTTTTTAATTTTTTAAAATCTTCATATCTCGAAAAGTAGATACGTTAGCGTCACCGTGTAAAGACCAATATTGTTCAGTATGACCAGCACTATTTTTTTTTAAATTTTTGTTTTTTTTTTTAATTTTTTAAAATCGCCATATCTCGAAAAGTTGATACGTTAGCGTCACCGTGTAAAGATCAATATTGTTCAGTATGACCAGCACTATTTGCTTTTTTTTTTTTTAATTTTCTAAAATAGCTATTACTCAAAAAGTACATACGTTAGCGTCACCGTGTAAAGACCAATATTGTTCAGTATGACCAGCACTACTTTTTTTTTAATTTTTTTTTTTTTAATTTTTTAAAATCGCCATATCTCGAAAAGTAGATACGTTAGCGTCACCGTGTAAAGACCAATTTTGTTCAGTATGACCAGCACTAATTTTTTTTTAAATTTTGTTTTTTTTTTAAATTTTTTAAAATCGCCATATCTCGAAAAGTAGATACGTTAGCGTCACCGTGTAAAGACTAATTTTGTTCAGAAACGTAAACGCTTTTAGATGGCGAGCTAAATATTTTCAAAACTGCCTAAAATCTATTCGATCTAATACGTTTTACGACAAAAAGGGCCTCCGCGGGCCGCTTGCGCCCGCGGCTTTTACCCAACAGCTAGTACTAATATATAGCTGCAATACCACTCACTGACTCACTCACTGACTGACATCAATTATTTCGTACTTGCCGGTATAGTGGAGGGTAGCGGTTTTTTGAGTCGTATAGAGGGCGTTCCAAAACCGTCGAGAAAAATACGACTTTGACCGGAAGTCGATTCTGGACCGGAAGTGGTAGCGATATCTCGGAAACGGGGCGAGTCGGGGCAGTCACCCCGTAGAGAAAGTTGTAGGGAATGCCCTATAATTTCGAAAACGATACTTTTTTTTTCAAAATTGCTCGAAAAAAATTTTTCCTCGATCGTATTTTTATCCTTTTCCCGCCGGTACGCCAATATGAAACGGAGCATGGCGGTGGGCGTGGCCTAACAGCATCCGCGTCGATCGCTCGTCGGGGCTCGCGCTCTCTATGTTCCGCCCGTTCAGAGCGCGCAATGAAAATATAACGACGCATTTTCGGGACGAACGATCGAAACGGCTTTACCTCGGTCAGTCGGACGGTGAGCGCGGCCGCGTGAACATCAAATTTGCTCCGTGCGGCGGGCTTTTTTAAAATATCTCAAGAAGTAGATACGTCAGAGTAACCATGTAAAGAACAATTTTGTTCAGTATGACCAGCACTATTTGTTTTTTTTTTTTTTCAATTTTTTAAAATCGCCGTATCTCAGAAAGTACATACGTTAGCGTCACCGTGTAAAGACCAATATTGTTCAGTATGACCAGCACTATTTGTTTTTTTTTTTTTAATTTTTTTAAAATCGCCGTACCTCAAAAAGTACATACGTTAGCGTCACCGTGTAAAGACCAATTTTGTTCAGTATGACCAGCACTACTTTTTTTTTTATTTTTGTTTTTTTTTTTTAATTTTTTAAAATCGTCATATCTCGAAAAGTAGATACGTTAGCGTCACCGTGTAAAGACCAATTTTATTCAGTATGACCAGCACTACTTTTTTTTTTTTTTAATTATTTTCTAAAATCGCCATATCTCGAAAAGTAGATACGTTAGCGTAACCGTGTAAAGGCCAATATTGTTCAGTATGATCAGCACTACTTTTTTTTTTAATTTTGTTTTTTTTTTAATTTTCTAAAATCGCTATTACTCAAAAAGTACATACGTTAACGTAACCGTGTAAAGACCAATATTGTTCAGTATGACCAGCACTACTTTTTTTTTTTAATTTTGTTTTTTTTTTAATTTTCTAAAATCGCTATTACTCAAAAAGTACATACGTTAACGTAACCGTGTAAAGACCAATATTGTTCAGTATGACCAGCACTACTTTTTTTTAAATTTTTGTTTTTTTTTTAATTTTATAAAATCGCTATTACTCAAAAAGTACATACGTTAGCGTCACCGTGTAAAGACCAATTTTGTTCAGAAACGTAAACGCTTTTAGATGGCGAGCTAAATATTTTCAAAACTGCCTAAAATCTATTCGATCTAATACGTTTTACGACAAAAAGGGCCTCCGCGGGCCGCTTGCGCCCGCGGCCTTTACCCAACAGCTAGTTATACTAATATATAGCTGCAATACCACTCACTCACTCACTCACTGATCTATTGACATCAATTATTTAGTACTTGCCGGTATAGTGGAGGGTAGCGGTTTTTTGAGTCGTATAGAGGACGTCCCAAAACCGTCGAGAAAAATACGACATTGACCGGAAGTCGATTCTGGACCGGAAGTGGTAGCGATATCTCGGAAACGGAAAGAGATGAGGCAAAAGTGCCGGAACAAACGTTGTAGGGAATGCCCTCTAATTTCGAAAACGATACTTTTTTTTTCAAAATTGCTCAAAAAAAATTTTTCCTCGATCGTATTTATATCCTTTTCCCGCCAGTACGCCAATATGAAACGGAGCATGGCGGTGGGCGTGGCCTAACAGCATCCGCGTCGATCGCTCGTCGGGGCTCGCGCTCTCTATGTTCCGCCCGTTCAGAGCGCGCAATGAAAATATAACGACGCATTTTCGGGACGAACGATCGAAACGGCTTTACCTCAGTCAGTCGGACGGTGAGCGCGGCCGCGTGAACATCAAATTTGCTCCGCGCGGCAGGCTTTTTTAAAATATCTCAAGAAGTAGATACGTCAGAGTAACCATGTAAAGAACAATTTTGTTCAGTATGACCAGCACTATTTGTTTTTTTAATTTTTTTTCAATTTTTTTTAAATCGCCGTATCTCAAAAAGTAAATACGTTAGCGTCACCGTGTAAAGACCAATATTGTTCAGTATGACCAGCACTACTTTTTTTTTAATTTTGTTTTTCTTTTTTTTAATTTTCTAAAATCGCTATTACTCAAAAAGTACATACGTTAACGTAACCGTGTAAAGACCAATATTGTTCAGTATGACCAGCACTACTTTTTTTTAATTTTGTTTTTTTTTTTGAATTTTCTAAAATCGCTATTACTCAAAAAGTACATACGTCAACGTAACCGTGTAAAGACCAATATTGTTCAGTATGACCAGCACTATTCTTTTTTTAATTTTTTTTTTCAATCTTTTAAAATCATCAAATCTTGAAAAGTAGATACGTTAGCGTCACCGTGTGAAGACCAATATAGTTCAGTATGACCAGCACTACTTTTTTTAAAATTTTTGTTTTTTTTTTAAATTTTCTAAAATCGCTATTACTCAAAAAGTACATACGTTAGCGTCACCGTGTAAAGACCAATATTGTTCAGTATGACCAGCACTACTTTTTTATTTTATTTTTTTTTATTTTCTAAAATCGCTATTTCTCAAAAAGTACATACGTTAGCGTAACCGTGTAAAGGTCAATTTTGTTCAGAAACTTAAACGCCTTTAGATGGCGAGCTAAATATTTTCAAAACTGCCCTAAAATCTATTCGATCTAATACGTTTTACGACAAAAAGGGCCTCCGCGGGCCGCTTGCGCCCGCGGCCTTTACCCAACAGCTAGTACTAATATATAGCTGCAATACCACTCACTGACTCACTCACTGACTGACATCAATTATTTCGTACTTGCCGGTATAGTGGAGGGTAGCGGTTTTTTGAGTCGTATAGAGGGCGTTCCAAAACCGTCGAGAAAAATACGACTTTGACCGGAAGTCGATTCTGGACCGGAAGTGGTAGCGATATCTCGGAAACGGGGCGAGTCGGGGCAGTCACCCCGTAGAGAAAGTTGTAGGGAATGCCCTATAATTTCGAAAACGATACTTTTTTTTTCAAAATTGCTCGAAAAAAATTTTTCCTCGATCGTATTTTTATCCTTTTCCCGCCGGTACGCCAATATGAAACGGAGCATGGCGGTGGGCGTGGCCTAACAGCATCCGCGTCGATCGCTCGTCGGGGCTCGCGCTCTCTATGTTCCGCCCGTTCAGAGCGCGCAATGAAAATATAACGACGCATTTTCGGGACGAACGATCGAAACGGCTTTACCTCGGTCAGTCGGACGGTGAGCGCGGCCGCGTGAACATCAAATTTGCTCCGTGCGGCGGGCTTTTTTAAAATATCTCAAGAAGTAGATACGTCAGAGTAACCATGTAAAGAACAATTTTGTTCAGTATGACCAGCACTATTTGTTTTTTTTTTTTTTCAATTTTTTAAAATCGCCGTATCTCAGAAAGTACATACGTTAGCGTCACCGTGTAAAGACCAATATTGTTCAGTATGACCAGCACTATTTGTTTTTTTTTTTTTAATTTTTTTAAAATCGCCGTACCTCAAAAAGTACATACGTTAGCGTCACCGTGTAAAGACCAATTTTGTTCAGTATGACCAGCACTACTTTTTTTTTTATTTTTGTTTTTTTTTTTTAATTTTTTAAAATCGTCATATCTCGAAAAGTAGATACGTTAGCGTCACCGTGTAAAGACCAATTTTATTCAGTATGACCAGCACTACTTTTTTTTTTTTTTAATTATTTTCTAAAATCGCCATATCTCGAAAAGTAGATACGTTAGCGTAACCGTGTAAAGGCCAATATTGTTCAGTATGATCAGCACTACTTTTTTTTTTAATTTTGTTTTTTTTTTAATTTTCTAAAATCGCTATTACTCAAAAAGTACATACGTTAACGTAACCGTGTAAAGACCAATATTGTTCAGTATGACCAGCACTACTTTTTTTTTTTAATTTTGTTTTTTTTTTAATTTTCTAAAATCGCTATTACTCAAAAAGTACATACGTTAACGTAACCGTGTAAAGACCAATATTGTTCAGTATGACCAGCACTACTTTTTTTTAAATTTTTGTTTTTTTTTTAATTTTATAAAATCGCTATTACTCAAAAAGTACATACGTTAGCGTCACCGTGTAAAGACCAATTTTGTTCAGAAACGTAAACGCTTTTAGATGGCGAGCTAAATATTTTCAAAACTGCCTAAAATCTATTCGATCTAATACGTTTTACGACAAAAAGGGCCTCCGCGGGCCGCTTGCGCCCGCGGCCTTTACCCAACAGCTAGTTATATTCTATATCTATTAATTATATTACGTTGCGTAATACGTTATGGAGAAGGTCCGCATATGATAAATCGAAAAGCATCTCGGGATACCACTTCTGAAAGTTTTCCTGAATCATGTGGCGATTAAAAAGACATAATTATTATTATTTGGTTATTATCTGCATCGTGTGACATGTAAAAGAAGCACATAAAGGTACATCTAATCAGACAAATCCCTCACTAAACAGATGTAGACATAATAATAATAAAAAGTTACTTTTCTCGTAAAATAAAACATCTTCAGGGGGATAGGATCCACTCTTGAATCTCCGCATTCGACTCGGTTTTATGGCGGGTCGCTGACGTGTCGCGTGCACGCGCGTGACTCATAACCGTTATTACATCATTCAGAAGCCATCACTAAAATCACGCGAATGCTAAAATATTTATTATTCTTGCTTTAATTAGCCATTAGAGTTTTGAATTATTTGTCTAAATTATTGAAACGCGTCTACTGATCAGCACCACACGCATGACATAATGAATACGTATCGAACTGTGGACGCTTACCTTTGTCGTAACTTATTTAATAATAAGAAATTAGTCTAAATGAATATTTGTTAAATGCAAGTTATCTAACGAGATGGTAAAGCGCACGATTGTCTCGTGTGTTGACAAGTGCGAGCTATAAAATGGGAATCTTAAAAGAATGATAATATTGGTGCTAGATTCAAATAAAGGCGGCTGAATATTACGCGGACCGTCGTAAAGCACAGGCGAACGCGATGATGACTCAGACTTTTTACTATTACACTATTCGAACTCGATAATTTACATAACTCAACTACTAGTCTTCGATATTGAAAAGTTTCACTCGAGCGTATATCTCTTTGTACCGTTTTTATATGAAATTTATTTAAATCAATTATATTTGATGACAAAGTTTTCTTTCGTGGTTGAATTCGTTATAAAATGTACAAAGTTGTGGCAATCGAGTTAGTAGAGTGCACGATTACTATATGGGCGAGTGCTCTTTATTTGAGATATCGAGGCCATTTCCTCGAGACTTGTTGGATATAAAAATGATGGCATCTCCTCGCACATTCTTGTAAAATATCATCTCATAACATACGATACGAATTACATATTTAATATTGTAGATATTTATTGTTCTCAACTAAACTCCACTTCAAATCGATTCATGCCAAACGTACTGTAGACGCGTTCCTATATTATGTACAATGTACATAGTAAAGTGACATTAGAAACTACTAATATATAGCTGCAATACCACTGACTGACTGACTGACTGACATCAATTATTTCGCACTTGCCGGTATGGTGGAGGGTAGCGGTTTTTTGAGTCGTATAGAGGACGTTCCAAAACCGTCGAGAAAAATACGACTTTGACCGGAAGTCGATTCTGGACCGGAAGTGGTAGCGATATCTCGGAAACGGGGCGAGTCGGGGCAGTCACCCCGAAGAGAAAGTTGTAGGGAATGCCCTATAATTTCGAAAACGATACTTTTTTTTTCAAAATTGCTCGAAAAAAATTTTTCCTCGATCGTATTTTTATCCTTTTCCCGCCGGTACGCCAATATGAAACGGAGCATGGCGGTGGGCGTGGCCTAACAGCATCCGCGACGAGGCATTTTCGGGACGAACGATCGAAACGGCTTTACCTCGGTCAGTCGGACGATGAGCGCGGCCGCGTGAACATCGAATTTGCTCCGCGCGGCGGGCTTTCTTTTAAATATCTCAAGAAGTAGATACGTCAGAGTAACCATGTAAAGAACAATTTTGATCAGTGTGACCAGCACTATTTTTTTAAATTTTTGTTTTAGTTTTTTTTTTAATTTTTTAAAATCTTCATATCTCGAAAAGTAGATACGTTAGCGTCACCGTGTAAAGACCAATATTGTTCAGTATGACCAGCACTATTTTTTTTTAAATTTTTGTTTTTTTTTTTAATTTTTTAAAATCGCCATATCTCGAAAAGTTGATACGTTAGCGTCACCGTGTAAAGATCAATATTGTTCAGTATGACCAGCACTATTTGCTTTTTTTTTTTTTAATTTTCTAAAATAGCTATTACTCAAAAAGTACATACGTTAGCGTCACCGTGTAAAGACCAATATTGTTCAGTATGACCAGCACTACTTTTTTTTTAATTTTTTTTTTTTTAATTTTTTAAAATCGCCATATCTCGAAAAGTAGATACGTTAGCGTCACCGTGTAAAGACCAATTTTGTTCAGTATGACCAGCACTAATTTTTTTTTAAATTTTGTTTTTTTTTTAAATTTTTTAAAATCGCCATATCTCGAAAAGTAGATACGTTAGCGTCACCGTGTAAAGACTAATTTTGTTCAGAAACGTAAACGCTTTTAGATGGCGAGCTAAATATTTTCAAAACTGCCTAAAATCTATTCGATCTAATACGTTTTACGACAAAAAGGGCCTCCGCGGGCCGCTTGCGCCCGCGGCTTTTACCCAACAGCTAGTACTAATATATAGCTGCAATACCACTCACTGACTCACTCACTGACTGACATCAATTATTTCGTACTTGCCGGTATAGTGGAGGGTAGCGGTTTTTTGAGTCGTATAGAGGGCGTTCCAAAACCGTCGAGAAAAATACGACTTTGACCGGAAGTCGATTCTGGACCGGAAGTGGTAGCGATATCTCGGAAACGGGGCGAGTCGGGGCAGTCACCCCGTAGAGAAAGTTGTAGGGAATGCCCTATAATTTCGAAAACGATACTTTTTTTTTCAAAATTGCTCGAAAAAAATTTTTCCTCGATCGTATTTTTATCCTTTTCCCGCCGGTACGCCAATATGAAACGGAGCATGGCGGTGGGCGTGGCCTAACAGCATCCGCGTCGATCGCTCGTCGGGGCTCGCGCTCTCTATGTTCCGCCCGTTCAGAGCGCGCAATGAAAATATAACGACGCATTTTCGGGACGAACGATCGAAACGGCTTTACCTCGGTCAGTCGGACGGTGAGCGCGGCCGCGTGAACATCAAATTTGCTCCGTGCGGCGGGCTTTTTTAAAATATCTCAAGAAGTAGATACGTCAGAGTAACCATGTAAAGAACAATTTTGTTCAGTATGACCAGCACTATTTGTTTTTTTTTTTTTTCAATTTTTTAAAATCGCCGTATCTCAGAAAGTACATACGTTAGCGTCACCGTGTAAAGACCAATATTGTTCAGTATGACCAGCACTATTTGTTTTTTTTTTTTTAATTTTTTTAAAATCGCCGTACCTCAAAAAGTACATACGTTAGCGTCACCGTGTAAAGACCAATTTTGTTCAGTATGACCAGCACTACTTTTTTTTTTATTTTTGTTTTTTTTTTTTAATTTTTTAAAATCGTCATATCTCGAAAAGTAGATACGTTAGCGTCACCGTGTAAAGACCAATTTTATTCAGTATGACCAGCACTACTTTTTTTTTTTTTTAATTATTTTCTAAAATCGCCATATCTCGAAAAGTAGATACGTTAGCGTAACCGTGTAAAGGCCAATATTGTTCAGTATGATCAGCACTACTTTTTTTTTTAATTTTGTTTTTTTTTTAATTTTCTAAAATCGCTATTACTCAAAAAGTACATACGTTAACGTAACCGTGTAAAGACCAATATTGTTCAGTATGACCAGCACTACTTTTTTTTTTTAATTTTGTTTTTTTTTTAATTTTCTAAAATCGCTATTACTCAAAAAGTACATACGTTAACGTAACCGTGTAAAGACCAATATTGTTCAGTATGACCAGCACTACTTTTTTTTAAATTTTTGTTTTTTTTTTAATTTTATAAAATCGCTATTACTCAAAAAGTACATACGTTAGCGTCACCGTGTAAAGACCAATTTTGTTCAGAAACGTAAACGCTTTTAGATGGCGAGCTAAATATTTTCAAAACTGCCTAAAATCTATTCGATCTAATACGTTTTACGACAAAAAGGGCCTCCGCGGGCCGCTTGCGCCCGCGGCCTTTACCCAACAGCTAGTTATACTAATATATAGCTGCAATACCACTCACTCACTCACTCACTGATCTATTGACATCAATTATTTAGTACTTGCCGGTATAGTGGAGGGTAGCGGTTTTTTGAGTCGTATAGAGGACGTCCCAAAACCGTCGAGAAAAATACGACATTGACCGGAAGTCGATTCTGGACCGGAAGTGGTAGCGATATCTCGGAAACGGAAAGAGATGAGGCAAAAGTGCCGGAACAAACGTTGTAGGGAATGCCCTCTAATTTCGAAAACGATACTTTTTTTTTCAAAATTGCTCAAAAAAAATTTTTCCTCGATCGTATTTATATCCTTTTCCCGCCAGTACGCCAATATGAAACGGAGCATGGCGGTGGGCGTGGCCTAACAGCATCCGCGTCGATCGCTCGTCGGGGCTCGCGCTCTCTATGTTCCGCCCGTTCAGAGCGCGCAATGAAAATATAACGACGCATTTTCGGGACGAACGATCGAAACGGCTTTACCTCAGTCAGTCGGACGGTGAGCGCGGCCGCGTGAACATCAAATTTGCTCCGTGCGGCGGGCTTTTTTAAAATATCTCAAGAAGTAGATACGTCAGAGTAACCATGTAAAGAACAATTTTGTTCAGTATGACCAGCACTATTTGTTTTTTTTTTTTTTCAATTTTTTAAAATCGCCGTATCTCAGAAAGTACATACGTTAGCGTCACCGTGTAAAGACCAATATTGTTCAGTATGACCAGCACTATTTGTTTTTTTTTTTTTAATTTTTTTAAAATCGCCGTACCTCAAAAAGTACATACGTTAGCGTCACCGTGTAAAGACCAATTTTGTTCAGTATGACCAGCACTACTTTTTTTTTTATTTTTGTTTTTTTTTTTTAATTTTTTAAAATCGTCATATCTCGAAAAGTAGATACGTTAGCGTCACCGTGTAAAGACCAATTTTATTCAGTATGACCAGCACTACTTTTTTTTTTTTTTAATTATTTTCTAAAATCGCCATATCTCGAAAAGTAGATACGTTAGCGTAACCGTGTAAAGGCCAATATTGTTCAGTATGATCAGCACTACTTTTTTTTTTAATTTTGTTTTTTTTTTAATTTTCTAAAATCGCTATTACTCAAAAAGTACATACGTTAACGTAACCGTGTAAAGACCAATATTGTTCAGTATGACCAGCACTACTTTTTTTTTTTAATTTTGTTTTTTTTTTAATTTTCTAAAATCGCTATTACTCAAAAAGTACATACGTTAACGTAACCGTGTAAAGACCAATATTGTTCAGTATGACCAACACTACTTTTTTTTAAATTTTTGTTTTTTTTTTAATTTTATAAAATCGCTATTACTCAAAAAGTACATACGTTAGCGTCACCGTGTAAAGACCAATTTTGTTCAGAAACGTAAACGCTTTTAGATGGCGAGCTAAATATTTTCAAAACTGCCTAAAATCTATTCGATCTAATACGTTTTACGACAAAAAGGGCCTCCGCGGGCCGCTTGCGCCCGCGGCCTTTACCCAACAGCTAGTTATACTAATATATAGCTGCAATACCACTCACTCACTCACTCACTGATCTATTGACATCAATTATTTAGTACTTGCCGGTATAGTGGAGGGTAGCGGTTTTTTGAGTCGTATAGAGGACGTCCCAAAACCGTCGAGAAAAATACGACATTGACCGGAAGTCGATTCTGGACCGGAAGTGGTAGCGATATCTCGGAAACGGAAAGAGATGAGGCAAAAGTGCCGGAACAAACGTTGTAGGGTATGCCCTCTAATTTCGAAAACGATACTTTTTTTTTCAAAATTGCTCAAAAAAAATTTTTCCTCGATCGTATTTATATCCTTTTCCCGCCAGTACGCCAATATGAAACGGAGCATGGCGGTGGGCGTGGCCTAACAGCATCCGCGTCGATCGCTCGTCGGGGCTCGCGCTCTCTATGTTCCGCCCGTTCAGAGCGCGCAATGAAAATATAACGACGCATTTTCGGGACGAACGATCGAAACGGCTTTACCTCAGTCAGTCGGACGGTGAGCGCGGCCGCGTGAACATCAAATTTGCTCCGCGCGGCAGGCTTTTTTAAAATATCTCAAGAAGTAGATACGTCAGAGTAACCATGTAAAGAACAATTTTGTTCAGTATGACCAGCACTATTTGTTTTTTTAATTTTTTTTCAATTTTTTTTAAATCGCCGTATCTCAAAAAGTAAATACGTTAGCGTCACCGTGTAAAGACCAATATTGTTCAGTATGACCAGCACTACTTTTTTTTTAATTTTGTTTTTCTTTTTTTTAATTTTCTAAAATCGCTATTACTCAAAAAGTACATACGTTAACGTAACCGTGTAAAGACCAATATTGTTCAGTATGACCAGCACTACTTTTTTTTAATTTTGTTTTTTTTTTTGAATTTTCTAAAATCGCTATTACTCAAAAAGTACATACGTCAACGTAACCGTGTAAAGACCAATATTGTTCAGTATGACCAGCACTATTCTTTTTTTAATTTTTTTTTTCAATCTTTTAAAATCATCAAATCTTGAAAAGTAGATACGTTAGCGTCACCGTGTGAAGACCAATATAGTTCAGTATGACCAGCACTACTTTTTTTAAAATTTTTGTTTTTTTTTTAAATTTTCTAAAATCGCTATTACTCAAAAAGTACATACGTTAGCGTCACCGTGTAAAGACCAATATTGTTCAGTATGACCAGCACTACTTTTTTATTTTATTTTTTTTTATTTTCTAAAATCGCTATTTCTCAAAAAGTACATACGTTAGCGTAACCGTGTAAAGGTCAATTTTGTTCAGAAACTTAAACGCCTTTAGATGGCGAGCTAAATATTTTCAAAACTGCCCTAAAATCTATTCGATCTAATACGTTTTACGACAAAAAGGGCCTCCGCGGGCCGCTTGCGCCCGCGGCCTTTACCCAACAGCTAGTACTAATATATAGCTGCAATACCACTCACTGACTCACTCACTGACTGACATCAATTATTTCGTACTTGCCGGTATAGTGGAGGGTAGCGGTTTTTTGAGTCGTATAGAGGGCGTTCCAAAACCGTCGAGAAAAATACGACTTTGACCGGAAGTCGATTCTGGACCGGAAGTGGTAGCGATATCTCGGAAACGGGGCGAGTCGGGGCAGTCACCCCGTAGAGAAAGTTGTAGGGAATGCCCTATAATTTCGAAAACGATACTTTTTTTTTCAAAATTGCTCGAAAAAAATTTTTCCTCGATCGTATTTTTATCCTTTTCCCGCCGGTACGCCAATATGAAACGGAGCATGGCGGTGGGCGTGGCCTAACAGCATCCGCGTCGATCGCTCGTCGGGGCTCGCGCTCTCTATGTTCCGCCCGTTCAGAGCGCGCAATGAAAATATAACGACGCATTTTCGGGACGAACGATCGAAACGGCTTTACCTCGGTCAGTCGGACGGTGAGCGCGGCCGCGTGAACATCAAATTTGCTCCGTGCGGCGGGCTTTTTTAAAATATCTCAAGAAGTAGATACGTCAGAGTAACCATGTAAAGAACAATTTTGTTCAGTATGACCAGCACTATTTGTTTTTTTTTTTTTTCAATTTTTTAAAATCGCCGTATCTCAGAAAGTACATACGTTAGCGTCACCGTGTAAAGACCAATATTGTTCAGTATGACCAGCACTATTTGTTTTTTTTTTTTTAATTTTTTTAAAATCGCCGTACCTCAAAAAGTACATACGTTAGCGTCACCGTGTAAAGACCAATTTTGTTCAGTATGACCAGCACTACTTTTTTTTTTATTTTTGTTTTTTTTTTTTAATTTTTTAAAATCGTCATATCTCGAAAAGTAGATACGTTAGCGTCACCGTGTAAAGACCAATTTTATTCAGTATGACCAGCACTACTTTTTTTTTTTTTTAATTATTTTCTAAAATCGCCATATCTCGAAAAGTAGATACGTTAGCGTAACCGTGTAAAGGCCAATATTGTTCAGTATGATCAGCACTACTTTTTTTTTTAATTTTGTTTTTTTTTTAATTTTCTAAAATCGCTATTACTCAAAAAGTACATACGTTAACGTAACCGTGTAAAGACCAATATTGTTCAGTATGACCAGCACTACTTTTTTTTTTTAATTTTGTTTTTTTTTTAATTTTCTAAAATCGCTATTACTCAAAAAGTACATACGTTAACGTAACCGTGTAAAGACCAATATTGTTCAGTATGACCAGCACTACTTTTTTTTAAATTTTTGTTTTTTTTTTAATTTTATAAAATCGCTATTACTCAAAAAGTACATACGTTAGCGTCACCGTGTAAAGACCAATTTTGTTCAGAAACGTAAACGCTTTTAGATGGCGAGCTAAATATTTTCAAAACTGCCTAAAATCTATTCGATCTAATACGTTTTACGACAAAAAGGGCCTCCGCGGGCCGCTTGCGCCCGCGGCCTTTACCCAACAGCTAGTTATATTCTATATCTATTAATTATATTACGTTGCGTAATACGTTATGGAGAAGGTCCGCATATGATAAATCGAAAAGCATCTCGGGATACCACTTCTGAAAGTTTTCCTGAATCATGTGGCGATTAAAAAGACATAATTATTATTATTTGGTTATTATCTGCATCGTGTGACATGTAAAAGAAGCACATAAAGGTACATCTAATCAGACAAATCCCTCACTAAACAGATGTAGACATAATAATAATAAAAAGTTACTTTTCTCGTAAAATAAAACATCTTCAGGGGGATAGGATCCACTCTTGAATCTCCGCATTCGACTCGGTTTTATGGCGGGTCGCTGACGTGTCGCGTGCACGCGCGTGACTCATAACCGTTATTACATCATTCAGAAGCCATCACTAAAATCACGCGAATGCTAAAATATTTATTATTCTTGCTTTAATTAGCCATTAGAGTTTTGAATTATTTGTCTAAATTATTGAAACGCGTCTACTGATCAGCACCACACGCATGACATAATGAATACGTATCGAACTGTGGACGCTTACCTTTGTCGTAACTTATTTAATAATAAGAAATTAGTCTAAATGAATATTTGTTAAATGCAAGTTATCTAACGAGATGGTAAAGCGCACGATTGTCTCGTGTGTTGACAAGTGCGAGCTATAAAATGGGAATCTTAAAAGAATGATAATATTGGTGCTAGATTCAAATAAAGGCGGCTGAATATTACGCGGACCGTCGTAAAGCACAGGCGAACGCGATGATGACTCAGACTTTTTACTATTACACTATTCGAACTCGATAATTTACATAACTCAACTACTAGTCTTCGATATTGAAAAGTTTCACTCGAGCGTATATCTCTTTGTACCGTTTTTATATGAAATTTATTTAAATCAATTATATTTGATGACAAAGTTTTCTTTCGTGGTTGAATTCGTTATAAAATGTACAAAGTTGTGGCAATCGAGTTAGTAGAGTGCACGATTACTATATGGGCGAGTGCTCTTTATTTGAGATATCGAGGCCATTTCCTCGAGACTTGTTGGATATAAAAATGATGGCATCTCCTCGCACATTCTTGTAAAATATCATCTCATAACATACGATACGAATTACATATTTAATATTGTAGATATTTATTGTTCTCAACTAAACTCCACTTCAAATCGATTCATGCCAAACGTACTGTAGACGCGTTCCTATATTATGTACAATGTACATAGTAAAGTGACATTAGAAACTACTAATATATAGCTGCAATACCACTGACTGACTGACTGACTGACATCAATTATTTCGCACTTGCCGGTATGGTGGAGGGTAGCGGTTTTTTGAGTCGTATAGAGGACGTTCCAAAACCGTCGAGAAAAATACGACTTTGACCGGAAGTCGATTCTGGACCGGAAGTGGTAGCGATATCTCGGAAACGGGGCGAGTCGGGGCAGTCACCCCGAAGAGAAAGTTGTAGGGAATGCCCTATAATTTCGAAAACGATACTTTTTTTTTCAAAATTGCTCGAAAAAAATTTTTCCTCGATCGTATTTTTATCCTTTTCCCGCCGGTACGCCAATATGAAACGGAGCATGGCGGTGGGCGTGGCCTAACAGCATCCGCGACGAGGCATTTTCGGGACGAACGATCGAAACGGCTTTACCTCGGTCAGTCGGACGATGAGCGCGGCCGCGTGAACATCGAATTTGCTCCGCGCGGCGGGCTTTCTTTTAAATATCTCAAGAAGTAGATACGTCAGAGTAACCATGTAAAGAACAATTTTGATCAGTGTGACCAGCACTATTTTTTTAAATTTTTGTTTTAGTTTTTTTTTTAATTTTTTAAAATCTTCATATCTCGAAAAGTAGATACGTTAGCGTCACCGTGTAAAGACCAATATTGTTCAGTATGACCAGCACTATTTTTTTTTAAATTTTTGTTTTTTTTTTTAATTTTTTAAAATCGCCATATCTCGAAAAGTTGATACGTTAGCGTCACCGTGTAAAGATCAATATTGTTCAGTATGACCAGCACTATTTGCTTTTTTTTTTTTTAATTTTCTAAAATAGCTATTACTCAAAAAGTACATACGTTAGCGTCACCGTGTAAAGACCAATATTGTTCAGTATGACCAGCACTACTTTTTTTTTAATTTTTTTTTTTTTAATTTTTTAAAATCGCCATATCTCGAAAAGTAGATACGTTAGCGTCACCGTGTAAAGACCAATTTTGTTCAGTATGACCAGCACTAATTTTTTTTTAAATTTTGTTTTTTTTTTAAATTTTTTAAAATCGCCATATCTCGAAAAGTAGATACGTTAGCGTCACCGTGTAAAGACTAATTTTGTTCAGAAACGTAAACGCTTTTAGATGGCGAGCTAAATATTTTCAAAACTGCCTAAAATCTATTCGATCTAATACGTTTTACGACAAAAAGGGCCTCCGCGGGCCGCTTGCGCCCGCGGCTTTTACCCAACAGCTAGTACTAATATATAGCTGCAATACCACTCACTGACTCACTCACTGACTGACATCAATTATTTCGTACTTGCCGGTATAGTGGAGGGTAGCGGTTTTTTGAGTCGTATAGAGGGCGTTCCAAAACCGTCGAGAAAAATACGACTTTGACCGGAAGTCGATTCTGGACCGGAAGTGGTAGCGATATCTCGGAAACGGGGCGAGTCGGGGCAGTCACCCCGTAGAGAAAGTTGTAGGGAATGCCCTATAATTTCGAAAACGATACTTTTTTTTTCAAAATTGCTCGAAAAAAATTTTTCCTCGATCGTATTTTTATCCTTTTCCCGCCGGTACGCCAATATGAAACGGAGCATGGCGGTGGGCGTGGCCTAACAGCATCCGCGTCGATCGCTCGTCGGGGCTCGCGCTCTCTATGTTCCGCCCGTTCAGAGCGCGCAATGAAAATATAACGACGCATTTTCGGGACGAACGATCGAAACGGCTTTACCTCGGTCAGTCGGACGGTGAGCGCGGCCGCGTGAACATCAAATTTGCTCCGTGCGGCGGGCTTTTTTAAAATATCTCAAGAAGTAGATACGTCAGAGTAACCATGTAAAGAACAATTTTGTTCAGTATGACCAGCACTATTTGTTTTTTTTTTTTTTCAATTTTTTAAAATCGCCGTATCTCAGAAAGTACATACGTTAGCGTCACCGTGTAAAGACCAATATTGTTCAGTATGACCAGCACTATTTGTTTTTTTTTTTTTAATTTTTTTAAAATCGCCGTACCTCAAAAAGTACATACGTTAGCGTCACCGTGTAAAGACCAATTTTGTTCAGTATGACCAGCACTACTTTTTTTTTTATTTTTGTTTTTTTTTTTTAATTTTTTAAAATCGTCATATCTCGAAAAGTAGATACGTTAGCGTCACCGTGTAAAGACCAATTTTATTCAGTATGACCAGCACTACTTTTTTTTTTTTTTAATTATTTTCTAAAATCGCCATATCTCGAAAAGTAGATACGTTAGCGTAACCGTGTAAAGGCCAATATTGTTCAGTATGATCAGCACTACTTTTTTTTTTAATTTTGTTTTTTTTTTAATTTTCTAAAATCGCTATTACTCAAAAAGTACATACGTTAACGTAACCGTGTAAAGACCAATATTGTTCAGTATGACCAGCACTACTTTTTTTTTTTAATTTTGTTTTTTTTTTAATTTTCTAAAATCGCTATTACTCAAAAAGTACATACGTTAACGTAACCGTGTAAAGACCAATATTGTTCAGTATGACCAGCACTACTTTTTTTTAAATTTTTGTTTTTTTTTTAATTTTATAAAATCGCTATTACTCAAAAAGTACATACGTTAGCGTCACCGTGTAAAGACCAATTTTGTTCAGAAACGTAAACGCTTTTAGATGGCGAGCTAAATATTTTCAAAACTGCCTAAAATCTATTCGATCTAATACGTTTTACGACAAAAAGGGCCTCCGCGGGCCGCTTGCGCCCGCGGCCTTTACCCAACAGCTAGTTATATTCTATATCTATTAATTATATTACGTTGCGTAATACGTTATGGAGAAGGTCCGCATATGATAAATCGAAAAGCATCTCGGGATACCACTTCTGAAAGTTTTCCTGAATCATGTGGCGATTAAAAAGACATAATTATTATTATTTGGTTATTATCTGCATCGTGTGACATGTAAAAGAAGCACATAAAGGTACATCTAATCAGACAAATCCCTCACTAAACAGATGTAGACATAATAATAATAAAAAGTTACTTTTCTCGTAAAATAAAACATCTTCAGGGGGATAGGATCCACTCTTGAATCTCCGCATTCGACTCGGTTTTATGGCGGGTCGCTGACGTGTCGCGTGCACGCGCGTGACTCATAACCGTTATTACATCATTCAGAAGCCATCACTAAAATCACGCGAATGCTAAAATATTTATTATTCTTGCTTTAATTAGCCATTAGAGTTTTGAATTATTTGTCTAAATTATTGAAACGCGTCTACTGATCAGCACCACACGCATGACATAATGAATACGTATCGAACTGTGGACGCTTACCTTTGTCGTAACTTATTTAATAATAAGAAATTAGTCTAAATGAATATTTGTTAAATGCAAGTTATCTAACGAGATGGTAAAGCGCACGATTGTCTCGTGTGTTGACAAGTGCGAGCTATAAAATGGGAATCTTAAAAGAATGATAATATTGGTGCTAGATTCAAATAAAGGCGGCTGAATATTACGCGGACCGTCGTAAAGCACAGGCGAACGCGATGATGACTCAGACTTTTTACTATTACACTATTCGAACTCGATAATTTACATAACTCAACTACTAGTCTTCGATATTGAAAAGTTTCACTCGAGCGTATATCTCTTTGTACCGTTTTTATATGAAATTTATTTAAATCAATTATATTTGATGACAAAGTTTTCTTTCGTGGTTGAATTCGTTATAAAATGTACAAAGTTGTGGCAATCGAGTTAGTAGAGTGCACGATTACTATATGGGCGAGTGCTCTTTATTTGAGATATCGAGGCCATTTCCTCGAGACTTGTTGGATATAAAAATGATGGCATCTCCTCGCACATTCTTGTAAAATATCATCTCATAACATACGATACGAATTACATATTTAATATTGTAGATATTTATTGTTCTCAACTAAACTCCACTTCAAATCGATTCATGTCAAACGTACTGTAGACGCGTTCCTATATTATGTACAATGTACATAGTAAAGTGACATTAGAAACCACCTTGTTCGCGTACACGTTAAAACCTAACATTTGATATACGTAGCGTCTATAAAGATTATTTCTTTTTAATATTCTATTTTGATTCACAAAACCTTTTCTAAAGAGGTGATCGCTATATAAGCCGGGGCGAGCGATGACGTCACGTGCGTATAACATACGATCGCAGCATCCGGTCCCTGAGATGAGTGTAAAACGTGACTGAAAGCTAACACACACTTAATACGTGCTAAAAACCACTGCGGGATAATACAATATATTTTACTTAAAAACTAATATAACAACATCAACACATACTATTTTTTGTGAAAAATAACGTGTCAACGATAACGTGTTTAAAATTGTATTAATTTATTCATTTATTAGAAATTTATTTTATTTGTTAATTAATAATACACACTCACAAAAGAGAACCTGACATTTTAAATAACGTAAAAACGTTTAAGAATCGGCAACTAAAATAATAATATTTTTTATTTTTCAATATTATTATCAAAGTATAAATTCATCTCACTAAAACAACACCAAAAAAGTACGAATCGAATCGGAGGCATCTTTTAAAAAGTAATCGTGCGCCATCGACACGTACGAAGCCGTCCGTAAAACCGGAAATGTCCTTTTTTACGATTTTCCAAACATACGGGATAGCTAATAAAAATCTGTGAAGGCAATACCCACTAACTATTATCGTAGGTTTCAGTCAAGAAAAGGTTCTATCACCCGCTTTTTATTATCTTTCCTACGCTACCTATCCTTTCATTATTACATTCGCCGTTATTATATGCTTATACGGTAACAGCCCATTTTGACCTTGTCGCGTTTCGGATTCAGTTTCGAAGTACCGAGGTATAACGAGAGGAGTGTGCACAAGCGACTACTGCGTGTAGAAATGTCTCTGTGGTAGCATCAAGCGGAGTGTCGGCATGTTATGCCGAGGTATAGATAATTTGCCATTACAAATTGAAGGTATTCTAAAATCATCCTAGCAGTCGGTATTGAATTTCGACCCGCCCACCTAAAGCGCTAATGGTAATTCTCACCTCTTGTGTATCCACAGTTCAGGATATCTATTGTGTGCGCATCGATATATTATTATTAAATTATATTATTTAGAGTATTTGTGTAGTTTAATGTGTTTATAATAACAATGAATGTGCAGAATTGTGTAAACTTCAAAATTACTGCAACAAATAAAACAACGCAAGTGGAATAACAATCGTCACATCAACATTACGAGGTTACATTATTCTCAATGTTAATAAACATTATAGCCATCGTTGTCACTATAACGTAACTATATATTGTTTAAAGTGGATTTAACAAAATTAAAATTGAATTAGAATTAAGGGATCAGTGCACGTTCGTCCTTCCAAGACATTGTTGTGAAAGTTGTTGTTTTTGCTCATGGATTACATTTTAGCTTAAAATAAGGTGAACCTCAGTACACTCAGTCGCCGTCACTATGCCGGCTCAAGGAGGTGCTTTTTCATGTTCCGCTTGAATAATCGATTGTGCGATATAAAAATGATGCGCCAAATCGTTTAACCCAGAGCTTCTCAATGTTTTTATAGTAACGGACATTATCAAAAATTCAATAATCCCGTGGAACCGTATACGAATAAGTTTGTAAAAATAATTTGTAATATCTATAAAAAAATAATATGTGTTTAGGAACGTTTCATGTAGTCTATAGAGCCCCAGCACTCGGGCCACGAACTCCTTAGGAATCCCTGGCTTAACCGATTAGGCACATATTTGGTGTAAAAAAATATGTCCAAAAACAAAATTATTTTCATACATGAAATAAGAAAGCGCGCTATAACAGTGACGATCGTTGATATCACGAGCGTGTGTTTGTGCGAAGCTGGCGTTAGAGTCGTTTGCGTGTTCAGATATAGTCTGCACCATTTGCCAGGTTTATGAGCCGTTCTGTCTCTGAGAACATCTGCGATACATTTGCGTCCGCAAACTATGTACATTTCTTTTAACGCCTTTTCTGAAATTGAAATAATTTCTGTCGTAATCTGTAAAAAATAAACTTCTTCAAATTGTGGAACGACCTTCCCAGCCACGTCTGTCCCCCTTCCTATAACGTGGGATCCTTCAAGCGCAGTGTGAAGAGGCATCTCATTAAGCCGGCATAGCGGGCGCGACTGCTGTCTGCAGATTCCCTTCTCTGACAGCAGTAGCCCCCGTTCATGGATCGCACTCTAGCTTAACATCAGGCGAAGTCCGGTCATATGACGTGCTAAAACAAAAAATAAAAAAATAATATTTGTTTTACATTTACATTTTTTTGTGACTAATGAATCTGAATATTGATTAGTATTTAAAACGATTTTTAAAGGCATGTGTTCAGTGTGTTGGGTTCAAAATAATAAACTCGAATGCTACCACGGGGAGACGTGCACTGACAGAGTGGCAGACACGTGATCTGCTTGACAGGTGTTGCGGCTTAAAATTAACATCACGTATTCGCGAATAGATCACCGGGGACCGGATATAGAAAGGACCAGATATAACGAGAGGAGCGTGCACTGTCAATCTGGAAGGTGCACATTCGTCTCCTCGAATGGCATAACGGAGGCGGCTGTCGTCTGCAGAGATTTCTCTGTTGTAGCAATTGTTCACTTTTGAAAATAATATTCAATCATTATTTTTTTACAAATCCTTCATTTATGTCAGAAATAAAACGATCGTGTCCGTCAATCAATGAATAAATACTATAAAACAATACCTTACATTTTTATAATACCAACCTACAGAATTATTAAGAGAAAAGCTCCTCAATAATTCATCAAATCAAGATCAAAAAGTTTGGCAATAACCCTGGGACGCGGCGTATTTGTTTAAAGCCAAACAATAATACAAATTACCTTTAGAAGACAAAAAATAATTAATTACGTAAACATAATAGTGAATGTTGATTTCAAACGTTCCATTCATAAGAAAGACTACAATCAATATACAAACAATAAAACTCTGTAAACAATGTCAACAGAAATTTAATTTGTACCCTTGGCTTTCTCCTGTGCCCTCTCCCCGCGCGCCCGACCGACCGACCGACCGGGCGTCTTCTCCTTCATTTTAGGAAAGCACAAAGAGATCCGGACGAATTGAAAACGCACAAATATATATATAGGGTGTGCACGCACTTTGAGAACACCATTTGCTAATAAACATATTATTTACAAACATACTCGTTACATAGCTCTTCGAAATATTCATAATGTCATTTTGTTATTATAAATATTAAAGCGACTTCTTGACCTATTCTATTAAGACGTAGCCGTGAGGAAATAAGTATTATATGGATAGTCATTTTCGCACTAGTTTGGAAGTAGCTCAGGTATAATGAGAGTAGTGTGCACTGTCAATCTGGATGGTGCACATTCCCGTCCTCGAGCCGACAGGACGAAAGCGATTGCTGCCTGTAGACATTTCGTAGCTCTACATCAGACGGAGTGTCGTCATTTGCCGATATATAATAGAAAAAGAACGGTTTTATTTTGTTAAAATCTTGTCATTAATAGGTCGCTCTACCCTACCTCGATATCTGGCGTAAACCGTAGATTTTTGTAACAAAAGAGAGAAAAAAGTGATTTGTTTTTTCCTCTCTGGTAGCGATTGATTGCAGCCAATCGGAGGCATATCGGGAGCGTCCATTTCACAGGGTTTAGGGGCCCCTTATACGTGTACTAGATTTCGATAGCGCCTATAAATGTATTCTTTTCTTTTTTCTAACATTGACAATTTTCCCTTTTTGCTTTTCTTTTATCTTCACACTTTGCTCGTCCGATACATTGTACACGCACTATAGCTTTATGTATTACTACATAATATAACTAATACATGTTATATATAAACAAATGTTGTAATTGCTTATGATTGCGTTTTTAATATAATAATATATAAATATTGAATACAAACGTAATGCTAAAGTTGGTATTATGTTTTCTAATGAAGACATTTCCCTTATTAAAATGTCACTTGAAAAAAGGTCACCACGCAAGTTCAGCCAGGAAATGGAGAGACTCTATTTAAAAGTTTCCACATTTGCCTTCTTCGTTTGCTCTGAAATGGTTAGGCTGTTAACCAATTATATTTATATTGTACTTTTCTCTCAATACAAACAAATATAAAAATCTCCGTCAGAAATCACTCTTTTATCCATCAATAACACAAAAAGAAACTTAAATCCTCCCTGACTATCTACAGCAAAAATATATTTATTTTAATATATTTATAAGGTTTATCAGAAAATAAAAAATATAAATAAAATGTAACAACCGAAAACATTTAATAATATATTTAACCGGTTTCTTTTGAAAACCTCAATGGAGCTTTAATGAAGCTTATTAAATTCCGTATTTTAAATGTAGGTAATAGTAGTAATAGAATGATTCGCCCCAAACGGGCCCAATGTTCACTGTGCGAACAGTGAATCTCCTCCATTAAAATGCGGAGACCGACGTCCGACGGGCTTCGAGGTGCTGACAGATTAAAATAATGGAACTGAATACCAAATGACAGACCCTGAGGCAACACAAAGACTGCTAATTCAGACAGGACACACGAAAAGAGCTCAAATACTTGCAATAAACTTAAATATCTGCAAACAAAAGAATAGTAGTAATTAGTCGTGTTTATATGCTACGACACTACTACGACGTCTACGGCAACACGACTACGAGGCGGCGTAGTCGAGCGTAGTCAATTGAAACTAATGATATTGAGTAATTATGACGAGCGGACAGCGAGTAGAACTACCGCCGTCTAACTGTTACTTAAAGTTATCGAACATTGTAGTAACATGCCGTCGTATAACCCGATCAAATTAAGTCGACAGCTACTAACCGACTAGTTTATGATGGATCGAGTTTAATAGTTTCAAAGTGATAGCACCATTGGGATAGCTATTTGATACTTGATGTTTGTATTACCAATTTAACATTAAACTTTAGTTCCGGGCACACTACATGCTCTATTTTCAAAGCACATTTTCCATGGTTTTGATTGTCCACTTAGCTATTACGACGCATGATTGCGCCTAAAATCTTAAGCGAAGATAAAAAAGAAGCATAAATAATAATCGAATGCAATGAAAAAGGATTTTGCGGCGCGTCGACCATAAAATGCCGGCGGATGTGTGTTCGGAAACATTTACCTCTGTATCTATCCCCGGTCGTCGTAGTCGTGAAGATTCCTCTTACGCTCCGGACTGTTCCCGGACTATGCATGTGAGATTTCCCACAGGAATCTCCCGAACATCGCATGCCGGCGAAAATAGTGATGCGACACGCTCGCCTCCACTTCGAACACTAATTTAAACGATATTTAATTGAAATAATACTCTTTATTAGAATCAGTATACCGCATTAGACAATAACACATCAGACGCGTACTATTTTTTTATATGACACAAAATTATATTTCAAAAGCATTTATTTTATTACGATGATACAATTATTAGTAAAACACGATAATGTGTGTGTGTACGTGTGTGTGTGTGTGTGTGTGTGTGTGTGATTGTGCGTACAGAGAAAGGAAACGCGCAGTTTGATAAGAGATTTTTTTGTAATCAGTAAATCTGGAATAATGAATTAACTCACTCACCTGACCCGGTGATGACAACACTAGAGAGCAATTTTATAGGCCTCCTCGAGATACAACCTTTTTAGAAACTCGAGCCAAGAACCAAATTATTATAAGCTAACCAAATTGGAAATACAATCTTGTAGGAGGAGGGCGACGACGCGACGCACGCCCCTTAACCTTACTTTATTAGCTACGCGTATATTCATAATTTAGAACTCAAATCATTTAGAATTGGGAATATTTTGCTTCTATATGAACACATTATAATATTGTCCCAATGATGTTGTACTGCTGTGTATTAACGCAAAACTAATATATTTCTATTTTAATAATAAACATTCGGTAATTAATAAAGTTCACATTTCAAAATAATGAATGAAACTTACATTACATATTAAAATTATAATAAAAAAATATAGAAATATGAATCTTAAGCTTTTCACTCAAATGTCTTTCTTAACAAACTCTTAAATATTTGCATAGAAATGGATGGAAATGGACGGAATAAAAGTAACGCCCGATGATGAAATGGAGTATCGAATATTGTTTTAAAACAGACATCAAACTACACTGTGTAATTTAACTTTGCATTTATTATGCGAGTTTTAGGTTTTTAAATAAAAACATATATATATATAGCTCGGCATGTGATAACACTCCGCCTGATGTTAAGCTAGACTGCGGTCCATGAACAGAAACAACTGCTACTACAGAGAAATCTCTACGGGCAGCAGTCGCCTTCGCTGTGCCGGCTTGAGAAGACGAGTCTGTACCATCTAGATTGACTGTGCACACTCCACTCGCTATACCTGGCTGCTTTCAAACTGCTCCCGAAACGCGACAAGGCCACTTCACGGGTGTTACATTCGAAAGTGGTGGTACTACCCCAGGACGGCAGACTGGACAAATAACCATCATCAGCTTGCCTACCGCTCATTGCAATATGAATTGTACTTTTATATCGCAACTGTGTTTTGTCATAAGTCGTCAGTGTAATCTTGTCCTCATCCGACACGGATGTAAGTCAATTTTCCCTGTGTAATACACCAGGACGCCGCCGCCCGCCGCCGACGCCCGCCGCGCGACCGGAGCGAGAAAAATTCAACGATATTAAAAATTTCCTACAATTTTCAACTCTTTCTTCTTCACGCTTCACATTGAAATTGTCGTAGCACTAAAAGGAGACGGATTTATTATGAAAAAGTAATTAGAAAATCCATTTAAATGTTAAATTAAATACGGATCTCAAAAGGAGTCGACGAAAATGCAATTTTAACGGGCGCCGCGTCCCTGTGGCCATGGCGGCGCCTTTTCCAAACTGCTCTTTCTCCTTTTCTACCTGTAGATATCGTGAGAGTGACTCAATAGCATATGTAAATATAATTGGGTTGTTTGTTCGCATAGTGAAAGATGCACAGATTATGAATAGTATGTAAGCTTACATTATGATAGTCTATTAAGGGCATAATCTAACTGGAAAATTTACATATAAATGGCTGGAGGACGAGCCGCGCGACAACGGATATGAGACAATTTATTCTCTCAAATAAACCCCTTTTTTTAGATATTAACTTTGAACGCTCATATTTCTTAAATATTCATTTAAATATGTTCATATATATATTGCGGCGAATGGAGCTGAAATATGTATATTATGTTGTTTATTGTTTATTAATACATTCTACTTTAATTGTTCGGTAATTAGTGTTCAAAATGAGAGCAATTATTCATCGATGATTTATAACATGAAGGCAACATTCACGAGTGGGTAGGTTGGCACGTGAATGGGCAAATTTATTTTTAGACTTTATACTAATTAATTACATTAAAATTATAATCCGCTTGTCATTTGTTCACGTGCATGTACCTAACATGAGGGGCCCTTTATTAATGAATACATAATGAAGGGTCGTCAGATTAGTATAATCGCCGATAACACTTCTTTGGGTTGATGAATTTTTAATTACATCTACAAACATACCTGAACACGCCTCGGGTTCGAGATTACACTCTACCGTGCCTATAACTGAGTTAATACGAGATTACCTGAGTGACGTCATCACACAAATGATTCTTGCACCCATATATTTTCTCTTCGTAACATTACTATAGAGTTAGGGCGGTTATACATCGTTATGTGACGAACCGATTCAAATAACTTTTGTTTTATTGTAGTTCGCAATCCATCCGAATCCAACTACAGAGAAATGTCGTCAGACAGAAGTCGCCTCCATTATGCCAGTCCAATGAGATGAGTGCTAAATGACGTGCTATGGTAAAAAAAAGTTACAAAATGATCAGCTGTTTCAATTCGATAAACCATTACTATTCTTTTTTTTAAATAATTAATGCCTTTAATAAAATAAAATATTTACTAAAAAATGTACAAGTAATTTATTACTCGTATTTATTGAAGTCCATTTAAATGAGCCAAAATGTTAATGCCATTTAGTTGGTGTGACGCATCAGCAAGTTCACACGTGTGCAAGCGTCTTAACATATCGTTCTCTTATCAGTGTGTTAACGCTCGACTGCACCATGTAGATGACGAGGACATCTGCCGTGTGTCACTTGTGTTACTTGATAAATGACAGACTTATGACGTCATCGCACACGATTGTGTCACAAAGAACGCGTGTTTGGTATTATTCACTCCTTACGAGATTGTAACCACGATGATGTGCCTAATTAAGTTACATTTATTCATGTTAGTGGCAATTGTCAAAACGAACACTTTTTACAATGTATATATACATATAGTGTGTCGCCCGCAGTGTATACACGCGTCAATTTGTATGGAAATCTCTCGCAAACCGGTCAGATATTCTTGATCGAGAAACTAATGGAAATTCAAATTGAATTTTCATTTTAACTTAGTATTGAATTTTTTAAGGAAGTCGAATCTTCTTCATTTGCATATACTTATTACTCAGATTTCAGTTTATAATTCCTTTACAAATAAATATTATATTTCACTAAAAAAGACCATGTTTTGGGACACATTAATAATATAATAAATCAACTTATTGTGAATAACTTCGGCAAATTGTGCGGTTGCTTTTAAAACGAATCGTGTTCGAACGATCAAGTATATTTATATTTTTATAAAATTCACGACACTTGTAAAAAGGAAGAAACCCTCATTTCCGCATATATACACTTGTTTATATGTAAAGAAGGCTATTCTCGAACATACGCACGATAATTAAAATCCATACAGGATGTAAAATAACAGATAGCAATCCCTTTACGAACACTTTTCCCTGCCAATACTGAAACGTTATTGCAAGATATATATAGCAGCTCTTTGAAGATTTTCATGTAATGTTTAATATTTTTATGAACTGCGCCAATGAATGCAAGTGCTCGTTTCTCAGCTGTGATGACCACCACATGAGGCCTTATATCAATCGCTGTCGATGTGAATTGCTTGTTTTTGATATTTCAATTATATTTTATTTTTAACAATTAAATACCAGTAATAATAAAAATGACGCTCCCAAATAAAAAAGATACTTATACCGAATCTGTATGATGTATTATATAGAAGTTGTGGTCGACGGGATTTCTATATGTCTTTTAACATTATAGGTAATCTAAAACCATTTCCAATGGATCGAGTCGTGAACGCGAACGCATTCGAATAAGTGCGTCAATATTTCATGATAAAATTAAAGTATTCGTTGTGGTGGTATGTGGTGGTACGCGGTGGTGTGCGGCGGTGTGCGGCGGTGTGCGGTGTGCGGCGCTCCATCCCGACGTATCACAGCGCACACTTTACTTAATAAGCTGCCATAAATCGATGGATATTCAAACGGGCTTTTTCATCTGCGAACCACTCGCCTGAAATATGAATAAAGCTCTCAAGAATCACTTTTCTTTTGGGGTCCTTCCCATTACGACACGACACGATTCGTCACGTTCGCTCCAAATAATGATTCAATCAAATAATACTTTATTATTTATTATTTCTTCATTTCCAGAGAGTTTACATAATATGCATTTCAATTGTATTATATTATTATGATATGACCTTCACTCGCATATAGCATTTAGTATGTATTGATTGTGTTTAAAATTGCATACGAAAGTGTGACGAAACAATGTCACATTGTCAAATGTTGCATTAATGTCAAAATGAGTATTGTTGAAATAGATATGAATCCTTATATAGACGGTCCGATTTTTTTATAAGTCTCATCTAGTCTCATATTGGCATCGATAAATTTCAGTAGAATGTTCACGGTTGTGACGAACTGCCGGCGAATGCCACATATATCAGCGGCCCGACCAATTTCTTGACCGAGAAATTTATAAGGGTAGTGAAGGGGTATATGAGGGGTGATTTATAAACGAGACATTGTGTACCCTACACTATGCTTTGTTATGCTTCGAGACGTTTACTAATTTATACTTTATGTCACATTTTGGACATTATCCCTTTATTACATTATTTTGGTTAATATTGTTACAGTCCGCCTGCTGTCAAGGTGAACGAACAGAAGTGTGCGCTAAATCTTGGTCGTCAAAACTCTTGGAAGCGCGGTGGTACAACACCAGGACCATAAAAAAGATATAAATTGACATGCGTATGTAAATGTTTGTTACAATTAATCAGCCTGATATCTTTTCAGTACATATGTACACAACACACCAATAACATCATATTTCATGCATTTTTTGACATCACTACTTTATTACAAAACATGGATGGCTGAAACGTAGATGATATTACAGTAGTACGTATGAGTCGGTTCAATTCTCGTCATTGGGCTAACACCAATACGTTTTTGTATCTGCTTAATGATAATTGCATATTATTGTGATCGAAAATAAACTAAACTTGAGATCAGAGAGAAGGATGGAGAATTCCTCCTCTTAAATGATTTCTGTACAACTACTTTATACTAAGAAATTATAAAAATTTCTACTTTACCATTACTAACAGTGACCGAGTGCAGTCGTAACTATCCCCTATACCTGTCTCTATGTTTATATGGATGTACGAGTGTATATATGAGACAATGTTTATATATACATAGTAGCAATTAAAAAAGGGAAAATGAAACCGCAGCGAGTCTTTATTCATGGGTACCACAAAACGTGACATTTCATTAATAAAGGCTCTTTGTCCTCATCATAGGGAAAATGCCATTGTAAGTACATTTTATATAAAAAAAGCGTAATGAGATGCGAAACACAATGAACACACAAGAACGGCATCGACATTCACTCTCGTTACTATGCTATCTCTCTCACACTCACTCTCGCACTCGATTCGTACCAATATCAGACACGCCTGTAACTGCCACCCGAACTAAAATACACCAATCTATGGGTAACACGAAAATATAACAATTATTATTAATTTGTGATGATTATTATCAATTTTAACCATTAAATGCATGATTTTTTGTTGTGAATTAATAAAATCGTATATTATAGGAGCTTTAGGTATAAAGAATATATATTTTGAAAAAGATAATATGTAGACTTTTGGCAACAATATGTATTTAAGGGTTAAAATGACGAAAATTAATTTTAAAAAACATTAACAAATAGTTAATGTCAACAATAAAAGTATTTGTTTCGACTCCATATTTCGCTTGCCGGTATAGGCCGACCTTCGTACTATCTTAAGGGCATAGTAAAAACAATAGTTTCTATTATTTCTCCCTAATGAAACTATAATCCCCTTCCACGATTTCATAATCAAAAAACTCCATCGAGTCTTGTTTTTCTAATAATAGCAGTCCCTTGATATTAAATTGCTAATTATTTTTTTACTAAATCCTACAATATTTTCGTCATTCATTGGGTACAAGTTTCGTTGACAGTTTATTATACATTCAATAGTTTTCATACGCCCAAGATACGTGTATATATCCTGAAGCGAGCCCTTCACAAGTTTAACTCATAGAGATTGTTTACTTTGGATGCGAGCACTACTTATAAAAACCACATCAGCCACTTTGTGAGGCAGCTCGATTAACTCACGAGCCCATCATCTGAAACGAACTCACTGAAAAAATATGTTTGTGATAATTTTTTTATAATAATTAAATTTTAGGTAAAGCGGGAGACGAGGAACGCGGGGCTGGTTTTTTCAGTGTTTTCACAACGGCTACATTCTCTCGCTGAATCTGAAATTCAAATCAGCTACAAATCCTGTTCCGACGGTTATTCAAATTTATTATGCTCGGGAAAAAGCTCAATGACACCGAAATATGAGAGCTTCATTTACTTTGGCTTTTTTCACCCCGCAGAGTACAACCCGCTCTTTATATAGGATTAGCTCTTTAATGGCACTATCACTCAAGCACTACTCACAACACTCATACATTATACACATTATTTTGCTTATTTGTTGTTACAAATATTAGTTCTGGCAAAAAACCCGCAACATGTGACGTCAACCCGGAAGTTGGAAGGTTCTGCCGATGCATAAAGATAGATCAAACGAATTTTGATGAAGTAAGTATGAAACGGCGACGGTTTAGTGATCAGAGTGTCCGCGTGACCAAAGTAGAGAACAGCTCATTCTCTTTGTTGTGTGAATTCATTCTTTTCTATTTAATTTCATCATAATTTAATAATAAATATTAAAAATGTATTTTCAATACAATTTTCTTCATTTCTTACTAAAGAACGTAATTACAAATTTAAAATATTGATTAATTGTTTAACAAACCAATTAGGAAACTGCTGATGAGCCTCGATAAATGAAAAAGGTTTATTTTAGAGATAGGCAGACCGAGTGACGCACGACTGCGTCTCATCGACGGCGGATTTACATAAAAACAAATATCAAATATTGTAATCTAACCAGCAATTTACACGTATATTTGATTTGTTATAATTACAGTGTAATGTGTAACAATGTAACACTCGTTCAACATCTTTGATTATAGTGAGTATACGGGCGGTGTGAAAAGTCTATTACAATAATTAAACGGCAGGATGATAGAAGTCAGGGTGATACGGATGAGCAGTCAAAGTGAAGTCCACTTCCTCTTCGCTTAATGAGCTCCGTCAGTTTTGTTGACTGTTCTGCAATTAACTCCCGCCGACATAGACCGAGCTCACGCATTTCGCATTCTAATTCATTATTTTATTAGTATTGCTTTAAAATTATCCTGATTGTTAGTTTTTCTACGTCCGTTTGTATAATATTTATTTTGCAAAAAAACAACAATAACTAATAATTACCGGCCCTTTTAGGCCCTAAAATCAAGATTTATCAACATCTTATATTGTAACAAATAAATAACGTCCGGTTGTATTGTTGCTTTGCTGTCATATTATCCTCAAAACACAATGTAAATATGTGTAATAATTAATTGGCATATTATTTAGTGAATTATGTAGTGAATAGTCATTCAAAATGTTGTCTTATATTGATACTAAAGAATACATACATAAATTGTATGTCATCTCCTACGCTAGAATATCCGTTTGATATAGTGTGTATCAAGGGAACCGTCCAAATTACTTCAACTACTTCACCTAATAATATGTACAAGAGACTTACATCTAAACACCTAAATAATCACGTATATATAATACATGTACATAATAACAACTCTTCTACATAAACAAATAATGCATCAAGTTAATATAGTGAATGCGAATCATTCATATCACATACTATCACAGTCAATTTCAACGTACACTTTTTACTATAATAAACTCGTCAATTCTTTACTTTAACTTTCAACTGACAAATACCAAAACACACGTTCTCATATTTTGAAGCGTTGACGCACACACGCACGCACGCACACTGGAAACACTCTGTATAGTTTAACAAAAGAAAATATATACATCATACATTTGGTACAAGTTAATATATTTGTTGCAAAATAAAACAAAATATGTCACATGAAATCTAAATTACATTACGTACAAATTATTAAAACACAAAAATTTTCATGAAATATGTATATTTTTCAGGAAACGTTATCGTTAACCGAAAACGCTTTTCAATAACAATTTAATTCATTTGGAATAACAAATTCAATGTTTTTTCGGGCTACTCCCGGCATGCGGCACTCTCCGTCTGATGAGCTAAGTGCGGTTCACGATCGGAGACAATCACTGCAAACAGCAGTCGTCTTTCTCACTTCACTTGCTCTTATTACCAAAAATCTAAACTTACATTCGTAATTGTTGAAAGGTTCTATTTTAGATATGGATGTAGATTATGTTTGACTCTCTCATAAGTTTGATTTTCTTATATTATAGGCACAAAAAACCTTTAACATTCGAACACTATTGCGAATATTCTAAATTAAAGGGTGGCCGAGTAATTATATGTACATAAGTAAGTATTCGGTTATGTTTATAAACAGTTTTAATTAAGACTTTAACGGGCCACAAAATATTTATAGTCGAGAGCGACCCTTTCTTCGAATTAACGTCAAATTATCAACTCTTAAAGCCTTTATTGCTTTGGATGTGAACGTCCACGATTCGACTTCACTCGTTAACCGCTCGGACGGGGAATATGACAATATTACTTTTTTATAATTACACTTTACGAGCGCGTGAAGTGTGATCAAACAATACAATATTGTAGCTGAGGTGCGGTGCGGTGCGGTGCGGTGCGGCGAGCGCTAGTCGGTTACCAAACGCTATTATCACATTAAAACGGATGTTAACCAAAAAAGCGTGTAGCAAATTGTTGGTAATAATTTAGCGGAGTGTCGCAGAGACATTTGAAATTCAGATTTGTTGCGAATCCACTTCCAACATTATTCAAATTTTATATCTACCCGTGTAACGGCGCGGATTCACGCATCGCACGCCGCCTCTCCACGCGTCGGACGATACATACGAGGTAGGCAGGCGTGACCCGAACATAAGGCATCGCACGAAAATAACATCTTTTAAATTACGTATTAAAAAATCTTTCGCTTCAATTAAACAGTTTAATGATGTCCGTTCTTGAAAATATTGTGTCGTTTCGCATAGAATTATCCCGGTTTTATTCGTTGCCGCTGCAATAACTTTAATATTAAACTCGTATAAAGGCGGCGCGAAATGTATATTCTGATGTGTTTCCGCCATATTTGTTTGATAGCATTAAAAAATCGCTACCCAATTAACTGAAAATTTTACGGGACATTTAATACTTCATTTAAAACGATAATCAAAATATTGAAACGTACACTTTTTTATATATATACCTAAGTAATGTAAAGGTTTAATTTTATAATGAATGAACTTAGAAATAACTAAAATATAGAAAGTGGTCCATAGTACAAAAGTTATCAAAACACACAAATTCCATTAACATTTAATAAGTGAAAATGGGAAATGTTACACCTCATTCCGATCGCTTTAATTAAAGTTTCTACACAAAAGTGACGTCACAGGAGGCCGCACTACGGTACCTTACTTACTGACACGTTCATTATTCAACCACCACCACCATACTCCCAAATCAATTCATTCATTCGTTTCTTAACATTTACCAGCCACCATGAGATTCACCAAATTTAGCTCTACTTTCCTATTGTTTGTCCAAATTTTATTTTCATTAAATTCACGATTACAAGTTTTTTTTTAATTATAACTAATAAGTTTATTTATTATATGAATACGAGTGATAAGTATTCGTAGATTCACATGTAGTTTTTTTTAAATAAAAATGTAGATGCAACTTACACTTTGGCATCATAATGTCGGCGGGCGTGGAAAGTGAAGCCAACTTCAATAAGTGACGCTGATCAATTACGCAAATCAAATATCGGATACCCTGGCTAATACTATATTAATTCAACTACATTAACGCTCTATTACGCCAATGCATACTAATATGTTACTCATATTGTTATGCATTCAATCAATATTTGTGTTGTAGTAGTTTTATTCAAGGCAAAGATATAATTGCCCATGCAGCCTAGTCTTCAGAAATATTTTTCATGAGGATTTTTGAATACTAGCTCCACATGTTTTTCCCATTTTATTAATAAATTTGAGCAGAGTTTGTGGCGGGAGAATGAAGGCCCACGTTCTATCTAGAATGATTCGACCACACTCGCACATGTTTCAAATATTCATTATTACGCGTTAACAACACACAAAGAAACCATAACTTAATATTATTGAAACAGCTACATCTCCTAAATGTCACCAAAACTTTTTATTAATTTACATAATATTATTATAATGTTCATTTTACACTATTATTTAGTAGTACATTAAGAGACTATAATATGATAATAAAAGTACAATATTTGGGCAATTTTCTTGTTACCTATTTCCGTTCGATGACGCCTTATTGGCGAGCGAACGTTTCGAAACCTCTCACGATTGAGCCTGATCCTCCTCGCGCTGGAAAGGGCGAACTAATAAGCCGATACCGATGTCCGTCGCTACGTGAGACGCATCCCGACTACGCACGCACACACGCACGCGTTATCGCCACTTTAACGTGTTTCCTTTGTATATTTATTCATATAACTTCGTATACGTATAATCAGAGACAAACCATGGCCAAAAATAACACTCAAGCCTTCCTTAAATAAACTAAAAAAACAAATTGATAAGATGAAAGTTTTAATTTCAAATTGCATTATCAGTTCGTTCTAATATATTGTGGTACACGTTTATAATTTACTCAATATTTAATTTAATAATTTTCGTTTTTGCAATTCGTTGTTCGGTCTTCTTTAACAGAATAGTGAAGCATGTTAAAGTGGACAATCAATAATAACATAAGTCTTGTTTATAAGTTTGCCTTTTCGCGTCGACAAACAAAAAAACCACGTAACATCATCAAACTGTTATTCACGCACTCACTGTTCGCCAATAAACTATCACTATGTACGACACGTGATATTGAACTATTAAATATTTATAATACTTAACTTTATTCCTTAATTTACATGTATTTATTTTATAGTAGGCCGTCGTGCGTAACGGAAACCAAAGTAACAGAGTAATATGTCGACATCCGGCAGAAGAATTAGAATTCAAAGTATTGGCAAATAACAATGACAATAACAAATGTCAGCTTAAACTCGATTCAACGCGATCTGTAATACTAGTATGTAGTAATATTGCATAGAAAAGTGCTTAACTACAATTCCATAATATACTTAATATGCATATTTGCATCGCCTCCGTTGCATTCCATTCATGGTAAATATAATATCAGTCATTTTAACAATGTTAAACTGTCACTGAATATTGTGACGTGCATTCTCTACTCGCACACATCCTCCATCACACTCTTAACTATGTCGTTAAGTTTTTGCACTTACACGTTACACGAACTTTACAATTATGCCGAAATATTTAGTTTTAAATATTTTTCAAAGTTATGAAGTTTATTAAAATGTAACAATATAATAATTAACCCTTAAATGCACATTGTTGCCAATTGTCTACATTAATTTTCACATAAAATTATTTAAAAACCTTAGTGTCTGCGTTCGCACAGGACTTTCACGTGCTGAGTGCATTAAATGCAAGGTTGCTTTGTGTCATAACAAAAATCGGAATTGATTTTATTATTTACGTAATCTATGACAAATTCCCTATAATATTTTATTAATTCGAAACAAAAAATCATGCATTTAAGGGTTAAAGTGAATGTAAATTGAAAATGTATTAATAATTTTATAGTAGCTCGACATAATACAATCACAGTCCGCCTGATCTTAAGCTAGAGTGCGATTCATAAGCTAAAACAACAGCCGCAACCTCCGCTATGCCGGCTTAGAGCAATGTACATTCGCATTGTTCAGGTAGACTAGGCACATTCATCTCGTTATACAGGACTATTATCAAAATACCGAAACGCGGCTACGTCACTTTACACTGGAGACTGATAACCATCATCAGTCTGCCTACCACTCTTTAATTTCCACATACGAAGTGATTAAAACGGGTAATATGCGTGGAAGCTTTAATTTATGTATTCAATGAATGATTGTAATAATTCGTTATGCTATGTATAGAGAATGGCAGTGTTAGAGCACGTTAATGATGTAGATGCTGGATGGTGGATGCAGCAGGGTGAGATCCGTCGAATTTAATGACGTTTCGCGCACAATAGTCTATGCTCGTTATAACTCACAATAGGATTCCGTCAGAATAATGATCATCGAATTATTTCATCTGTTAATGTTACTAATGCACTGGGATTCGTAGTTATTTAAAATACAAACATATTATGTAGGCATATCGAGCCAGAAAGGTCGTGTCAGTTGTCGCGGCTCCACTGACCGAGGCGACCCTGGACGGATTGTTCTTCGTGACGTCTCAAACATATACGCTTTCTCCCGTTCAATGCGAACGAGTGGAAGTACGTTCGCCTGCTATACGCCAATCGAATTTAATACTTTATGAGTATAGTTATTATTTCAGTTTGCCCACTGGGGTGGGGTTGAGCCGGCATAGCAGAGGGTACTATTGTCTACATTACATTTGTTGCTGCCTCTCAATTACACTATAACCTAACAGACGCTCCGGTTACATGATGAATTGTTATTTTGAAAAAAAAAAACATTAACACGTAGCTTTAAAATAGAATAGACGGATGTATTCTACTCGTATCTATACAAAGTTGTGATTCTTAATTCATAGTGCAGTTGATTCAGTCACGTTCTAATATGATTCGTATGAAAAACGACCGGATAAAAGGTGATATAAACAAAAACGTTCACCCGGACAGATGTATCCCCCGCCTGACTAATAGTGACACATCCGGGAACAAACAGAAGATTAATAATTATGTTATTTCACAAATATAGCCTATTTGCGGAAGTTCACGACTTTTGGGGATAATGAGTAACGATGCTATTTCTATAATTATTGTGCAAAATTAGTGCGGTGGAATAGCGAGTCCGGTCACAGCGGAGACGACTATTAGCAAAAATAAGTTTCTGCAGGTAACAGTCGCCTCCGCTGTGCCGGCTACTTTTAAAAATGCGCTCTCTGAAGACTATTATTAGAATGTGTAATGACACAAGTACTATGAAAACATTGAAAGTTATTTTTTTATGAAAAACTTAATAAAAAACACTGTTAAGTGTATTTCCTACGATAGAGGTTTCTTTGTTCGGGCGCACGTACGTGCTGATGGTGGTACCCTATCGATACATTAATTATATACTGTCCAATACTAATGTGCATTCGTTGTAATCGGTATGCACCGTACAGTAGCCTCGTGTGCCATTTATTATATTTTCTACAGAATGTAAAAAAAGCAATCCGTTTTTTTTATTAGCTTTATTAAGATTTCCATGTAAAATGGAGCCGCATTGTAGTACCGAGGCAGTACCATCACTCGGACGTGGTGCGTGTGACATCGGCACCTTCAGTATCACCTATGATTAAGCATCAACTCGGATATATATATTCGTCTCTTCTAGACGCGAATGTTGCCCGGACACACATTTCTCTGTAACTGCTAGAGTTCTGCTGCGTTCTCAGGTGGTGGATAGAGACACCCCGGCACCGAAATGGTGGAGTAGTTATTTCGTGTTTCTGTGACAGGCTCTGAATAGAATAGTTGTGTCGACGCCGTAGTGAGCTGTCATGGCGCTCGTCAATATCGTTTTATTTAACCACAAAGAATTTAATATTACTCGTAGCTGCTCTTTCATCGCCGGGACACAACTTCGCAAGCTTTACTTCTACTTTAGGCCTGATCCGACGCAATCATTCGACCCGCATATCGACTCGCCCCACTTCTTTTATTACCTGTAACGTGTTAATTATGAAAAATGTAATTTTACTCATCACATACTTCTATTTTACTTAGTACTGCGAGTGAAGGCGTGAAGGTCCAGTGTTTAAATCTCCCAAAATTCCAACCGGTACTAATGTAACTTCGTCTTTTCTGCGTCTAGGTAGCTATTACAATGATAAGCAGACTGGTCATGATTATTCCCTGTCGTACCGTCTATCGACCATCACTTTGAAGTGGAACTAACTTACGATCTAAAAGACTCATGTTCAAACCTCGCTAAATTTAACCGGTAGCTTAACTTTATGCGCTCAGTGGTTATGGTATATAACACAGGTATTAATTACAGATTGACAATCAGATTGGCCACCTTCACTTTCAAATGTAACACCCGTGATCTTCATTTTCTTAAGCCGGCATAGCGGAAGCGACCGCTATCTGTAGAAATTTATCTGTGGTAGCAGTTGTATTCGTTCCGCACTCTAGCTTAATATTGGACCGAATACGGTCACATTTCGCACTACTATTAAAAAGGGGTCTAAATCGCAGGGTCGAATATGAACAAATTCTTAGTTTTACCCTTTGAAGAGAAAATCTATTACATTATCCAAGATAGCGAAGTAACAATATAGCTGTGAGGAAATTTTCATTTTGAGAGGTGTGAGAGAAACAACGAGGTGTTAAGTGTACTGCTATACCTACCTATAATATTTATTACGTTTGTGTGCAATTCACATTGTACTTCTTATATCAGGTATGGCATGCATCATACTGCAACACTCCACACCATCGCTTTCATTTTGAATGTTTTAATCATAATAATATAACGTCGTTTTGAACATCTCGCCCAGTCCGTCCAGTCTCGCCACAACCACGAGACCTTCGAAATATTCGCACTCAAATTAAATAATTTAAAAAAAAAGTTTCAAAACATTCAGAACGGTCGTATCCTAACAAGTACGAGCCGGTACCAATGTAACTTTGTTACAATATGTAGATACTTTGAACGCTCTGTGGTTATGATATAGGTATAGAAGAGTACCATCACTTGCATCATGCGTAACACCAGTGAAGTGACGTAATAGCATTTCGGGAACACAAGTGTACACTGTCAACGTGCACATATTTCTCTGCAGTAGTAGCAGTTATGTCCGTTCATTCATCGCACTATGGGCACTATGGGCACGTTTAACTATTTAATTATAGTTCCAGAGTCCAACTGAATAGTGAAATTAATCGTCTTTGTGATAACACACACCCGCACACCCACATTTGTTCACTAATTTATAACTAGTGTCTTGAAATGAGTAAGGAGCGGCGGCGGCGATACTCTTTGAACAACCTCATAATATAAATACGGGGGTATGTTTAAATAAGTGGGAATATATCATTGTTAAATGGGGTAGGTAGGCGGTTGGTTCGTCGATTGATATAAAGCCATGTTCAATTAAGCATTTATTATATTTGTGAATTCGTATTTAATTTCCAAAAACAAAACAACATTATTTTAGTTATAATAATACAGTAATTGAATTGCAGAAAGAGACCAATTTTTGGAAGAAATTCAATGAAAAAGCTAAGTAATTCCTCCAGCATTTCGTCGGCAGACAATAATTATGAAGAAAAACAAAGAGCTCGCATCGCTACTGTGCACAATTGATGCGGCTATTTATTATTACAGCTAACAATAAATTTTAATTGAAATCAATGATTAGCTCAGTCTACTGGGCTGCGGTAACTGTACACCCGTAACTGTACAACCTAGTCACGTTACGTCATAGCGGAGGCGACTGCTGCCTCCGCACATTTCTCTGCAGTAATAGCAGTTATTTCGCTTTAATTAATCAATTAATAATTACAAGTACCGCATCATTTTTATTACGACAAATATATGTTTCGATCTGAACTCGTGCCCTGAAGCGGAGCACTGCTCGCATGAAAAGAACTTAATTTTGTATGAACGAATTCGCCTCCAAATTATCAACCGTCACCACCACCACCACCACCACCACCACCGCCACACACTCGTTCAGCAAAAACTTAAATTAAATAACTTACTTAATTATCTCTTAATAAATAATAAGACATTTCTTGTACAGTTTATAAATGTAAACACATGTTGACGGTTATTCAAACAGGATTGAACATCCTGTGTAGCCGTGTCAGCGAGAGAGTAGAGTAGAGTGGAACTTTCCTATGTTAATGACACTTTTTTTATTAAATGGCGCTCGAATGTGCTTTCTAATATTATACGGGTACATTATAACTGCATAGTCCAGGTCCGCATCGTAAGCGCATCTCTTCTACGCAAACTCAACGTATATTCTTCGACAGCGGTGATCGTAAATGCACTATTAATTAAATTATATTTATAAAACAGTCCTTAAGCGACGACATGACAACAAGGGATTTTGAACGTTGAATATTTGTATTTTATTTTACTTGTAAATAAAATAAACACTGTAAAATCCTTTAAAAGGTGTTTTGTGTATTTTATTTACTAGAAAGTTCGTTTAATTGCTGCCGGCTCTTCAGTAATTTTTCATGGAAAATTAAGATCTTTTCACCTTTAAATTGTTTCAGTCCGTCGCCGCCACGCCGCATCGCCATTCCCTTCAAAATAAACTAACATACATATACCACTAAAAATGATTTATTTAAATTATTCCGATTTTTTGAAGCAAGGGAGTAAATATTTTAACGCGCGGCAAAAAGTTTTAAAATATTTCCAAATAAGAGTATTTAAAGAAATGTACAAAATTAAAGTTATTATTCAACTTATAATTAGACCAATTACTAACGTTATATAATATAGGTAACTGTGAATCAACTGTAAAGTGACGGTCCCGGCACTATTGCGTTCTCAATGCCTGAGATTACTCAAATATAATTAATTGTGTAAATCCATCAGTTTGTTAACACACAAATTAATATCATTAAACATAAATGCTGCGAGTATCATCAATACGTCAACGCACGATTGAGTGCTTTAAACACGGACGATCACACTCTTCATCAATATTGAATCAAGTATTTCATCAAATAATCAAGACTCTCGAAAACTACGAAATAAATCTAATTAAAAATAACTAATAAAATAAATTAAATTCATATCGTTTTGTATATTCAAATAATTTGAAACAAATAAAACGCAATTTTGGTAAAAGCAATCAAATCAGTTCGTTTATACAACAATTATATGGAGTAATGGCGGCGTATTTAAGTGAATTAATATGATTAGTAGATGTGGCATCCCTCGAGTGACATACACGCGACCTTCCATCGCCATTATAACACGAGTAGTGCGCACTGAGAGCACCATGTACATAGACACGGTGTCCTCTCTGTACATATTCATCGTACATCAAAACATATTCTGCATACACAGAGGCAAATTCGTCGATTCGACATTTGTGAACGTAATATTAAAATTGTTCGTGTCGGCGATCGTCGTGGTGATAGTAGTGTTCGGCGTGTCGGACGTGTACCATTCGAAGGAAGCGTTCCTCTCGGGGTTCACGACCTTCCTGATGGTCGAGCACTGTCTGCTGATAATCGGCGCCTGGACGAGCAGAGCCTCCTTCGACATGCTGCACTCGCTCGACCGATTCTGCGGCGCGGACGAGCGATACTACGGCCGAATGGAGAGCAGAGCGTGCGTGGCCACCGCGGTGTCCTGTCTCTTGGTGTGCATCGACGCCGTCAACGTGATGCACATACCTCGAATAACGCCGGGAATGGCGTTCTGCATGTGGGCCGCGTTCTCCGCGCACAACTCCGACCTCATACTGTACGGTTTGTTCATCGACGGCATCAACTTGAGACTCGGCCGATTGGAGGTCGCCGCGTCGCCGTCGAGAGGGGCGATCATGTACAGATACATTATGAACGCTTTCGAACACTTGAACTTTTACTTTTATGTGAGAGTGAGTATACGAATAGGAGAAGAGAGTTCGCTTTATCTTTATCATGCTGCTCTAATACTCACATGACCGAAAGAGCGGCGAATAAATCTAATGTAAAATTAATGTTTCAGGTTTTTATAATAATAATTGTAATATTTCTGTCGACGTTGATTTACCTAGTGATCGCATTGTTATCTGATGCGTCTATGGTGAGTATTAGAACGCATGCGCACCCGCGCCCGAGTGACGCTCTTATATTATTATGTATGTTACAGTTGAACGAACTAATTGTCATAATAATGACGCGGGAGTTGATATCGATCGGTTGTTTGTTGTACGTGTGCGGTGCGGCTGCGCACAGTAACACCATATGCGATTATATTATATTTCGGCTCACGAAAATATATACTTTGCCATCAACATTCAATCATAAAAAAAGTATGTATAATGTTACATTCTATATACTTAATACTCAGTTCTCAGTAGAAACTCTCGCCAATGAATACGTCACGGCCACGCCACGCCACGCCACGTATAACAGGAGCACAATTAAGTAACATTTATTACAGTAAAGCATAATTGGCAGACTGATGATAGTTGTTAGGTTAGTCTGTCGTATGTAGATGACGCCTGAACGCGTGTCTGGAGCTGCTTGGAAGTAACCCGAGTTAGGGTATAATGATATTTGCGTCCCCTCGAGCCGGCACAGCGGAAGCGACCGCTGCCTTTTGACATAAAGGTGACAGTTGTCTCCGTTCATGGATCGCACTCTACCTTAGTATTATCATAAAGTAATGAATACATAATGTATTATTAATATAACATAGTATGTATGCAATTACATATATAATTTGTATTTCAGAAAATGGACCGGGTGATCGTGTTTACAAATTGATGACATACGTGAACGAGATGAGGCCCAAATTCTTTGCGGGACAGGCTATCGTATTGAATTTCGTAACGCCGATCGCGCTTTTGGACGCGAGTGCGACCTATATACTTGTGCTGATACAATTCTATATCGACTATATGTAATAATAATAATATAAATACACGAGAAAGAGAATGTGCGACACGTCTCTCTCTCTCTCTCTCTCTCTCTCTCTCTCTACAAATATTAAAAAGGATTATTTCCTTTCTCATTTTTCCTCATTGTCAGTAATATATTATTTTGAATGTGACATGAAAAGGCCTGTCCATTTGTCATCCGCGAGCATCCAGCGCTCGCCTCCGTCCGCGTCCCTCGACCACGGACGACTCTTCATGTCACTCGCTATTTTATTATTTCACACGTACACTCTGAGATTTATTCTATTCTATTTTCGGATTTGACATAATAATAATGGAGAGCGGCGACCTCTGATCGGCGAGAACCCTCTTCTCGCTAAATACTGACCAATCATCATATTATATAAAGCTAGCTTACCATTCACCCACTGACTGACTGACTCGCATCGTTCTTGGAGCACTTGTCGGGGGGTTAGCGAGACAATATATAGAGGAGGCCCATGCGAACTGCGACCGATGAGAAATGTTTTTTTTATTTAAATTTACTCAAAAAAATCAGGCACAAAAATACTTTTGCCACAAAAAGGCCCTCCGCGGGCATCTTGCGCCCGTGGGTACGAACACTATTTTCAATTATACATATGATATGATACTAGCGCTACCTTAGTATAGGCATCATAATAAATTAATAAAAAAGTCATTTAAATATAATTATGTCATCGAATCGTGCGTCGAAACATTAAAAACACACATATAGTGTGTTCGATCTTGCGATATTTTTTTTGAGGGTAGGTACTCTGTTCGCTGTCGATGTAAGTAGCCCGCGGCGAGTCGCGGTGTCAGTCTCGTCGTGTCCTCGGTCGATCAACGTGCGACCAGCAGCCGTGCTGCTGGAGCTCCTCGTAATCATCATCAAGAATAGTCCATAGTAGTGCATAGTGAGAATAGCCGTGCTATTTGAGTGAGTGACTTTCGTTGTCCATTGTGGCCGTGCCACACGCAGTCGTACTGTTGGTGTAAGACTTCGAAGCAGCCCATCATCGTGCCAGGAATCGTATTCCTCAGGACGTTCGCTAAATCGTAATTACCTGTATGTGTACGCGAGTGACTACCACCAGCTAACTCTACCAGGACCGAGGAACCAAGGCTGTACCATAAGCTCAAGGTGGTGTGAAGGCAGGTCAGTGACCCTTGTATTTGTCCTCGTAAAAGTATCGCAAGATCTTGATTCCTAGTGCACATACATTCTGAGCTATCGATTCATAGGGTTAGGTAAATATAGCTGAGTTCCTACGAGGCTATTTGCCCCCCACATAGTGTGTATGTGTACTTGTGTGGGTTTCCAAAACATTAGAACTCTCGTATGCTAAATAAATAAATAATAGTGAAACGAATTAACTCATTATGTTGCGATAGCAGACAGACGTATGAAGCATCCGCCCTCCACTCCTCGTTTCACTGATGTGAGATGTTTTAAAACACACAATAAGAGTTCAATGAACAAAGACGTTTCATAAAGATATCAGCGAAAGGAAACAGATCGTTACCTTCGCAGAATGCTCTTCATTCGACAAATAAATTATATTGCACTATGACAAAATGAACTTTATTCTCGATTAAATAAAAGCTATATTCGTATGCGCCTTCGCCTCCATATTATGAAAAAAAGTACTGACGACTTCCTTCACTGTTTCTTCCGGTATACGTAAAGGATATGTTATTAATAATAATTGTAAACAGTTCCCTAATACTACATACTCCACGTTAGAAAGCATGTGGAAGTCAAAGCCAATTGTGAAACAAGCTTGCAAATTACACACACACACTGATTAAATGTGTAGGCAGAGACACGCGCTGTTCAAGCACTAAATATTATATGTCATCAGTTTCGAATTGAATTTGTTTTTTGTCTTTTATATAAGGAAATGTCAATAAAAAGCACACGCAGGCTCCATCTCATGTCAGATCATCAATCATACGTAGAAATTCATTTCTTCATGTAGAAAATGCAATTCTTTTTCGCATCTGTTCGAGTCGCCATTAATCAAACAGACAAACATTGCAGCTTTATTATTTGTACTTTTTTAATTAAATCAGAAGTAGTTTATTATATTCTGTTAAATGAATTATAATTTATACATTTTTGCTGTATTTTTTTGCAGTGTTCTTTTTGTGTGGAAATGAATAGTGAGGAGGGCGTTAATGAGATCATTAAAACTCATCCGGCCGTCATCCCATCATACAACAATAATTACTATGACCACTTTGAATTCACATCAAATGAAATCACAAAAACCTCCGCAGCACCGTCCTTATTCACTTTTACTTTTAATTAAAAGAGGAGTGGCGTGGTGCAGACTGGTCATGGATTATTATTCCTCCGCTCTGCACCACCGTGACCCGTGAAACTGTGAAATACGGCTATAACCATTGATATATACAACTAGATGTGCAATAACGCTCCCAATGTGACGCGAGAGAAAATATGACCGCAGCCACGTTTAGGTTCTCTGTCAGTTAGTATTTGACTTGACGGCAACATTGTCAAATCGTTTCAAGCGACCTACGCTTTTTTATGGCAGATGTATATATCTCTATGACTATAACTAAGTGCACACTCGGCTCATCGAGCCGGCATAGAGAAGACGGCCGCTGCCTGCAGAAGTTTCTGCACTTTACCCATCAGGCTGCACCGGTGCACACATATGCTGGAACACCTGCTATAAAAAATGAGATGGAGTCACGTTACAGAAGTGAACATAACATGGAGAGAGAGAGAGAGAGATGCAGAAAAAGGGAAATGGAGAAGAAATGAGATAGAACATGACTTCGAGAAGGACAGAGAATGAAGGGGGAAAGCTTAACGATCATGGTGACGGCGTTGAAGACGTTTTTTCACAGTTTACCCCCCAGCAGCCGCATAACCTACGCAATAAACAAAGTGCACTCATTTCTTTAAATAAAACAACACACATGAAAAAATGTATTTATAAGATAGTTTAAGAACAACAGACAATAAATTAATATACAATAACATTATGTGTCTGTGTGTGTGTATGATCACGCCTACGCACACACACGCACACAGATTAATTACAATTAATACACAATTCATAAAAATAATATTGATCAGTGATGTCTGATTATTTGCAGACATTATAAAATATTAAATATAATCAAAACTGTTGATAGCATTAGTATTATGTCCCAGTCTGCCGTGTCGGGGGCAGCACCGCCACTTGCGAATGTACCCGTATAGCCTTGCGGTTCGGAAGCACTATACCGAGAGGAGTGTGCACTGTCAATCTGGATGGTGTACATTCGTCTCCTCGTGTCGGCATAGCGGTGGCGACTGTTGTTGAGATATAATTAATGAAATATTATAGTTTAATTCATATTATTAAAGTTTAAATCTAAAGGGACGGATGAGGGATTATAACAATGAACGCTCGCCATCGCCGAATAAATAACAAAATAACAATTTACAACAAACAACATTATGAGCTAACGTTCAAGTCATATATAAATTCAATACTTATTTGTGTACAAATAATAGTATATTGAACATGGCTTTTTATAGTTTATACTATTTCAATTACTTTCCTTCCAAACAGACTGAATTTGCGTCACACGCACGCACACTTCTTAATAGTATCTGCCGTTCATTTGGAAGGGAAAATTCTTGTTGCTTGTTACGAGTATAAATCATATAAATCATCATACATAAACATTGTCTTAATCAATAACTACAGGATATATTAAAAACCCATAAAATTTAAAACTGTTTATAGCTACATCAAAAATACTATATGTATAACAAAATGAAATAATTTACCGGGCTAAGACGAATTTTTAAACAAACAAATAATTAGGATAAATAACATAATTGAGACAAAAAAATAAATATTGAGACATGTATTACTGAAGACGCGGCTGTAGGGGTTTGTCAAGACAGAACATTAAAATTACTCGTATACTTAATAATGCATCAATCATATACACTTTCATAATAATAAACTGTAACTTTATTACAACGAATAACAATCAACAACAACATTCAATTGCATTATCTTAATATAAGTTGTGCAAGAACATGTATCGTGTACCAAATACGAGAATTAACACACATTCTATATAACCTAACCACAACCTTAACCAGCTTTAAGCACGAACGGACGTCGTCGTTGTTTCAATATGTTCTTAACACCGATAACATAAAGTCCACTTTCAAATGAAAATGCCAATCGTTTCGGTCGACTTCAAATAACAATAAATTCATAAGAAAACAACAAAATTTATATACAACTTTCCTGAACACTCCTCGTCGATGTGAGAAGCGGTGCTCTCCTCGCGCCCTCCCTCGCACGCCCGAGACTCCGGCCAGACTGCATTATAATATATATGTATGTTAGTCTTCTACAACATATATTAACTGGAGTACGTTCGAAGAAGAGAAACATCAAGCCGAACATTCGAGCCGTCACCGTCACCGTCGTCGTTCTATGAATGATAAGGTATACTTACAACACTGTTTCGCACACGATGTTGTTCATCTGCACTGAATTGCCTCTCATAATCGGGATATCTCGCGTCCGACATTTTCATATATATACTTTTATCTATAACACGATTATATTAAATTAATTTAGAAGGGCGTCTCACTATCGAGAGGCTCGTGTGACTCGTACGAGTGAGTCGCGTGCACCTGTCGACCTGCACCATAGTCGTCACGTCGCCTTCGCGGACATCACTCTGTGATAGCAATCGTTGTCACTTGTACAAGTAATAAATGCACGTTTATATTCGTTTTGAGCATGTTTTTATTGAAAGTATGTTTTCTTATTAGAATTGGAGAACGTTGTCTCCGTCCTTCATTCATTATTCATGAAAATATGCAAAATCCGACATGAGTACTCATGGATGTATGAACAATGTGTTTTTGCATTTATTCAGCCGAACACATTCCAATGTTCTGCTTTCCTATGTGAAAGCGAATGAGTGAGTTGCAATATTCGGCTCGTTTCCGGATCGCCACCCGCACCACAGGGCAATAGTGGTGTGGACAAGACATCGGCTGAATCTCGACAGACTCGGCTCCACTATACTATTAACATGCGCTCTATTAACTAATTCACAGTAATCACAAATTTATATAAATCCGCATAAATTAACAACATTTTATTTATTATTATTATGTACTCAGTTGTAGATAATATTGATTCATTTAAAAATATATACTCGTATAGTGCGCCGCCGCCCGCGCCCTCATCAGCCTACCTATACCTATAGTTCTTAGAAATGGGATAATTCATGCTTTTCAATATTTTGTAAGAAAAGTCCAATTAATTACGACACAAATTAATAAATATAATAATAGACGTTAATAACAAAGGAAGTTGGAAGAAAACCTAAGCAAAGGATAATGCCCATTTGATATCAGTTTGTAAACAAAACAATATTTAAAAAAAAATTATAAATTAATTTATTTCAATTATATCAACACATCGTTTACCAATCAATAGACAATGTTTAATTACGTAAAAAAACAGTTATCACCAATTATTAAAGTATTTAATATAATAATAATAACCTCAAATATTGCATTTTAAAAAAGTCTAATTACTGAATAACCCGGGTGAAAAAACTAAAACTAATCGGTGATAAGGAATGCAGATTTATAATTTTACAAAATTAACTAAAATTCATTGACAAACTCCATCAAATGGCCATTCTCCTTTAGGCATTTCGTAAATTGACAATTAGGCACCTAATAGCACCTAAATACTCACCATAATAGGACGGTATAATATCGGGGTCCGCGTCCTCCGTGCCATCCGATTTGTCAATATTCACAAAAGTGGGACCCTCACAACCACCCAAATACTCGAACTTCGGGGACTCTGTTACGCCCTCGCTGAAACAACAATATTATAATAACATTGCCTCATTATAGGGGTGTGTGTGTGTGTCACTCGCTCTGCCCATCCCGAACTACGCGCCTCGCCGCCATCACGATATGTAAATAACATACAAAATGTAAATTCAATGAGATTATTGAGTTAGGAAATATTCTCCCAAAACCGTCGTGTAAATGTGCTCGCAATTAAGCAACTTCCACTAATATTATTATTAACTTACTTTTGATACTTTTATGGCAAATCTAGGGACGGTACACAACATAAAATAGTATATTTTCTATATGTTTGTGATGTTATTAATTTATTGGTATATGATTTTGTTTGTGAAAGCGAACACTCAACGAACAAAGAAACTTTTCTTTTGTCTCCGCTTTCGCTAATGATACAAAACAATATTCATCATTATTCTTCTTACGACCACCAAACAACACTCGCCCCGACCTGAACCTGCACGGGTCGCACGCCATGTTCGCACACCCTCCGTGTAAATAGTGCATTATACTCACGACATATTTACATTTTTCTCGTCCGTTCTCTTCTGCTTGGCTGCGTTCTTCCTATACAAGGCGGCGAGCACCGCGCACACGGCGGCGGCCAACAGTGCGGCCGACGTCACCAGACCGACTAACATTGGTGATAGTGAGAGCGGCGTGTCTTGACCTGCCAACGACTTATTCCTATTATTACTGATTAACACTTTTCATGCTTCTTTTGAGGAATCTTTTCAGCCGACCGCGGTGGCCGCGAGACTGAGCTCTTCTGATTCGTCCCAGTTATCATAAAATAGTACTTTTGCGTACTTCTAAAACGATGACATATACAAAACAAAACGCATAAAATTTAGTTAAAATTAAATGTAGTAGTTACTCGATAAAGTTACAAATTTAAAGAGTGCCATTATAAAGTGAAATACTCACCAATGTATTTATCGGGTGCCATGTGCGGTGATTTGTACATCGTGATGACGTCACTGCGCCCCTTCGCATTCGCAGCATATATTGACAATTTATACGCAATCCTCGCATCCAAATCGTATACATCGAAACGTGTCACATTACTCGATATGTTCACTTTTATCTAGGAACAGAGAAACGCGTTCGTCTCGACCGGAGCTGAACACGTGTCGAGATCGAGAGAAACATGCCATCCTCACCACGTCCGCGGGCAGCTCGGACACCTCCATTATGAACGTCTGCTTCAAGCCACCGTCGAAACCCTCCGTACACTCGACACGAACACTGACATGCCTCTGCGTCACTATTGTGCAATTGTTCGGTGATGCCGGACGACCTGCGCGAACGGAAACACTATATTGTGCGAGATCTATACGAACAGAAACGGTCATTACAATTGATAATAATTAAGTAAGAAGATTTAATAGTGTGGTTCGATGGCACCCAGCCCGTGTAAACTACTGGATCAGTCGACGGCTTTTCGTCGTGTCGACTCTCACGTCCCAAACCCGATATGGAATCATACGAAAGCCTCACCTGCCATGACGACTCTAAACAAACACGGCGTCTTCTGAGCGCCTATACTATTTTTGGACCGACACGCGACCGTACCGAAGTCCTGATCAATGAGCGGTGTGTAACTCAACGTAGACGTGAGGCCGTCGTTCGTATATAAACTGTGAACCATTATGGTGGATCGTTAACATCGACGATGTCACATCGCTACCGAATCTTCATGCCGATCGGTAAAGTGAAGAGATCGAACGTCCCTTTCGCAGCTTCATTCATGATTAGTATAATGAAATTGTCTTCTTGAAAGCGAATACATTTAGCGGCTGAGGAACAGCACATTCTTTGAATTTAGTAATCATTATTTGTGCTTCTTTCGATGTTTAACAATGAATGAAACGTATTAAGTGCAAATGAACTCACTCTGCTGTGATGTGACGCTGCACGCCGGAGTCACTGAAAGTCCAATAGAATGCGCTCGGCGATGGAGACGCATCCACTTCACACAATATCGTAACAGTCTCCAGTTTCAATGTACCATAAACATCGTTAGCATCCGCCCTCTTACATTGTGGAGCATCTGATCACATTATTATTATTTTGAAATCCCTCCTCGGTTTTTGCGCTCCTCAATAATCACTATCGCGTTTGTTTGATCGTTTTAGCCCCAAGTTTAGAATGTTTATTATCCAAATCTGTTAAAAAACTCGCTTCAAACGCCTAACATAAATTGCGTAACATATACGTTATATGTCGAACCGAGAGACATAATGATTACAGATATAATGAGTAAACGTGCGTGTAAGTGAATGTGTACTCACAGGTGACGAGTAAATTGACAGAGTTGCTGGTCGCCCTCCCCTCACTATTGAGTGCCATACAAGCGTAATCACCTGAACACCTCTTACCCACATTCTGTAACACGAGACTCTGCTCGCTCAGGATGATGCCGACTGTACCGTTCTGGTGTATCTCGACGCCCTGCGAACGTTACCCATGTTATTGAAGATGCCGAAGCATTTGTCTATGATATCGCCGTCTATGGACAATAATTATAACTCGCGAAATCACCCACAAATAACTATAGAGACTGCACCATTGCAGTCCAAATTACTTCATAATTTAGCCGCGACATCGACTTTCGGGACTTTCATTAGTTTTGAAGCGACCTACGCTTTTTCATGTCAGATGTATGAAGTTTGCACCTCTAGTATATATCTCTATGATTGAGGCCTTATTTAATGGGAGAATTTATGAGGTACGTACAATTAAAGAGAGGTTTTATGCCTAGATATCGGCTGGGAATTAATTAAAAATATGACAAATGCGCAGACTTAGAAATCGGTGAATCGGTCAAATGAGACTAATCTTAAATATTTAACCGAGCGATGCAAAGAATAAGGCACAGATAGCATTAAAATAAGTGAATCAACTCACATCTTTATACCAAGCGAGGCGATATATCTTGGGGTTAGCTCTGACGTTGCATTCGAAGTATACATCGTCACCCTCCTTGATAGCACCAGGATTCAGGTTCATTCCCATTCTGAGCGAGACGATCGGAACAACTGAGTGGCAAAATGTGGGCATATGGATGGATTATTTTAATATAGTTACGATTGAATATAATAGTTTGCATTATGGTTATTTATTAGAATAATGTTGTATAGTTGTATGTTACTGTTGGGGAGAAGAAGCACAGTCTGCTGGTTAAATAATATTCATATCTACTTCCATATTCGTTTATTTCTTACACCACAATAAAATAAAAACACTCTCCTATAACAATTCAATCGACGCCATATTACACACACACGGAAAAACAAAACCATCTTAACTACCAAAGACTAACTATGCCATAGATAAAACATGATGTTGCTATTCAATACTCCTCCTCAACATCATCAGTTTTATCAACTATACCTAAACTACAAACATGCCTATTAAAAGAACTCTTCGCTAAAGGCTTTGTAAAAACATCTGCTAACTGTTCATGGGTATTTATATACTTTACATTTATTACACCTTCCTCTACTTTCTCCTTGACAAATCTATATTTAATATCAATATGCTTCAAACGTTTCTGATCAGGATTTTTTACAGATTTTATAGTACTCTGGTTGTCTTCAAAAATAACAATACTACTGGTTTGTATCTCTAATTCCAATAACAATTTCTTAACCCAACATGCTTCAACACTTGCTTCACAAAGAGCTACTAATTCAGCTTCTGTGGTACTCAAAGCCACACTTGTCTGCTTCTTAGACTTCCATATAACGGTATTATTAAACAATTTAAACACATATCCTGTAGTTGACTTTCTGTCATTCTCTCTCGCCCAATCAGAATCTACATAACCAATTAATGGTATATCACACTCATCTTTCACATATCTTAATTTATAATCAACTGTACCTTTTACATATCTCAATACCTTCTTAATACTCTTCCATAAACTTTCATTTGGCTTCGACTGATATCTACATAAATAATATACTGCTGTTGCTAAATCTGGTCTAGTACCTACTGTTACATACATTAAAGAACCTAATAACGACCTACACATTCTCTCATATGACATATCCACATCAAACTCCTCATTCATTATAAAATTTACATCCATTGGTATATCTACACTTCTACAATCATTCATACCATATTTTCTTAAAACATTTTTCAAATATTTACTCTGATCCATCATCAAACTATTATCCTTCTTCTCAATTGAAATACCTAAGTAAGTTAACTTATCAGATCCCATATCTTTCATTCTAAATTGTGAACTCAAAAACTCTTTAACTGAATCAATCTCTCGTGTATCACTTCCCATTATCAACAGATCATCGACATACAATAAAATATACAAATCTTCTTTCATATACAAACAAAAATCATTCTCTGATCATTTAAAACCAAACTTTCTTATTGTTTCATTAAAACATTCATACCAATATTTAGGTGATTTTCTGAGACCATACAAAGACCTATTTAATTTTAACACATAATTCTCTTTAACTGTTATGCCTACTGGTGGTTTCAAAAATACTACTTCATCTATCTTTCCATATAAAAATGCTCCCTTTACATCCATTTGATGTATATGATAATCTCTGTAAGTTGCAATTGAAAGTAATATTCTTAACGTTTGTAATCTCAATACTGGCGAATATATCTCATCAAAATTATTCTCTTGTTGAAAACCCCTAACTACTAATCTTGCCTTCTTAATAATTTCATCACCTACATACTTCTTAGTAAACACCCATTTTGTATCAATCAATAATTTCTCCTCTTTAGGTTTAGGAACAACACTCCATGTCTTACTCTCATTTAATACTTTAATTTCTTCTTCTACAGCTTTCATCCAACCATCTCTATCCTCTCTTAACTCAATATCTTCATAACGCGTCGGTGTATCATCATTCATCTGTCCAGTATACAATGCAAACAACACTTCTTCAGAATCATTAAAATCAATCACATAATCTTTCATCCATCTCGGTTTCCTTATTGTACGGTTTGCTTTATCTTTCATCTCACTATCACTACTCTCCTGTCTAATCAATACTTCATTTTCCTCATTAACACAATCAATATCACCTTCTGATTCCTCATTGTTACTTTCCTCTATCTTATCTTTATCTCCCATTTCTATCACTACTAACTCCTCCTGTTTCTCACATCCTTCATCAAATATTACATTTCTTCCAACTATTACTTTATTTTCAGTTTCATCCCATAACTTATAACCTGCTCTACAATAACCTATCATTCTCAACTTCTGTCCCTTAGCATCCCATTTACTTCTCATAACTTTCGGTATATGATTATATGCGACACATCCAAAAACTCTTAAATTACACACATTAGGTTTCCGTCCTTCCCATCCTTCATACGGTGTATACTTCCTTCCACTCGTAGGGCTTCTGTTTATGACATATGTAGCAAAATATAATGCTTCTCCCCATAATTCCTTCGGTAATTTTGATTCTAATAAAATAGTACGTGCCCTGTCAACTATCGTTCTATTCATTCTCTCAGCTACTCCATTCATCTCTGGATTGTATGCTACTGTATATTGCATTAAGATACCATTATTGGAACAAAAATTCTTAAATTCCTGTGACACATATTCTTTACCATTATCAGTTCTTAATTTTAACAAATTTCTATCAAAATGTTTAGTAACGTAATTATAATAATCTCTAAATTTATCGAACACCTCTGACTTATTTTTTAACAAATATATTATGGTAAAATGAGTATAGTCATCAATAAAAGTAACAAAATATCTATATCCGTCAAATGTAGGTGGGTCCATAGGTCCACATACATCACTGTGCACTAATTCAAGAGGTTTACATGCCCTATATCCAGTTTTATTAAAAGGTAATCTGGTACTCTTCCCTATCATACATGATTCACATAACATTTTTGATAATTTAACATTTTTCAAATCACTCATTCCTTTGACTAAATTTTGTTTTGATAATAAATTCAAATCATTAATATTCAAGTGACCATATCTCCTGTGCCATAAATTTATAATATTTAAATCATTTTTGTTAGTGTAATTACAATCATTCTTAATAACTTTGGTGGTTAATGTATACAACGAACCTTCACTATAACCTAACATTATTAAATTACCATATCCATTGTAAACATATACTTTGTTGTTTGAAAACACTACTTTATGCCCACTATTTATAATTCTAGATACTGATAACAAATTCTTTCTTAATTCAGGCACATATAAAACATTTTTAATACTACAATACTGTAAACTACCATATATCCAACTCTTAACCTCAATGTCACCCATTCCTACAGCTTTCAATACGACATCATTTTTAGCTGCTGCAATAATTTTAGGAGTCTGTAAGTTTATATAGTTAGAAAAATAACTTTTATCATTCACTAAATGATCTGAACAACCGGAGTCTATACACCATAACACTTCACTCCTACTCGGACCTACCTCACTTCGCTCACTTATAAACACATCACTTATCTCCTCCTTCGTCCCGGCAACCAAAGAACACCCGGCTCCTCCTGCACCTCGCCACGATCCACCGTTCCTTCCTCGTACATATGATGAACCTCTATGCTGCCACGGTCCACGTCCACCATTCTGCCACTGTCCACGTCCTGTGTTCTGCCACTGACCATGTCCTGGGTTTCGCCACTGTCCACGTACTGGGTTGCTCCACTGTCCACGTCCTGGGGTCTGCCACCGATTAAAACCACCTGCCACATTTGCTCGATTCGGACATCTTTCAGCCTTATGACCACTTCGGCCACATGAAAAACATAAAAATGCACTCTCAATTTTGTTAGAACTATTTGATCCTTTTTTCTTTTCTTCCTCTCCTAGTAACCTATCCTTTACCAAGTGTAATGATATCTCACCCATTGCTTCCAACGCTGTTACTATGCCCTCATATGACTTTGGCATCGATAATAATATATAATTTATTTTTTCTTCTTCTGATAACTCACTTCCAGCATCACTCAATGTGGAAAATATCTCTTCTAATTTAACAAAATGCTGTTTCAAATCTGTACTCTCAATATAACGAATCTCTGTTAATTTTCTTCTCATAAATAATTTACTCCTAGTTCCTTTCTGCTTGAAATTTTTAACTAAATTTTGAAACATCAAATATGCTGTGTCTTTTTTAATATATTCTATATGACTATCCGCTACACCTGATATTAAAATGGCTTGCGCCTTCGCCTCAATTTTCTCATCTTTTAAATCACTATTAATTATCGCATCCAATACACCACTCTCTCTCAATATCGATTTAATTCTAAATTCCCATGCACCAAAATTCTCTCCAGCAAACTGCACTATATTTAATTCTTTTCTCTGCATTTTTAACAATAATTCTCAATATACTCATAACCTTTGTTAACTGCGTCACACGCCGCCACACTTTTTCACACAATATTATCGCGGTCTTGACTGGACTCTGTTCTGTGCTCTGGGCCCATAACCCTGTTGGGGAGAAGAAGCACAGTCTGCTGGTTAAATAATATTCATATCTACTTCCATATTCGTTTATTTCTTACACCACAATAAAATAAAAACACTCTCCTATAACAATTCAATCGACGCCATATTACACACACACGGAAAAACAAAACCATCTTAACTACCAAAGACTAACTATGCCATAGATAAAACATGATGTTGCTATTCAATAGTTACTTCAGAGCGAACACGACTCACAATGCACATTCAATTTCCACTTATCTTCAATCGCCGATGACTGTATGCGAGCGTTTTCAGCTCTGCACGTCACATACTTGTCATTGTCTTCAGCGGCAGGTGTCACTGTCAAGTAACTCGTCGTAGCGTTCAATTCTGAAAACTATATTTTGACATTGAGAGAAGGCGGCGTTAACTGACTCATTTGAGGGTAGTTATTCAAATGATTGATTTTAAAACAAATTATTTAACAATATTTTAGATTTGGAGTGCGTTTCGTTGGAAGTTTATATCGAATGGAGATATACATAGCCTGTATACTTTTCCTGTATAATTTTAAACCAGAAGGTATAAAAAAATCACCAAATTTTATTGTAGATATTGAACCCCTCTATCTGTTAAATACCGTTGACACCACCACTTACGGGACATACAAGTGTGGTATGGTGACATTGAAACATAATTTAAACTTTATGCTTTTATCTCTTCACTGAATCTAATGTTATATTTGCTAAAGGCAATTGAAGTTTTTAATGTTACAAAATGCCTGCGACCGACGCGACGCGATCAGACGCCACGCGACGCGATCAGACGCCACGCGACTGCCCAAATACCTACTCTACGTTCAATAGAGAATATTGTTTTAGAGTTGAATCGCAACAAACGAAAAGTTTATAAAAATGTGTAGTGAGAGTTAACAATAAGTTAAAATGTTATTTGTAACAAATTAATAACCATGATTAAATAAAAAAATAAAATCTAAACATTTAATTTCTCACATTTTTGCAAAATATTTAAACGAAGCTGGTGTAAAAAGAAATTTCAGATCGGTGGACTATTATTTTGGTCCCCTCGGTTACAAATAACATTTTAATTGGAAAGCCCTGTGTTTTCTCAATGCACTTAAATTAAAACACCACTGAAAAAAATTGTAAACACATTTTTTAACATTGTTTTTGTGTAAAAATTTTAAACTAGCAGCAATAAAGAAATAACACCAAGTTATATTGAATCCCTCTATCTGCAGAATACCATCCATCGATACCACTACTTACGGGACACCCTATATACACGTATATATCACAAGTTTATTATAAATAAATGATATTCTTAGAAAACAATGATCATGAAAATATTCTACTCAAAATATAAATATAAATGTAAAATGGAACTTACTGTTTTAACGTTTCTCTTGTGCTGCGCGTTGCCCAGCCACCACGTGATGACAGCGTCGGGTCTGGAGCCCACACTCTTACATTCCACCTCATAACTCCTGTCGGCTGACACGTCGCCCCGCTTGTTCAATATTTGCACAGTCAGCGGACGCACTGCGCACACACACGCGCATATTGTATAAAGCGGTCTCCACTAATGGACTGATAACGAAAGGCCTCTCCTGACTCACGAGTGTGACCCGCGACCCGAACCTCTCAGATAACTCGCGAGATCCTTTCTTACCGAATCTATTGACCAATTTTAAGAAAAGCCTTTTCGCCCGTTCCTTTCTTTTTTTTACAGAATTACCTCTCGATCGTCACCTCGAATGGCGGTGATTCATCTTCATGCGAGCGGTCCGAGCGGTCCGCGGCGCTATCGATGCCGATATACTCACGATCGATATCTAGTACGAGTGCGGCGCTCTCCGGCGGCACGAGCCGCGTATTCGACGCCTCACATATCAGCCTCTTGTTCAGGTGTCGTCTACCGATGTTCGGAAAGTGAAGTCTGTTGACGGTGAGCGCGCCCGCGCCGCCGCCCTCGGAACGCCGCTCGTACGAATCGTCCAATAGTGTGTTCTCGATATACCATCTCAGCTCCGGTTCGGGATCACCTGATCGTCACGCAGCATAGAGTGGGCGTCTCGCACGCCGACGTATCGACGGCGTTACGTATACCGATAGCCGTTCTCGCACTCACCTCCTCGCGCGTGGCAGACCAGGTTCAAGTCGCACCCTTCGGTGTACGGCTCCGGCGGTCCCGTCCGGTCGCTCGTTCTCGCGTCCAGTATTAGAGGCCGATTCGGTGGGACTGCGTTAATTGTCACAGGTTAATTGTTGATGATTCGTGAATTCCGACAAAAGTGAGGAAATAGTCAAAGAGGAAGCTAGCATTATTCTTTTCTCTCATATAATTTATTGTCGGCGAGCTTCGGGACAAAAGGACGAGCTCGCGCACGTCTTATACATATATACGAGAGATCGAGATATAGAGATCGTATTTTGCGTTAGTAGTAGGTAGTGGACGAATGTGAAAGGAGTGAATATTAAATTGATTGAAATCATTACCGATAACAGTAAAGTTGATCTTCGAATTCCTCGTCGGCGAGTTCTCGAAGTCGACTCTGCACCTGTATCGGCCGGCGTCCGACGCGAGCACGTCGTCTATGAGCAACAGCGCGGGCTCGACGGAGGCGCGGAAGAACGCTCTGTTGCCGAACACCGACGGCGACGACCACAGCTTCGGTCGGTGCGGTGGCCGACCGCGAACGTCGAAACTGCACGAACGGACGGCCCTTCGATACTCGCCTCGTGCAGATTCGTGCTGACGGATTGCATACGCACGTGTAGATGGGTTCTCCGCCGTTCTCGTCGAACCACAACACCATGCATGCGAAGTCGTCCGCTTCCGGGGCTCGTATGTCGCACGGTAACGCGGCCTTCCCGCCCGAGACGCCCTGCACGTGCGCCATCGGCACTGAACAGATGCATGTCGTTGTCACTATTGACTAATCATCGTATCACAGATTGGTGCGGCTTCCACAGCGGACAGATCGAGAGACGAAAAAACTAGTATAAATGCTATTATAATCTATTCAATTATATAATAATTCGCACTATCATTGCTAATCGAACGATCGCCAACTTGCATATTTGCAATTCAAGTTACTTTAATTTAATAAAAGCTTCTACTCTACTCTATTAGGCGTGTGGAACTTTTATTCATATGACGTCATAATTGAACTTTGCTCCGACATGTTTAGCATTAAGAGGAACGGCCCTTTTTTGAGAATACAACAACAATAATGTTTTATGTGCGAGAGGAAGGAACAAAAACTCGAATCGACTTTCGGGACTTGACATTGGATAATTAGCACCTCATTCGATTGAGATCTATGTTCAGACATATTCGGTCTGTGTCCAGTTAGCCGAAGTACTTTATTTTAATGTATGCGGGTGAATTTTTCAAGCGGGCTCTCGTGACCATATCCCAAACCATATGAGATACCGAAGAATGCTGAAAGAAGTCTCGATGCCGATTTTGATCAGAACTAAAACTGCATTATTTTTTAAAAATCCATTTTCCAAGCCTGGACTCGAACCCGTTCATTTTGAAAGATAAAACACACACTGCCTTTTTCGCTATCTCTTATAGTTTAGGATTTTACCATGAAAGCTCACTTGAAAAATTCACCCTTCATACGAGTACGAGCTTATCTTTTAGATGTTTATTGGAAATTATTTTAAAATAGAAACATTTGTTAGCGACATTTTCTATACTATAATTATTTTTAAAAAAAACGTACAGACTGGTAATGGACCCAAAATATCATCAAAATCCATCAAGAGTCAAGAGTCGAAAAAAGTTAAGTCCTCTTGTATGAGAATTTGATAGCGAACTCTAGCCTTAATAAAAGTTAATTTTTGAATAACTCAAAATTCCCTCAAGAAATCCTCTAAAAGGACCAGAACAAACAAACTAATCTGACTACAGAATGGTCCGCGACCGCGCCCACACCACCGCTGCACCGCCCCGCGCACAAAAGGCACTCATTCATAGATATACAATTTATATATGACCTTACAGCTCGATATATAGGGGTTAACATTCTACAATGCATACAAATAACAATGTGTTAACGTGTATAAACAAATTTGGGGTTAAAAAGGAATTATTTACTTACATACACACGTCATAGATAGATGCAACTCGATTATAACGTGTGATGGAAATCGTTCTCAAACAAACATATTTTTCAAGAGCCATCAAAATATGGTAAACATATTTTTACAATGGTGTTTTTTTTGTATGCTTTTTGTTCACATTCTACGAGATCTGATAATATGATAAGAGTGTTGCTGGCTCTCGTCGACTTATAATTCAGGTACATATATACACGAGTACGTTTCGTTTTGTTCATTATAATGATCTACTAGATGCATTCGTGTAATAATGGCTAATAAAAAGTTTCGATGTTAAGGAATCGTTGCTCAATATGTACATATCAAGACTAGCGAACACAAATTAAACATGAACGCAATACGATTCATTGAATGCCCAAAATCATCAAATTAATCATTATAATCATTTAGAACACGAACCTAGCCGCCGTCTTTTTAGCCATAGCCGATAGAGACATGCCTAATCGAACGAGCCAGAAGGAATCATTTGCACCACGAGGATTTGCTCTAAAATACGAATCAGCCATGCGTCCTCTGACCGTACAAGTAAACGTAATTAAAAAATTTTCGTTACACTTGGAACACTTTTTCATTCGGCCAAATAATTTTTGAGAACACGAGGGCCTGTTTTGTACAGCCTTCTCTGGACTCGTGAATGTCATATATCTCATTAAATGCTGAGTAACGAGCTCCACCTTTTCTGAAGACAATTTTTGCTTTCAAAGAGACTCATTTGTGGTGAAACACAAACGAACCATTCGTCACAGCGATTACTATTTTTTAACCGACTTCAAAAGGAGGAGGTTATCAATTCGTCGTGTATTTTCTTTTAGTGGTGATGTTCCCTCATATCTCCGCCGTTTGTGGACTGATTTTGATCATTCTTTTTTTGTTGGATCGAGTATAATATGTCGGAATTGGTCCGTTTAAATTTGAAAAAAATATTTCATCTCATCAGGGTGGGAAATTAGGGGAAGTTTCGTCGTTTGCGAACCGATTTTGATTTTTGTTGGATAGAGTATCTCTCTGGATTGGTTCCATTTTCCGAGGGTGGAAAATTAGGGGACCTCTTCTCTTCTTCTATTGTGAACCGATTTTGATGATTCTTTTTTGTTGGATAGAGTATGTCGCGGGATTGGTCCCATCTAAAGAAGAAAATATTCAATCTCTAAGGAAGGAGGAAAATTAGGGGTTATTTCGATTAATTTTAATGATTAATTTTTTATCAGGTAGGACTCGAGAGTGTCTGTCTATAAGCCCGCTACTCATCACATTTCAGATTATTATTTCATATATTATATTCATATTAGTATAGATATAGATTTACAAATTAATTGTCTACATATTAATTAGCAAGCATCTTTCTGAAGTCGGTGCATGCATTTGAAATATGTCCAATGTTTGAAACAATGCGGAGTTTCATATTTGGTTGGCACCGACTTCAGAAAGATGCTTGCTAATTAATATGTAGACAATTAATTTGTAAATAGATAATAAGCATCAAATCTTGTTTATGCTTACTGAATCGTGTGTGTACAGAAATGTTTTTATTATTTTATTTATTTAGTTAATTTTTTCTAAGACATTTGCCGTTCGCCGTCAGTTTAAGGCTCACTCAGGTTTGCCTCGATATATTGATTATTCATTAACTGATAGAGCCTTTTACATAATGACAATTCAGGAATGGAAGTGGGCCTGTTTGAATTCGTCCGTTGGCGCTCCCCGCTCGCGTGCGCGTAGTGTGTTACGGGCCTTATTGCTCAACAACATTACAAAACAAGAAAACATAATATTTTCCTCAATTAGCGCGGAGGAGGTCGAAAATTAGAATAACCGATTTTAATTCCGTCTCTTACGGGAGATTACCTACCTACTTTATTTTTCTCTTTCGAAATTAATTATGGATACTTTTATCTAAAATATAATAATAATGAATCGTTGCCCTCACTAATATATGAATTAGAATATTTTAGTAATAGTACCTTCATCGAGGCAGCAATTTATGTTATTTTTTATGCGTGTTCACCGATTTCCGATTTTGAGAAGATTTCAACAATTATATTATTATACTGAGATTGCAGACCGAGATAGAAGCGTGATATTTAATTATTTGCTTTTATTTCGCCATAAGATGACATTTTTTGCCTTAGAAAAACGAGAAATCTGGTCTGACTCGTTCCGCTTCCGAAACATCGCGCGCGGTCACTCCGACCCGCTCAAATAGAAGTTGTAAACATCTTTCTGACGAGGTACAAGTACCTCTTTTTTATTAACCGACTTCCAAAAAGGAGGAGGTTATATGTTGAAAACGGCTGAACCGATTTCAATGATTCAAATTGTACTGTGTTAAGCGGCATCCCATAGTGGTCCCATATATTTTTCTAAGATGCACAGTGTGCAGTTTTTTAGTAAAACGGAAAAAAAAGTCAGTTTGTAAAATTTTTCTGCTCCGATTTGCTTGAAATTTGGCATACATGATGATGATGAAACACGTGTTTCAGCATTTCTTGAAATTCAATTGAACATTGAAATTCTAAGGGGGTGAAACGGGGCAAAATGGGTTGAATTTTTTTTAGTCAGAATTATTTGAAATTTGGCATACATACTTAACAACATAAATAATGAAACACGCGTATCGGCATTTCTTGAAATTTAACCCTTAAAGGGGTGAAACGGGGTGAAATGGGTTGAATTTTTTTCAGTCAGAATTACTTGAAATTTGGCATACATACTTAACAACATAAATAACGAAACACGTGTTTCAGCATTTCTTGAAATTCAACCCCTTAAGGGGTGAAACGGGGTAAAATGGGTTGAATATTTTTTTAGTCAGAATTACTTGAAACAGCATGCTTTACCACATTAACGATGAAACTTGCGTTTCAACCCCGAAGGGGGTGAAACGAGGTGATATAATCAATATTTTTAGTGACAAAATACATAATAAACTATGCTCTACAATATAAACAATTATATATTAACTTGCGTTTCACCCCGAAGGGGGTGAAACGGGATAAAATAGGTTGAATTTTTGCCAGATTAATTTAATTCTTAGTATATTTGCTCTACACACAGCAAAAAAAACGAAATATGTATTTCAGCATTTCCCGAAATTCAATCTGAAAGGGGGTGAAAGGGGTTGTACTTTTGATTTGCTGTTTTTGATTCACTATCCTAAAAATGGAAAAATAAAAAACCTTTTCAATAAAAAGTTGAACCGACTTCAATAAACACTAAAAGCACTCAAAAGTGAAAAATAATTTTTAACAAGAGTATCTACACACAAAGTAATAAACATAAACACTAATAGGTGTTTATTATATACAAATTAATTGTCTACATACCTGCCATATTTTTGGAGTAGGTGCCAAGCAAACGTTTATAGATATACTTGATATCTAGGAAGATATCCAAGTGTAATTCCTATCCTGAAATTTTGAATTGGTAAAAAAAAATAAAATAAAAAATAAAAAAAAGAGCTTGGTATTGCTCCAAAAGTGTGGCAGGTATGTAGACAGTTAATTTGTACATAATAAACACCTATTAGTGTTTATGTTTATTACTTTGTGTGTAGATACTCTTGTTAAAAAGTATTTTTCACTTTTGAGTGCTTTTAGTGTTTATTGAAGTCGGTTCGACTTTTTATTAAAAAGGTTTTTTATGAGATATATTTTATTGACATTTATTCATCTAATATCGACTACATGGCATTATGATACCATTATTTGTTGAACACATGTCTAAAACGAGCAATGCGAGTGTGAGGACGTGTATAGAGCTGGTGTTCGGGACGGCTGCCTCGTAGCACGCGCATGAACTCGATGTTGGATTAATAAAAGTACAAAAGTTGCAAAAATAACTATGATCTCGAAAATAATAAAAACATTTCTGAAAAAATTGAACCGACTTCGAAATAAAACACTAAAATTACTAAAAAGTAAAAAAATAATTTTAATTGAGAGTACCTACACACAATTTAATAAGCATAAACAAGAATGGATGCCTTTTATTTATTTACACATTAATTGTCAACATTTTATTTAGCATCTTTCTGAAGCACTCCGCATTGTTTGAAATTAGGTACATTTCCAATCATAAACATGTTCCAAATGCATGCATCGAGTACATACATAACATCCCCTAATGTATATTTTCTTCGAATGAGACAAATCCCGAAATATAGTTTATGAAACAAAAACAGAATCATCAAAATCGGTCCACAAGCGGCGGAGATGACATCTTATTAAAAATATTATTCGTTCACATTTCCACAAATCATGTATACTGTTGAAATAGTGTTTTCTCACCTGGTCTGTCAAACTCTGCGAACTCATCACTGGTCGCTGTCGTATATCGTATCACATATAGAACATACAACAACGACAGCGCCATACGAAATACGATAACACCACGCGCTCTCGAGCACCGGTACATCTATTCAGATCCATAAAAATAATATACCCAAAATATAAGTATATATATTTATTAGCGATACACTAAAAATTGAATTAAATTTTCTTATTGTATATATGTAGGTATATATTATGCAGGAGCCGCGATTTCGTCCGTGTGACGTGCGACGAACGAAGCGTGCGGCCCGCTCCGTCACTCGAACCGTACTGAACGCTGAAAGGTTGATCGAAAACCGATAGAGCTCTTCACTATTCTTATAAAGGATTTTAACACAAAACACACATTTTCAAATAATATCACCTTCATGAAAGTACGAATGGCATGTTGCAGAACCACTGCCCAACACATCATAATATCAGAAAGTTACAACATCCACATACTACCATATTTTTGGAGTGCGAAAGCTGTTCACAAATCTGAAACTTATTGTAATGTCAATGAAACTCGGCGGTTGGTAACTGACTGGTTTATTTAGTTTTTGTCACCACCCTCAATACAATAATTAATACATAGCACTCATTACACGTTTGATGACTGGAAATTAGGTACATACTTAATAGTAGTAGGCGTTACTTTGCGGAAATCCATCACCAAATTATTTGAAAACACTACTTTGCAACTAATTTCCGCCAATCAATGTTAGTGAGGGTAGGTGCACAGTCACATTAGCTGTTAATGTTCAACATAAAATGGCCGCTTTTAATTCATATATTCAGCGCCTTCTCACAATACCACTCAGTCATGCAAAAAGGAAGTCAATATTTTATACAAAATCGCTATAAACAACAAGGATGCATTATTGACAATATAATTAAAAATAAAACTAATAAAATTGTAGCTGGGTTACCATATGCTGTTCCTGTTGATAAAGTTAACAAATATAAGTGCAGCTTGACTTATTTGCGCAATGTGTCGGAACGAATTTCTAAAATACTGAAACAAAATGACATGCATGCTGCTTTTAACACGAATAATTCATTAAGAAGGCTTTGTAAAGGCAAAGACAGATTAGACGACAATTAATTGTAATGACTGTAATGCCGTTTATATAGCACAGACTGGTCGTAGTTTCAACACACGTTACAAAGAACATGTATCCGCGTATCGTAACAATCATCCCGAAAAATCTCATTTCACGAAACACCTGTTAGAAACAGGACATACTATTCCTGATAATCATACATTTTCAATTCTACATACGTATGAAAAATCTTTAAAACTATCCATGTTTGAACAATTAGAAATAATAAAACACAATAAGAATAACGCTTTTACTTTGTTTAACGACCAGGTTGCCTTTAATTCTTCACCAATATTAAGGGTGGTTTGCACCAGAGAAGGCCGGTTAAAGTAACTTTGACTGTTACTTTAACTTTGACAGTTATCTTTACTTTTACTCCACGCGCGTTGCACCATCGTGTAAATTAATTCGTTATAGTTAAAAGGGTTGCTGGTGTAATGAGGAGTTCTTTCCCGAAAAATCATAGAAAAATATATTTTTTGTGGCAATTATTCGTGAAACTATCGAGCCGACTTCGAGTGAATTTATTTTTAACGTGGTGTTTATAATGCCGTAAAAACTAAAAGAAAAAAGAATCGAAAAATTTGTATCGTGTTTACAAAATATTTGGAATTTATAAAAGATAGTCAAAGAAGCAGCTGAGTAACGGATAATCTCAAAATTCTTCTGGAAAATAAACTGTATGTTTGATGAACTATACAAGATACAAATAGATAACTAGATATAAGAACAAATTTAGATAAATAATACAAGATATAAATGAATTCTCTCAATACAAACAAGAGCGGCTTTTCAAAGATTTGACGTTAACGACATTGATTTAACTATTACTTTAACTTTGACCGGCCGAAATTCGCCAGTAACGGTTAAGGTCAAAGTAATCGTCAAATGTGACAATTTTTTTTGAAGCAAACCAATTTTAACTTTAACCATTACTTTAACGTGACAGTAATAGTTAAGTCATATGGTGCAAATGGACATAAATATTTTTTAAACATGTAATTAGAGTGTAACGTAAGTGGTGGAGGGTCGATGGTGAGGTTGGGTATAAAAGGAGCTTTCATTCAGCGCACGACTCCTGAGGATGCCACGTGGAGTGGTGAAACGCGTCGAGAGGTTTTGCCATGTTGGTGACGAGTCTAACATTAACAGGTAATGTGACTGTGCACTATGCCAATCACTAACATTGATTAGCGGAAATTAGTTGCAAAGTAGTGTTTTTAAATTATCTTTCTATATATCAAGTATAACTATATATAACCATACACATATTATTATCCACGTCGTTCTGTGGCGCATAAGGCACTCGTCTATTCTCATATCCGCCAAATGTTCACTCACTGGGGTCACATTATAACAATCGATGCCTCACTTACTAGCTTATGAATATTTTACATAATTCACACATGACACATCCCACTTCACAGCTGCACCCACCTCTTACACACATATGCAAATATTCTTATTACAACGATAGCACACGCACGCACGCACGAATATAGCAAAAGTGAGTCTACTCCACTCTGAGGTCTCCGTGCCTTGAGTAGTAGGAAGGGCGTCGCCAAGATAGGTCCCCACCCTAGGGAGTTCTAAAAAAGTTGTCAAATGTAAAGAGAGCAAGTCCTAGGCCTAAGTCTTTGACTTCTGTCGCTTGATCGATCATTCCCGTGCCTCGAAACTCGAATGAATTCACCGATTCTCTGCTATTATTTACAGGTTTTATTTGTTGTACAGTCAAGAGCTCGTGTAGCACGTGTGGCCCCTACTCCAAAAATGTGGCAGGTATGTAGACAATTAGTTTGTACCTAATAAACAACTATTAGTGTTTATTACTTTGTGTGTAGATACTCTTGCTAAAAATTATTTTTCACTTTTGAGTGCTTTTAGTGTTTATTGAAATTGGTTTCACTTTTTTTAAAAAAAGGTGTGGCACTTCACTAAAAAGTAAGATGTCAAAGATCAGTGCCGTCTTTATGCATAGGCTCTATAGGCTTGAGCCCAGGGCCCCGCACGGTTGACGGCCCCCGGCCGAATTTTTTTTTCAATTTCACATAACATACGAATTTGAAATAATACTGTGTGTGAAAAAATAAGGGAAAATTTTTTTTTTACATGGGCCCCCGAGTATTGTGAGCCTAGAGCCCCTCAACTGCAAAAGACGGCACTGACAAAGATATAATTTCTTTGTTTTTTTTAAGTCAGAAGATACATTATTTTACTCAAGCAAAAACATGTTTTATTTAATTTAATTGGAGTATCTCTCATCCCATCAACCGATTTTGTTGGATAGGCTATATCTCGGGATTGGTCTCAATTGAAGAAAATATTCCATCTCTAAGGATTCCTCCTTTTGAAGTCGGTTAAAAATGTGGACATAATTACGTTTAATAATATGTTTTATTTTGCACACAACGCACGCACCTACCAAACGTTTATATACTTGATATCTAGGAAGATATCCAAGTGTTCCTATCCTGAAATTTTGAATTGGTATAGCTTGGCACCTACTTCAAAAATGTGGTAGGTATGTAGACATTTAATTTGTACATAATAAACACCTATTAGTGTTTATGTTTATTACTTTGTGTGTAGATACTCTTGTGAAAAATTATTTTTCACTTTTGAGTGCTTTTTGTGTTTATTGAAGTCGGTTCAACTTTTTTTTTGAAAAGGTTTTTTATTTTTCCATTTTTAGGGTAGCGGACCAAAAACAACAAAAACTCCCTATTAAACGTACAAATAATTAGTATTTAGTAGTTCAAATTAAATAAATCTAACAAAAAAGAAAACTCGTAGGTACAAACCCCTTTCAGTTTGAATTTCGGGAATTTCTGAAATACATGTTTTGGTTTTTTTTGGTGTGTGTAGAGCAAATATACTAAGAATTAAGTAAATCTGGCAAAAAACCAACCTATTTTATCCCTTCGGGGTGAAACGCAAGTTAATATATAATTGTTTATATTGTAGAGCATAATTTATTATGTATTTTGTCACTAAAAATATTGATTTCATCACCTCGTTTCACCCCCTTCGGGGATGAAACGCAAGTTTCATTGTTAAATTGGTAAAGCATTTCTGCTGTTTCAAGTAAATCCGATTTAAAAATATTCATCCAATTTTACCCCGTTTCACCCCTTTAGGGGTTGAATTTCAAGAAATGTTGATACACGTGTTTCATTATTTATGTTGTTAAGTATGTATGCCAAATTTCAAGTAATTCTGACTATAAAAAAATTCAACCCATTTTACCCCGTTTCACCCCCTTAGGGGTTGAATTTTAAGAAATGCTGAAGCACGTGTTTCATTATTTATTTTGTAAAGTATGTATGCCAAATTTCAAGTAAATCGGAGCAAAAAAATTTTACAAACTGACTTTTTTTCCCGTTTTACTAAAAAACTGCACACTGTGCATCTTAGAAAAATATATGGGACCACTATGAGATGCAGCTTAACACAGTACAATTTGAATTATTGAAATCGGTTAAGCCGTTTAGAAAAAATCGATGAACATACATAAAAAAAAACATACGCGACGAACATATAACCTCCTCCTTTTTGGAAGTCGGTTAAAAATTGAACCGCGGCGTATGATGACGAGGCGGGGAGAGGCGGGCGGAGGGGGGTGTAGCGCTACGAGGTACCATGCCGCTTTAAAAAATATATTCTTTTTAACCGACTTCCAAAAAGGAGGAGGTTATATGTTCGTCGCGTATGTTTTTTTTTTTATGTATGTTCATCGATTTTTTCTAAACGGCTGAACCGATTTCAATGATTCAAATTGTACTGTGTTAAGCTGCATCCCATAGTGGTCCCATATATTTTTCTAAGATGCACAGTGTGTAGTTTTTTATTAAAACGGAAAAAAAAGTCAGTTTTAAAATTTTTTTTGCTCCGATTTACTTGAATTTTGGCATACATACTTTACAAAATAAATAATGAGACACGTATTACAGCATTTCTTGAAATTCAACCCCTAAGAGGGTGAAACGGGGCAAAATGGGTCGAATTTTTTCCTAGTCAAAATTACTTGAAATTTGGCATACATACTTTACAACATAAATAATGAAACACGTGTATCAGCATTTCTTAAAATTCAACCCCTAAGGGGGTGAAACGGGATAAAATAGTATGAATATTTTTAAATCGGATTTACTTGAAACAGCAGAAACGCTTTATCACATTAACAATAAAACTTGCGTTTCAACCCCGAAGGGGGTGAAACGAGGTAAAAAAATCAATATTTTTAGTGACAAAATATATAATAAATTATGCTCTACAATAGAAACAATTATATATTAACTTGCGTTTCACCCCGAAGGGGGTGAAACGGGATAAAATGGGTTGAATTTTTGCCAGATTAACTTAGATTAATTTCTTAGTATATTTGGTCTACACACAGCAAAAAAAGGAAATATGTATTTCAGCATTTCCCGAAATTCAATCTGAAAGGGGGTGAAAGAGGTTGTACGAGTTTCTTTTTTGTTAGATTTATTTAATTTGAACTACGATTAGTAAATGTACGTTTATTATGGAGTTTTTGCTGTTTTTGGTCCGCTACCCTAAAAATGGAAAAATAAAAAACCTTTTCAAAAAAAAAAAGTTGAACCGACTTCAATAAACACTAAAAGCACTCAAAAGTGAAAAATATTTTTTAACAAAAGTATCTACACACAAAGTAATAAACATAAACACTAATAGGTGTTTATTATGTACAAATTAATTGTCTACATATCTGCAATATTTTTGGAGTAGGTGCCAGGATATACCAATTCAAAATTTCAGAATAGGAATTACACTTGGATATCTTCCTAGATATCAAGTATATCTATAAACGTTTGCTTGGCACCTATTCCAAAAATATGGCAGGTATGTGGACAATTAATTTTGTACCTAATAAACACCTATTAGTGTTTATGTTTATTACTTTGTGTGTAGATACTTTTGTTAAAAAATATTTTTCACTTTTGAGTGCTTTTAGTGTTTATTGAAGTCGGTTCAACTTTTTTTTTTGAAAAGGTTTTTTATTAAAACTACTTTAAAATATATTCTATTAATTATGTAACTAAATTGTCTAAAATAAGTTGTGGGTAATATTATATATAGGTTATAGGTAATTTATAATAAAGCATTATCTTTATCTTATGTGTAACAATAACTTGAAACCGTCACCGGGCACCGTCAGCTAGTTATCTTATAAGATGTTTATTGAAGTTAGGTGATGTCAAAGACAATTGTGTTCACAGTTAAATACTCTTAATTAATAACACATTTATTTGGATAAAGATTAATATTATTGTTTCGACCAGATTATCATAAAAACGGTTATTGTGAGTTAATCTTAAAAGATTGAGATATACTGTCGTGGACATTTTTTTAGATAATTTAAAGAGGAATAATTCTTTCATACATATTTTTTGGGTATCTCGAACGGTTTTCGCAGCGCACGCAACGGAAGTCCTCAAAGATGAACAATATTCCCCGTTTTTCCCACATTTTCGACTGTTTCTTCGCTCCTATTAGTCGCAATGTGATGTTATATAGCCTATAACCTTCCTCGATAAATGATCTATCTAACACAAAAATAATTTTTCAAATCGACCCAGTAGTTCCTGAGATTAGCGCGTACAAACAAATAAACAAACTCTTCAGCTTTATAATATTAGTATATCTGTAGATAGAAATCTACGTTAAAAAAACGGATCCTTAAATATTTTTTAGACCATTAAACATGCGATGTATTTTAACCCGAGCAACGCCGGGGGTTTCGTCGCTAGTACAACGCCAAAATTACTGAGTGTGAAATAATTTTAATTGAGAGTACCTACACCACAGACAATGTAATAAGCATAAACAAGAAAAGCCTTTTAAAAAAGCTGAAACAAATTAATTGGTTACACAGCCGCCACATTGCTGGAGTTGGTGCCGAGCAAACACGAAACTGCATTGTTTAAACAATATCGTAATTTTTGGAAACGCTGGTCCATGTGTGGTTTATAGATATACTTGACGTACAGACTGAGTGGTAGAAAATTAGATGTTTCGGTTGATTTTTAACAGACTTCAAAAGGAGGAGGTTATCCATTCGTCGTGTATTTTTTTTTGTGGCGATGTTCCCTCATATCTCCGCCGTTTGTGGACCGATTTTGATGATTCTTTTTTTGTTGGATAGAGTATATGTCCGCATTGGTCCCGTTTCAATTTGAAAAAAATATTCCATCTCTAAGGGTGGAAAATTAGGGGATGTTTCGCTGTTTGTGAACCGATTTCGATGATTTTTCTTTTGTTGGATAAAGTATGTCTCGCGATTGGTCAATTTTAAATTTGAAGAAAATATTCCATCTCTAAGGGTGGAAAATTAGGGGATGTTTCGCCGTGTGTGAACCTATTTCGATTTTTCTTTTGTTGGATAAAGTACGTCGCGGGATTGGTCCCATTTAAGGAATAAAATATTCCACCTTTAAGGGTAGAAAATTAGGGGATATTTCACCATTACTGAACCAATTTTGATGATTCTTTTTTTGTTTGATAAAGTACATCTCGGGATTGATCCCATTTAAGGAATAAAATATTCCACCTTTAAGGGTGGAAAATTAGGGGATATTTCGCCATTAGTGAACCGATTTTGATGATTCTTTTTTGTTTAATAAAGTACGTTTCGGGATTGATCCCATTTAAGGAATAAAATATTCCACGTTTAAGGGTGGAAAATTGGGGGATATTTCGCCATTAGTGAACCGATTTTGATGATTCTTTTTTGTTTGATAAAGTACGTTTCGGGATTGATCCCATTTAAGGAATACAATATTCCATTTCTAAGGGTGGAAAATTAGGGGATGTTTCGATTGATTTTAATGATTCATTTTTTATCGGGTAGGACTCGAGTGTCTGTCTATAAGCTCGCCACTCATCACATTTCATTTGAACAGCGCGTTTAGAATGTTATCCATACAATCAAGCCACAGTTACCACTAAAAATTACAAAATAAAAACATTTCTGAAAAATATTGAACCGACTTCTAACACTAAAATCACTAAAAAGTAAAAAAATAATTTTAATTTTGATGCTTAGTATGTATTTACAAATTGTCTACATATTATCTAGCATATTGCTGAAGTCGGTGCATGCATTTGAAACATGTTTTATGATTGGTAATGTACCTAGATTCAAACAATGTGGAGTTTCATATTTGGGGTTGGCACCTACCTACCAATTCAAAATTTCAGGATAGGAACACTATCTATAAACGTTTGCTTGGCACCTACTTCAAAAATATGGCAGGTATGTGGACAATTAATTTGTACTTAATAAACACCTATTAGTGTTTATGTTTATTATTTTGTGTGTAGATACTCTTGTGAAAAATTATTTTTCACTTTTGAGTGCTTTTTGTGTTTATTGAAGTCGGTTCGACTTTTTTTTAAAAGGTTTTTATTGTTCAGTCGACTCGACGTTGGTTGAACGTCATTCAGTCGCACACCCGCTTCTATATAGTCGATCATGAGCACCGAGGAGCCGCGAACGAAGCCGTCCACAAACTTTAAGATCGAATATTTTCTTCAAAATTAATTAAACAATCAACGAAAGCGACCGATAGTGACGATCGAGAATATGTTGTCGATCTTAATTTTGCACACGCGACTGAAATCAAACACACCTGCAGCACCCGACCGAGCGAGCTCTCACATAATATAGGTTCGCGACGCAAATGAAACACGTGTGCGCATAGTGATAATTATAATCAGAGATCGACGACCGACTCGCGGCGCCGCAGTCATTTCCTCGTGCTGACGACGCGTCGCACGTCGGACATGCCGTTGTCCAGTCGAGTGCGGAACAACACGTTGGCGTTGTTGAACATGCCCTCCTTCAGGGACACGATGATGAACTGGGATTGAGCGAAGTGCTGGCGCAGCATTTCGCCGATGTTCTGCGTGTGAGCCAGGTCCAACGCCGCGTCCACCTCGTCCAAGATGTAGAGCGGCGCGGGACGAAACAGCAAGAGCGCGAGCACCAACGACAGCGCCACGAGCGAACGCTGTCCGCCCGACAGCTCGCTCAGCGAGTGCTTCCATGCGCCGTTGAAGCCGACGTGCATCTCGAGGCCGATCAGCCGCTCGGCTTCCCACTGCGGCTGCAACCGCGCGCACGCGCCCGGCAGGAGCGTCGAGAACATGCTCGAGAACGACTCCGACACGCGCTCGCTGGCCGCGCGCACGTTGTCCACTATCTTCGTGTCGAGTTTGCCCATCACCTCGTACAGCCTGGCGCGGTCGCGGATCACGATATTCCGCTTGTTCTGGACCTCGGCGTACTGCTCGGTCTCCTTGCCGAGCAAGGTGTGCGCGCGTCTGTTTATGGTGCGCGCCATCGCGTCCCTGCGCTCCGTCAGCCGCACCATGCGATTCGCGTCGGGACGCTCGACCTCCTCGCGCGGCCCGCCCTCGAGCCACGAATGCTCCGCGCGCAACTTCTCCATCTGCGAGAGACGCGCGTCGTCAACGAGAGCCCCGAGGACCGAGACACCTGTACGCCGACGGCGAGTCACCTGATTCTCGTGTCCGCGCGCTTCCTTGCGAGCGTCCTCCGCCCGCAGCTCGAGTCGCTTCTCTTCGAGCTCGCACTCCGCGACGTCCCTCGCGAGGGTCTCCTTGCGTCTCCGCAGCCCGGCGGCGTCGGAGTTGCGAGACTCGAGCGTCGCCTTGTGAGCGGCGAACCGCTCCCGAAGCGCCTCGACCTTCTCCTGAAAAGGGACACGGCCGTGACCGTCCGTCGTCGACGATCGGGAAGATCCCCTCTAGTCCGTTACCGCGGCCTCCTCGGCGACCCTCCCGAGCCTCTCGAGGTTCTCTCGCTCGACGTTCGCGGCGGTCTCGAGCGAGTTCATCTGCTCCCCGGCGTTACCGGCGCCGCGCTCCAACTCCGCCACCTGCGACACGCCTAGAGCGTCAGACGGTCGCGCGTCGCGCTCGACACGTCTCGGAGGACGCCGCCCACCTCCAGCCTGATCGTCTCCAATGCGCGCTCGTGTCGCTTACACTCCTCGACGACCCTCTCGGCGGCCTCGGTCGCCGTGTTCAACTCGTCTTCCGCCTTCTTGTATTCCCTACGCACATATACCACGGCGAGGTCGAGCGACTCGAACTCGAAGGCCTCACGGTCGCGGGGCTCACCTCTCGCGGTGTCCTTTGATGTCCTTCAGTTTGTGCTCGAGTTCCTTCGCCTCGTCCGCGGCCGCCTTATAGTCCCGCTTGTCCCTCTGTATCTCCTCCGTGAGCCGCCGCAGCGTGGCGGTCGTGCTCTCTATCTCGTCGTGCAACTGCGCCGCGGAAGTGGTCGCCTGTCTGTCGGACACTATCCGCAGCTCGTGCGACGCCGTGTCGAATCTGCAACTCGATCGCTTTACCACGCGCGTACGAAGAGACGGAAATTCGAACCGGAAATCGACTCGCCTCGTTTTGAGTTCGCCGGCTCTGCTCTTAGTCTGCTGGAGGTCCCTCAGTCGATCCTCCTCGACGCGCAGTCGGTCCTCGAGCGCGGTCAGTTCGGTCAGTCTCTCGAGCAGCGCGGGTCCCTGCGGAGAGGATGTTCATTCGTCAATCGAGCCCGACACTCCACCTCCACCGTGTTATCTCCAGGCGATGGAGCCATTCTGATCGATGAGATTTAAAATCAGATCGGACCCGTCGCGCCCGGCGTCGCGTCGCATCGGATCTTTACCTTTCACGCTATCATGGGAGAGGAGAATCGCTTCTAATATCTATTGTGCATATCGCGACGACGAGACTCACCTCTCGAGCGCCACCCACTATAGCACCGGACGGATCGAAAGAATCTCCGTCCAAGGTCACGCATCGTCGTCGTATTCTGTGAACAGATGCTCATTATAGTTTCAGTGTCGCTGCTTCCAATCGATCATTACTATGCCATCATAATAATGCAGCCACTCCATCACCACTCACGCGATAGGGCCAAAGTTCCAAATCTATGTGAACTGTAGATATTTTTAAAACAATGGTCCCTCAATTCGACTGACAATTTTGTTTTTACACCAACTTCCTCTTTATATTTTGCTAAAAATGTGAGAAATTGTATGTTGTTTAGATTTTATTTTTTATTTAATCATGGTTATTAGTCGGCCACAAATACCATTTTAATGAGAAAGCCCTGTGTTCTCTCCACCCACTTGAATAAAAAGACCAGTGAAAATAATTGTAAACACGTTTATAAACATTGTTTATTATGATATAGTATTTTAAAAAATGTCATAACTTTAAAACTAGCAAGTACTAATAAATAACACTAAATGTTCATGTAAAAGACAATTTTGTTCAGTACGAACTCTATTATGTTTTATTATTTTATCCCTCGGCGCGATCGTGTGAAGAGCGATTTTGTTCAGTTTGACGAGTGCTAACGGTCTCTTTTAGTGTTATTATTACTATTATTGAATGTTCAGAGAGCCATACTTTCGCAAAACTACCCTAAAACAAACTTCCGTCACTCTCCGCCATAAAAAGGATTATAAACATGGAACTCACTGCGGATGATAGGCCAACGTCTTGGCCGTCTCCAGATCTCTGCAGACGAGAGTCCCACCGAATACGTACTCCATGGCGCCTTTCAGCTCGCGAGGATACGACACCAGATTCAATGCTAATTGCACGTTGTCAGCCCCGCCGCCCTGCGAACATCGAACGACGTTTATTACACAGGGTCGACTCGGACTGTATGGGAAAGTCTGAAACCACAGGAGATACAGAGAAACTGTCTTAGGAACCGTTACCTCTTTTTTTATGAAAATAATTTTGGCAGTTTTTTTTTTCTTGGTCAAACTCGAGTCGTCAATGACAAAAAATATTAATGCAGTTCGACTCAGTTTCGTGTAGAGATCATTTCATTGTATCGGAAGAACCTGAGCAGCAGAAGTTGGTCAAATTTAATAAAATGGTTTGTCATACAATTAGCCAGTGCATAGCGCTCACTGACCATAGTCCATACTTAAACATAACAAAAACATTTCTGAAAAAAATTAAACCGACTTCTAAATAAAATAAAAACATTTCTAAAAAAAATTGAACCGACTTCTAAATAAAACACAAATCACTAAAAAGTAAAAAAATAATTTTAATTGAGAGTACCTACACACAATTTATTAAGCATAATGCATGCATTTGGAACATGTTTTATGATTGGTAATGTACCTAGATTCAAACAATGCGGACTTTCATATTAGGTTGGCACCGACTTCAGATATATGCTAAATAAAATGCAGACAATTAATTTGTAAATAAATAATAGGCATCTATTCATGTTTATGCTTAATAAATTGTGTGTAGGTACTCTCAATTAAAATTATTTTTTTACTTTTTAGTGATTTGTGTTTTATTTAGAAGTCGGTTCAATTTTTTTTAGAAATGTTTTTATTTTGTTTTTAGTGGTAACTGTACATTGATTGTATGGATAACATTCTAAACGCGCTGTGTAAATGAAATGTGATAAGTGGCGGGCTTATAGACAGACACTCTCGAGTCCTACCCGATAAAACACGAATCATTAAAATCAATCGAAACATCCGCAAATTTTCCACCCTTAGAGATGGAATATTTTATTCCTTAAATGGGACCTATCCCGAGACATACTTTATCAAACAAAAAAGAAACATCAAAATCGGTTCACAAACGGCGAAACATCCCCTAATTTTCTACCCTTAAAGGTGGAATATTTGATTCCTTAAATGGGACCAATCCCGAGACGTACTTTATCAAACAAAATAAGAATCATCAAAATCGGTTCACTAATGGCGAAATATCCCCTAATTTTCCACCCTTAAAGGTGGAATATTTTATTCCTTAAATGGGACCAATCCCGAGACGTACTTTGTCAAACAAAAAAAGAATCATCAAAATCGGTTCACAAACGGCGAAACATCCTAATTTTCCACCCTTAAAGATGGAATATTTTATTCCTCAAATGGGACCAATCCTTAACATACTTTATCAAACAAAAAGAATCATCAAAATCGGTTCACAAACGGCGAAACATCCCCTAATTTTCCACCCTTAAAGGTGGAATATTTTATTTCTTAAATGGGACCAATCCCGAAATGTACTTTGTCGAACAAAAAAAGAATCTTTAAAATCGGTTCACAAACGGCGAAACATCCCCTAATTTTCCACCCTTAAAGATGGAATATTTCCTTCAAATTTAAAATTGATCAATCACGAGACATACTTTATCCAACAAAATAAAAATCATCAAAATCGGTTCACAAACGGCGAAACATCCCCTAATTTCCCACCCTTAGAGGTGGAATATTTTCTTCAAATTGAAATGGGACCAATGCGGACATATACCCTATTGAACAAAAAAAGAATCATCAAAATCGGTCCACAAACGGCGGAGATATGAGTGAACATCGCCACAAAAAAAAAAAAAAAAAAAAAAAAATACACGACGAATAGATAACCTCCTCCTTTTGAAGTCGGTTAAATAGATAGATAAGCATCTATTCTTGTTTATGCTTATTAAATTGTTTGTAGACACTCTCAATTAAAATTATTGTTTACTTTTTAACCGACTTCGAAAGGAGGAGGTTATCGATTCGTCGTGTATTTTTTTAAAGTACTAATTGTGCGACTCGAGTTTGACCAAAAAAAAATACTATGCCAAAATTATTTTCATAAAAAAGAGCTAATGGTTCCTGAGACAGTTTTTCTGTATCTCCTGTGGTTTCAGACTTTCCCACACTGTCCCAGTAAAAACAAAATTACCCTGTATAGATAGCATAATCGCAACACTCACCAATTCCTGCGCCAGAGCCACTTTCCTGGACTCGATGCAATATGGCCTGATCTTGTCCAATGGGATTATGGTGGTCCTCTGTCGCAATCCTCCGCGTTCTAATAGCAATCTGCTCGTGGCGGCCGTGTCCACCATCACCTGCGTCAACTGAGAGCGGAGAGGCGTCACGAACGATTACTGAGCGACAGAGACTCGTATATGCGGCGTACGACATGACGCACCTTGCCTCCGGCGACCGTGTCCAGCGCCACCGTGTACTGCGGGTCTCCCACTCTTAACTGACGACACACCGGTCCGAACACGCGTCTCCTGCAACCGCCGCGATAAGAATCGTGACTGTGTCGATGCGGTCGTGTCCTCGTCGCTCGTCGAATCGCTCACCTGTCGAAGTCGGGCTCCGGATCGACGTAGTGAAAGTTGCAAGCGCCGAGTCCCGCCGAGAGCCTGTCGACGCGATCCTTCAGAGTCCGCACCTCCCCGGCGGTCGCCCGCGCCCTCAGTCCGATGTCCTCTATCGTCTCCTCCCCTAGCAGCCGCCGCAGCTGCTCCTGTAGAGTCTCCGTCTCGCTCTCGAGCGCGTCGACTCTCTCCCTCTCGCGACGGAAATCGCCTCCATCCTCGCCCCATTCGCGGCGAAGACGGCGCAACGACTCCTCACAGTGCTTCACCTCCATAGTTTTCTGCGTGATGTGAGTCGACAGCTCGGACGTCCTCGCTTTCGTGTCTGCGGAGCACGGTCGTGAATCGAGAGCGACGGTGACACCCGTGAGACGCCGTCCGAGCTCTCACCTATGAGTAGGTCGTGCAGCGAGCGCCCCTCCGCACCGTCCGCTTCTCGCCCGGAGCCGACGGCCATGAACCGCTCCCTGGCGAGCTCCGCCTCTTCGAGAGCGAGGCGCCGCGGTTCCTGGAGCCGCTCGTGGTTCTCTTCGGCCTTCCTGAGCGCGTCGCGGCGATCGGCGAGCGCAGCGCGATCGTCGTCCCTAGAACGCGCCAAGAGTGACAGACGACGATCCGCTAGCCGCGCGCCGTCCTCCGCCGCCCGCACCGCAGCCGCGCTCTCGGCCGCGACCCGCACGGCCGCCGAGATCTGCTCCCTTAACGCGTCCGCCGCGCCGTCCTATCGTTACCGACGCGTTTAATACTTTATTTAAAACACGCGCACACGACCCGACTCGCACTCTCACCGCCCGCAACCTCCCCTCGATGTCTGCGATCTGCCTGTCTATCTCCCTCATCTCGCGTCGATTCTCCGTGACTCGTGCGATCAACGCTCGCGCGTCGTCCGCGGCCCTCCGGATCGCGGCTTCAGAGGACGCCACTCCGCTTTCGGCGCACTGATACCTGAAACCGTAACACAGTCATATGACGCCTTTAAGTGGACTCTGAACATAGTCACTGAGTTTCCGTCCCGTCGTCTACGAAGCGAACCTCACGCGCGAAGGGAGACGCGACGCAAAGGAGCCCAACACACGCGGGACTGAGACTCACTCGGCAGCCAATATACTGTTCCTAACGAACTGTAAAATCGTGCGGCTCTGTTTATGTCGAGTGCACAGCGCATTACGTAAGATCACCACCACATATTAAAGTGGCACCATCAAACATGTCTTGAGGCCACATGCTCTTATTTCAACTTTTGTACAATTGTTTTTTCATAATTATAAAAATGATCGATCACAACACCTCCAAGCCGCATCGACTCTGATGAGCCCTTCCAGCTCCCTCAGGCACGCCTGGTACTCTTGATACTGGGCCTGTTCTTCTTGCAATCTGTTCATGCGTGGTGCTATGTCATCTCTAATTATCTGCACAAAGTACCATTCATTGGACACCCTGTTTATTAAATCCAACTATGAATACAAAAATCCAAATATATTTCCTAGATGGATTTAATGATCAATTTATAATTTAATACTGTTGTTGATCAGTTTGCTACTTTTAGTTTCATTGATTGAATAAATAGTGAATTGTAATATTATTCAAGCAAATTATATTTGACAAACAAGTTTTGCAGCTTTCAATTAAATATATAATGAAAGCACAAAACGTATTATTAGTCATGGACTCTACACTTTTGTTGTATTATTTGAATCTTGAATGAGCGATAACAATGCCAAATGTTAAGCATTCATGTGCGCCACCACAAAATGTCTGTTACAAATCTGTTTAAGAACTTGTAGAGGTACAATTTCTTAAAGTTCACTAAACGTCTGATCGGCTACCTAATTGTTTATGAATACTAACATCATCCAGTTCCTTCAGCTTGGCTTCCTTCCTCTCTATAGTCTTCTGTGCATTATTCTTCTTAGTTTCATACATCTTGGTACCGGCGGCTTCCTCCACCATTGAGAGTATCTGCACGTGATGAGTTGCAATTGTATAATAATGGTAAAATGTATGGTAGAGAAAGCCTACCGCTCACCTCATGCGGCTTCATGTTGAGGACTTTAGTTATACGCCCCTGCATGATCAAAAAGTGAGGATTGTTGATGTTCAGTTGAACCCCGCAAAAGAGATCCTGGATGCGCCGACTGAGCACGACGGACCCGTTGAGGAAGTAACGACTTTTGCCACCTATCACCACCTATGTGTGATAATATACAATATCCTAAGCTGTGACCTCTATGTGCGATGCGCGGTCGGCGGAGCGTGACAGACCTGCCTGCTGACTGTGAACTCTGAATACGACTCTAGACCGACTGGCTTCTGCTGCGGATTCTGGTTGTCGAACACGATGCTGACCAAGGCCCGACTCACTCCCGCTTGCCCATTCTTATAGATCAACTCCGACAGGTTACCGACTCTCATCTGTGGACATAGTATATGATAACCACGAAGAAGATCAATCAATAATATTATAAAAAATTGAATACTTACATTATTCAAATTGTTAATACCTAATATGAAACATATTGCGTCTAGGATATTCGATTTTCCGGTGCCGTTCAATCCAGTGACAGCATTAAAATAAGGATCGAAATCATTTATTTCTACCTTATTACCATATGATTTGAAACCATCTATTGTCATCGATTTGATATACATTTTTATCACAATACAACGAAAAATCCCAAAACTTCACCAAAACTCATCAACGCGGAGCCCTATGTATATTATATTACATAGAAAAAAACGCATACGTATTCTCTATGGCATCAACGTCCCACTGGCGCGCGTGTAGTACCGTGTAGTAGTGTCTCGTCTGTGGTTACCTAACGCTTTTAAACGGCCTTTTCCAACGAATTTTTTAGCCAATAGGAAATCATTTCGACAAAAGCGTTATGTTTTTGCATTACTAAAACTTTAATCTGTGAACTTTAAAGATAAATAATTTTATTTTTAACAACAAAAATTATATTAATTTTTGACGGCCATCTGAGGCCCAAGTATAAGGTTACATTTACACCGTAACAGTGTAAGGAGCTCTCCACCAATGATGATATTTTGAGCGCCGCCGCGGTAATAAGAAAATCAAATGAAGCAATCCTTTGTGGAGTTTCTCGTTACGCTTTCACGGCGTAAATGTAATCTCTTACTTGGCACTCTGCACTAAAGTTCACTTTATAACGGTTATAACCATAGAGGACTAAGGATAATGAATACAATGATATTTAATTTTTAAAATGTATGTATGTACGAACCAAACGATATTGCGGCCCCGAAGTTAGGCGCAAGTCGCTACTCGCTGCCACAAATTACAAATTGAGGTAAGAGTGTGTATCAGCGAGGGCAGCGAGGCATGATGAACGTGAGAGGGAAGGATACGCTCATATGCTTTGTTCATAGCTAATTTCCGCGACCTATAATCATATTATCACTACTATACTATATAGTATGTGCATATTATCATATATGATATATCCGTAGGAGTATTATTTGAAGCACGAAAAGATTGAAGATAATAATCTCCGACGTCGTATTACCACTAACCGTTATACTCCGTTAATATTTCAATGATATTTATTCAAAAAATATATAAAAACATTTCGGCTTCATCATATGGATCTTGGAGATTAGCTACCGGTTAAATATAAATTGTACTTTTGCTGTTTATTAAGATTTAATATCACTGCATTCACTGCCGTTGCGCTGACTGCAGCTGAAGCGATTTTAAACATCGGTGGATCAATCGACCATGGATTTTACCAATTCGAGCGGCATTCGGAGCCCGTTTTCTCCGAGAGTTCGATCACAAACGATGGACAAACACATGGGAAAAAGTCGTCATAGGTAAATTCTATAACCTCTTATAATAAAAACTTTTTTATTTTGAACTCTTAACTCACTTCAGCGCAGAGCTGTTCGGATTGTGGGTGATGAGAGGGTGTCTAGGCGTCTCGAACCCCTGAAATTCAGGCGGGACATAGCCTCCCTCTCAGCGCTCTACCGTTATTGCCACAGTGAATGTTCAGCAGAAATCCACGATCTAATCCCTCCTACCCCACATCGCTCGAGGTCGACGCGTGCTGGCGATCGAATGCATCGCCTCACTGTCAAAACAATCCCCTCGCGGACAAAAAAGTTCGGGCAATCGTTCTTCTGTCGTTCCATCAAATTGTGGAACGACCTTTCCAGTCACGTCTCCCCCTTCCTATAACAGGGGATCCTTCGAGCGCAGTGTGAAGAGGCATCTCATTAAGGCGGCATAGCAGGCACGACTGCTGTCTGCAGATCCCCTTCTCTGACAGCAGTCGCCTCCGTTCATGGATCGCACTCTGGCTCAACACCAGGTTTAGTGTGGTCATATGACGTGCTAAAATAAAAAACCACCTCGCACAGCGGTATCCGAGTATCTTCTATACCAATGGTTTATATTTATGTTTTTTCTGTTGGATGTATTATTTCAGCAAATTATTACATGGTGATTCCAAAGTGAAAGGAGAGGTTCTATATAAATCACCTCAGATGGTCATTGAGAGTTTCGGCGCACCCCTCCCTGTGATGGTTACGGAAGCGCTCGCATTCAGTAAGCAAGAATGTGTTATATTATATAAAGCTCGATTACCACTGACTCACTCACTGACTGACTGACATATATTATGAAGCACTTGCCGGGGGGTCAGAGGGGTGATTCTTTTTGGGGCGTGTAGGGGGCGGTCCCGTGACCCCGGGAAAACCTCGACTTTGACCGGAAGCGGACTCTGGACCGGAAGTGACGTCGATATCTCGGAAACGGAACGAGATAGGGCACAAGTGCCGGAACAAAAGTCGTAGGGAATGCCCTCTAATATCGAAATCCATAATTTGTTTTAAAAAAAAAATTTTTTTTTTTCAAAACTACCCGAAAAAAAACTTTTTCAGCGCCGCGAAGCGCGCCCAAAAAACTAGTTTATATATATGTGTGTGCGTGTTTATACATGAAGGTGCTATTGCAGGCGTCGTGAGTGTTAGGATGTCAGATATCGGTTGGTGTTGGTGTGTCTCCGGTCGCAGAATTCTTTGTTGCAAGTTAACGGGAGGCTCCGTCAGGGAGCTGCTTTTGCCGCAGACGGACCTGGCTCATCGAGCGGATCTCATCATGCTGTGTGGAGATACGCAGGTAGAATACATAAAAAAAAGTTACAGAAATGATAACTATAATAAATAATAAATTTGATCACAGATGCCGTCCTGCATAGGAGTGTCGCCAGAGGGCATTATTAGGTTTTGGCCGTCGATAGCGCAGGAGTCTGCCTTCGTGGAGACCGGCTGCGATCTGCAGGGCCAGGAGTGTCTGCGGTTGAGTGCGGGTGCGGATGACGGATGGCTGCTGGGCACCACTTCAGGCGCGCTGCTGGCCGTCCGGCGCGACGGGCCCGCCGTCACGGTGCTGAGACCTGCGGGTGGACGACGCCAGGGACTGGTCGGACTCGGGCGGAGAGTCTCGCAGATATTTTTCCAATCTGTACAGACACTGGAAACCGTGAGTACTACCGGACGAGATGTGTCACCAGGGCGTGTGTGTGATGTTGATTCGCGTGACAGCGGTTGGTGGGCATGGCGGTGCTGGCGGGAGGGCTGGTGGCGTTGGTGTCACGCGGGGGAGCTCTGCAGCTGTGGAGAGACCATGACCTCAGAGAACATGACCTCCGGAGAGCGTTGCCACGTGTGTGTCGTATAGACTCCGCTTTCACAACATTTAACCATTTATAATTACGTGTATATATACGTGTCTACAGCTGAATTTTCTGACTTGGAGTGCTCCGACGTCAGAGAGAGCGGAGACCACGGCTTCATACTGCTGATGACATCCGGTGCCTCTGATCAAAGATATGCACTGGGTTTGTATAAGTTGTGTTTACATAAACACACACACACACACACATATATATAAATGGAGTATGTTGCAGTGGAGATGTCTGTGGAGAACTGCGACAGTCCAGTAGTATTGTCATTGTGGTCCGGGGTCGGTGCACCCGGTCAGGGATTGAGAGCGGTGCCGTTGGGGGGAGCCGTTCTGCTCTACGGACAGAGCTGTCTGCTTCTACTTCACGGTACTATCTCTGGCAACTTTGCACTCGTCCTACGATCGTTAATAGTATAGCGAAGTATATTACAGGCGTGGCACCCAACGACAAGGCGGAAATCATGAACTTGGCCAACGATGGAGACAGAATACTTTGTGCAGAGGTTTGCGCTCTCTCATCGGAGCTAGCGTGAGCTCTCTGTCACTCTCGGCACTAAATAATTGACAATTTCAGATAGTAGAAGGCAATGTGCTGTTATTTAGTGCAAAACATGGTATTACGAGACTCACCATGCAAACACAACACAGGTACCCCACGCACTCGTTCTCAGGTCACCCGTGCTGCATGACGAGATATGAGTTATGACATTGTCGCGTTCACAGGTCTCTCTGCGAGCCATCGGTGACGGCGCAGAGCATCGCCGACATTTACGACGGCAACTTGTCATTCTACGAGATCGATCCGCGTGAGGTGTGTCATGTATCATCATAATGACGAGTACTTCGTGTTCCGCTCGTCATGAAATAAAATAAAAAAACTCCCAATCAGGTGGACGCCGTGACCGCGGACGCGTGTGGCAAATTGAAGATCGCATTTCTCTATCACGTGCGGAGGGACGCCGCCTCCTGTCGGCGATTGCTGAACGAACTGTTCCCGAATGACGGAGACGACGGACACAACGAGCGCGTGTTCACCGATACCGTGTCGGCCGTCGCTCGCGACATCCTGGACGACACGCCCGCCGGAGATCCGCGATGGGCGCGAGTGCGTAACGAGAGGCGCGGCGTCAGTCTCGGCGGCTCCGGCGCTCTGCGGATCACGCACCAACTGATGGACAAGAACAGGGCCCTCGTGCTGCTGCACGATTTCCTACGTTGTCGCGCACGTCCGTACACTACGGATCGCGGCTGGGCGTCGGTAGAACGGGAGATGAGCGCGCTGGCGGAGATGCTCGCCGCCGCGCTCGCGCTCGCGGAGGAGCGACACGGGCGCGCCGGACGCGTCGTCGACGTCGCTATTGCGCGGGTGCAGACCGCGGCGCCGGACGACGGGCTGTCGGCGGCCGATGTGTGTCTGCGCGCGGTGACCGGCGTGGGAGCCGTGCTCGCCGCTCTACCGCTGAGAGTCGCCACTCTCGACGTGATGAGCGTTTTAGCGGTGAGCCTTCGTCCGCGTCCCCTGCCGTTCGCGGAGACGAGATTTTCAGTGAACTCTGTCCGCAGTCCGTGGCGTCGGCGGCGTCCGAGTGCAGGTCGCGGCGGTCGGAGCGGCCCGTGCGCGGCGGAGCCCTCGGAGAGCCGCTGCACGACTCGTACAAGGAGTTCTTCGCGTCGGTGTCACTCGAATTTTTGTCGCGCGACGTCGTCGGGCGATCGCGGTGACGACGGACGTATCGTTGCAGTGTCGGGTTGCCGCGCGTCGAATGTCCCGCGGCTCGCGCCCTCTGTTTGCGGCACGCCGAAACGCTCTGCCGTTACTTGATGTCGTCGACGGAGCTCGACCCCCGACAGATCGAAGAACTGATACGACCGTTCGGTGAGCGAGTCTGTCGATCTCGTGCAGAATGTCGAGCGTCCCCGAATGAGAAATTAACGATAATATTCACGCACAGCCGTCGAAGGCCAGCACGACAAGGCCGCGTCGCTGGCCGAGGAGGCGAAATTGTTCGACTTCATCGTCCAAATGTACATCGGTATCGAGGACTACGAGAGACTGTACGCATACATCGACAAGTATCCCGACGAGGTTAGCGCGAACCTGTCGCTTCATGCGTATGTTCTATCTGTGACGTCCCGAAATGTTCGCAGCGGCTGGCGCAGAGTGCGTTCTCATACCTGTCGACGCGCGGCGGCGATGACTGGGTGCGGCTCGTGACGCGCGTCGGCGAGCGATACAGGCAGGAATTGTACGCGTGGCTGAGCGCCGTGACCGCCCCCGCCGTCACCTCGTCTCGCGCCCTCGCCCTGAACGCTCTGCATGCGATGCATCTCGCCGATCACTCTCGCGCCGCCGGTGCGTTTCTGCGCGTGGCGGGGATCGAACGGCGCGCCGGTGAATTGCGTCGACTGACGGTGAGTGCCCGCGGACCCTCGCGCCGCCGACTAGCGCTGATCGCACTCTCCGCAGACGGCGTCGTCGCTGGGAAAGTTGTGCGCGCTCGCGGCCGACGAGCCGGGCGCCGCTCGGTGTCTGTCGCGTTGTCTCGCTTTGGCGGCGGCGCATCGCGTCGTGCCTGCCGCGATGCGCGCGCAGGCCTCGCAGTACGTGCACGACCCCGAGGAGCTGTTGCGGCTATATCTGGACGCGGAACTGACGGCGGTCGAGTTTCTGCGAGCGCTGGAGCTCTCGCGGGCCGTGGACGACGCGGACGCGCGGGACGACCTCGCGCTGCAGGTGAGTGCGCGGGCGCATATCGCTAGATATCCTCGAGCGGCATTAGCGAGGTCGTCGTTCGCAGTTGTGGTGCAAAGCGATACTGCAGGACGACTGGAGCGATTGCAGGGCGGACGACCCCGAAACGGAGATGACGACGAAGCTGTTCTTCAGGCTCGTCGACGAGTTGCGTCTCGCAGGTACGTGGCGGGCGTGGCGATGCGTCACGACGCGCGGTGACGATGTCGGTCATGCAGGTACTCTGGATAAATACCTGCCGCCGTTGGAGGACGTGATCACGTCGCCGTCTCTCGCCGACGCTCTGGACGACGCGGCGCGGTATGTCATCACATACGGATACAAAATGGCCACCGGGGACGTATAGTCGAGAGGTATTGTGATCGGGGGCTGTACGGACTCCTCATACATGTGTGTTATATAATTACACTATTATACATTTTTTGTTGTAGGTGGTGCGAGAAGATAATATTTTTAACAATAATTGTGGCCGCGTTTTATTAGAAGATTGTTGGAATTAAAATTATTAATAAAGTGATTTTTGTGCATAATTGTTGATGTATATTGTCATTCCTGGTGTTCCCGCGTTTTAGCGCATTCATTCGCTCAGTCGCGAGTCGCACGTCGACCGGGGTGGACGTCGGCCGGTTCTGCGCGCGTGGAATTCGCGCGTGCAAATATATTGTATTAAAACATTGTCTCAGACTGCATAATGAGATATTTAATAATTATATCATTTGCGCTGGTTGACGTGGATTTTGATGGAAATAGCCGTTTCGTTTACGTATAACATGTCGGTGAGTACCTACTTACCGACTTATAATGTTTGTTCCTTGTAGGTGTGTCGTATGTGTTTAATTGCTTGATTTACAATAATCCGAGTATAAATCGTAGAATATTATAAATCGTGTATTTGTGAATGTCATCGCGCCGTTATGCATCAGCGGGCACAGAGGCCGATCGTGACAGCCACCGGACCATTGAACACGCGCGGGGTAGACAGACGATATTCTTATTGCGCCCGTCCCGCGGCGCGGTCGTTATCATAGAATTTCAACGTAATTTGTTTAGACTGTAGATTAGCGAGTGTGGGCATAATGTTGTTAATATCCCGTTGATGGTCGGAGAGCGCCCGTAAGTAGGATGTTTACGATCCTCTATTTACCTCAATGCTAAGAATACAACATCACGTGAGCGACTCCTGCGCTCTACTCGAGTAGTGAAAAACAAAATAGATTGTATAATGAAACCTTTTACAATTCTTATCTTCTATAATGTGAGTGCGTATCTCGCTAAAACCGCGGCTCTCTTCTCGTGCAAACCGGGTGAGAGAGTCGCGAGGGCGCGCGGCCCCTTCGATATGGGGCCGCCCCTATGCTCACATTAGCAAATATAGGTGGGAAACATAGATAGTGCGCTTTTAAAAGCGTATCTTGTCGTACGCGTACGGCTATGTTTGCGCACACTAGTGCCAGGTGTGATTACTTGTTGACCTAATTAATGGAGAACGTGACCGGAATCACTCTGAACTCTACGAATGGGTCATTATTCATAAAAAATGTAGTCACTCGAAGCGATCGCACAATCCCCGCGCGTGTGGCGCCCGATATGAGTGGAAAAAGTAATTTTGACCATTTTAAAATAATGCGAGCACCTATTGCTCACGTTTCAGCGTCGTCGTCGTCGAGGACGTGCGATGGTGCTCTGGTGTCTGTTGCTGTTGTTGCGCTGCGAGGGAGGAGACGCCGCCGCCGCCAAGGACCTCGTGTTCAGGGTGCCCGAAGTCGCGGTGAGTGCGGGAAGACCGAGCGGCGTCGTCCGTGTTCGCGGGCCGCGTGATAGCTTCGTCGTCGTCGCAGGTGAGACACGCGGCCGCCGACCGACCGGTGGGCGCCACGCGACGTCGCGCGCCGAACGATTCGTCGACCGAAGCGTACGAGGAATACTTCGTGGAGCACGCGGTCGGCGTCGGGGACGCGAGGAGGGCGGCCGGAGACCTCGACCTAGAGGAGCGAGGTGAGCCGGCGCACATTGGATCGATTTTGATAAAAAAGGGACTTACGTTTTTTTTTCACAAAATCGTTTCGCAAGTTATGCCAATCGATAGAGCATGTTGATATAATGAAATTATCTTAGTACTTTTTTTCTCTAAAGTATTTACTTACCGAGATAAAAAATAAAGTTGAAAATTTTTGTATGAAACGGAACCAACAAAGGTCTGTATTTTCAAAATTATAAGAGGTCTTGCCTAGATATTCAAACTCGATATTCTCTGAGTTTTCCTCTTTAAGATGACGTATCACACGTCTGCCCCGAGGTGCCCGTTTGGCACTTATATGACTCCAAAGTTGGGTCGATTTCAAGTAAAAATGCGAAATAGTTATACCAAATATAGTTTATTTTTTTGGTTAAATGTTAAACTAATCATTATTTTTACATAATATACAATGGCCTTCAGCATTTTTACGGTCGCAAACATCAATAAACATTTAAATTTCTAAAGGTATCCCTAGCAAATATGGCTTTAATTACGTTGTTTAATTATAACTGCAAAAGGAGGTCGCTGTCACAATTACATGCTTCGATTTACTGTTATTATTATTTATTTATTTATTTTTAGGAAAAAAAAATCCAAAAAAAAGGACTAAAAAAATTACTGTAAGGAATTTTGACATAAATTTAATTCACTACAATACCATACATTATTTTCCTATAAATATGGACACCATTGATGTCAATTCTGTTGTACCCAAGACTAAACTAAACTATACTAAAATTTTAAACAACTTATTTTAGCCGTAAAACCACATCGGACTAGATTTAGATACTTTGTAGGACTAAAAATCTATTAAAACACGTTGTTATATTTATTGAACTAAGTAATATTGTTTAATAGTGTTAATATTAATCTTTTGCATATATTTTGTACTAATAAATAGAATAAAAGTATTTTATACATATTTTTAAGATAATAATTTTTGTCCTGTTGTAATGTTACGACTTGTCTAAATTATAGATTGGTCGTGTCAGAATTCCGTTTGTCTTTAAAATTTTGACTAAAATTGGAAACGTTAAACATTTTAGCTGGAGTTTAGTCAATATCAAAATACATTACAAGTAATTAGTTTTAAATGATAGTTTTGATTTATTATTAAAAATTATAATGAAAATTTAAGCTGTTGTGTTCGTGTCCATTTTTACAATTTAATTTTCTGGAAATATGAGCACTATTAAAGGGTATATAAACAGAAAGAAGTATGTTCATTAATTTTATTATTATTATAAACAATATTACTTAGTTCAATAAATATAACAACGTGTTTTAATAGATTTTTAGTCCTACAAATAGTACAAAGTATCTAAATCTAGTCCGATGTGGTTTTACGGCTAAAATAAGTTGTTTAAAATTTTAGTATAGTTTAGTTTAGTCTTGGGTACAACAGAATTGACATCAATGGTGTCCATATTTATAGGAAAATAATGTATGGTATTGTAGTGAATTAAATTTATGTCAAAATTCCTTACAGTAATTTTTTTAGTCCTTTTTTTTGGATTTTTTTTTCCTAAAAATAAATAAATAAATAATAATAACAGTAAATCGAAGCATGTAATTGTGACAGCGACCTCCTTTTGCAGTTATAATTAAACAACGTAATTAAAGCCATATTTGCTAGGGATACCTTTAGAAATTTAAATGTTTATTGATGTTTGCGACCGTAAAAATGCTGAAGGCCATTGTATATTATGTAAAAATAATGATTAGTTTAACATTTAACCAAAAAAATAAACTATATTTGGTATAACTATTTCGCATTTTTACTTGAAATCGACCCAACTTTGGAGTCATATAAGTGCCAAACGGGCACCTCGGGGCAGACGTGTGATACGTCATCTTAAAGAGGAAAACTCAGAGAATATCGAGTTTGAATATCTAGGCAAGACCTCTTATAATTTTGAAAATACAGACCTTTGTTGGTTCCGTTTCATACAAAAATTTTCAACTTTATTTTTTATCTCGGTAAGTAAATACTTTAGAGAAAAAAAGTACTAAGATAATTTCATTATATCAACATGCTCTATCGATTGGCATAACTTGCGAAACGATTTTGTGAAAAAAAATCGTAAGTCCCTTTTTTATCAAAATCGATCCAATGTGCGGCGTTCCGTCCGAGCGCTCGTCGACCGTCCGCGACGGAACGCTGATCGGCCTTCGCGTTCTCAGCGCGATACCGGAGCGGCTGCGGGGCGTGCGGCGCGCGGGAGCGTCACTACTGCGAGTCGCACGTGGTGGCCGACCACTGTTGCTGCGAGCGCCGATATTTGCGCGATCCGTTCCCGTGGGTGCCTCACGTGTGCTACGCGGGCGCCGCGCGATGCCGCCCGAGGGCCGCCGATTGCGCCCATTACGCGCGCCTGAGGGACTGCTGCTGCAGACGAGACATGGCCGCCAAGTGGAGGAGCATACTCGTCGGGGAGGGCGACAGACGATCGCCGACCGTGGCGCTACTGCCGCTGTTGCTCGTCGTGATGCCTTATCGATTGTCGTTAAATTGATACCAAAATATTCGAACGCCTTCGCCCACGATTCGGATGTGTAGTATTAATGTGTAGGTTACGTTAGAGCCATAGTGGACGGCGACGAGTCGGCCATGACCGGTTGACCGTCATGTTTACGAATAAAAATATCTCTTAATGAATGCGAAAATAATAATAAACGTGATATTATTAGTATATTAAATTAGCTAATATAATTTATTATTGTGCAAATTATAAATGTTATCTTCTTAAATATAATAAACGCGTTACCATTTCACCACGCTGTTGCATTATTATAACAACGACAAAATCGCACGAACGATTCAATACTTTTGAAAACATTGAACCTACTTCATTCGAACTCACTAATAAAAGACCTTTTCAAAAAAAAAAGTTGAACCGACTTCGATAAACACTAAAAGCACTCAAAAGTGAAAAACAATTTTTAACAAGAGTATCTACACACAAAGTAATAAACACTAATAGGTGTTTATTATCTACAAATTAATTGTCTACGTGCCTGCCAAAAATTTTAAAATAAATATTTTATTTTTAGGACAGCAAACCAAAAACAGCAAAAACTCCCAATTAAACGTACAAATACTAATCGTAGTTCAAATTAAATAAATCTAACAAAGAAGAAACTCGTGCAACCCCTTTCACCCCCTTTCAGATTGAATTTCGGAAAATGCTGAAATACATGTTTCGTTTTTTTTTTTGCTGTGTAGAGCAAATATACTAAGAATTAAGTAAATCTGGCAAAAATTCAACCCATTTTATCCCGTTTCATCACCTTCGGGGTTGAAACGCATGTTAGTTGTTTATATTGTAGAGCGTAATTTATTATGTACAGGTATTTTGTCACTAAAAATATTGATTTTTCACCCCGTTTCACTCGCTTCGGGGTTGAAACGCAAGTTTCATTATTAATGTGGTAAAGCATTTTTGCTGTTTCAGGTTTTAATTTAAAAAAAATCCACCTATTTTATCCCATTCACCCTTAAGGGGTGATATTCGAGAAATACTAAAACACGTATTTCATCAATTATGACATTAAGTATGTATGCCTTTCAAGTAATTTGACAAAAAAAATTCAACCCATTTTGCCCCATTTCACTCCCTTAGGAGTTGAATTTCAAGAAATGCTAAAACACGTGTTTCATTATTTATGTTGTAAAGTATGTATACAGTATATTAACACAGTACAATTTGAATAATTGAAATCGGTTCAACCGTTTTCAAAAAATCGGTGAACATACATTAAGAAAACGCGACGAGCATATAACCTCCTCCTTTCCGAAGTCTGTTAACAAAGTGAGACGTGATAGATTGTTATAATGTTAATGGTGCATTCTTGCAATGGTGCATATGCAATATTGTGTCTGAATCGCCACCACGAGTCGCATGAAAGAATAACACAACCATAATTAGTACGAATATAGCTATTATTATAATGAAGTCACAAAAGAACATATTTTGGAATAAATCAGACTTCAGATGGCTCGGCGCCCAGATTGGTCGGAACATCACCACCTACTATGGCTGGAATTACCTGAAACGCCCATTCTCGTTTCAGCGTCGACACGATAGCCGAGCGGCCGGCACTCGCGCACTCACCTGCTCGCCGAGCACCGCTAGTATCTGCGCCACCTTCTTGATGGCCTCTATCTCCTGCTGTCCCGGCAGCGGTAACGGAAGCCGCGAGTTTGCGCCCCGAGCGACGCCGACGTGCTGCGTCAGTTCAGAGACCGCGGTGCCGTGGCCGCCGCCGCCGCCGTCCTCGTGCCGTAACTACCGACACGACTCCGCTCGGTACGTGCGCCCGGCGACACATTCGCACACAATATTATGTATACTCACGGCGGGCTCGCACATCGCGGGCGTGAGCAGGAGCGCCGACAACAACGTCACGCGGCACAACATTTCAATGACAACACCGATGCTCACGATGCATCTTATTATATATAGGGAATGCAATTTATTTAAGTCATATCGACGACGTTTATCTATTTAGGTACTTAGAGAAAATAATCGAGGACATAATATTATTATAATATTACGTCGTGAAGTCGTGATTCGTCGATCACCGAATGCCGTGCATTCCGACGAGAAGTCGTAACGTGACATTACTTCGCCTCGCTTATGTACAATTGTTAATTCGTTTAAACATCTTCAAGGTCGACGGCCGCGACCGCCAATAATAATGTACTTATGCAATATGCGTGTCTCTATTCAATTATTCGAATTAAACTGCATCCGATAACATTCGGTTGTCGTGTCCGACCGTCACGACGGCAGATGACGCGAATCAGTCGTTGCGATGCGTCGGCATGAGGTGGTCGGCGCTATTGCTGTACGCGCGGGTCGCGAGCGCTGCGCTGTGGGCCGCGCTCCTCTCGCCGCCGTCGCTCACCGACGGACTGGAACGGCTGCTGCAGACCGCCGCCGATGCATGTTCGTGATCGTTCGTTCTCTGTTATAAATTTAATATCATGCGTCATCAGCGTGCGTGACCGCTTCGCAGGTGAAACGTTGCCGATAGAGATGTTGTTCTCGCGGAAGAGCGCCTCGGAGACGTCGTCGCTGGAGGTGGTCGCGTTCACTCGTCGCGGCGCCGGGAGATATGCGAGCGAAGACGCCGACCGCCTCTACCGGGAAGCGGCCGCGGCGGGGCGGCTGCTGCTCTACGTGCCCGGCTGGTGGAACACGCTCGCGGACGACTCCACGCGCGCCCTCGTGGACGCCCTGCTGACTCGCGAGCCGCTCGTGATGGTCGTCGACACCGGGCTCTCTTTCTGCAGGGGATACGTGTCCGCCGCGTCCAGAGTGAGGGCGGTCGCCGAGAGGATCGCGCGTCTGCTCGGCCGGTTGGTCGCGCGCGGGCTGCGGCCGGAGCGCGCTCACTTACTGGGGTTCAGTCTGGGCGCGCACGCGGCGGGAGCGGCCGGAGAGATCGTGGCGCGGCGAACGGGTCGGCGTCTCGGAACCGTCACCGGATTGGACCCCGCGCGGCCGTGCTTCGCGCGCGTCGCCCACGTCGTGTCGCGCGAGTCGGCCGCGTTCGTTCAAGTGTTCCACACGAGCGTGCTGGGTGTGCGCGAGCCCGTCGGCCACGTCGACGTGTACATGAGCGAGGGAGGTCGAACGCCGGAGAAGGAACACGCGCGCGCCTGGTCTGAGTACGCGCGTTCGGTCAGGGAGGAGGTGACCGCGAGAAGATGCGAGTCGGCGAAATGCGCAGACGACCTGACGGTGATCGGGTACGGGTGCAACGCGACCACCAGAGGTGTGTTTATGTACACGCCGCCGCCTACTCCGCCGCTGCGACCGTTCGGATGAATAATGAATGAGCTGTGATATTCATTAGCTGATAATAAATTATTTATTAACCGACTTCCAAAAAACCTTTTAAAAAAAAAGTTGAACCGACTTCAATAAACACTAAAAGCACTCAAAAGTGAAAAATATTTTTAAACGACTTCAAAAGGAGGAGGTTATCTATTCGTCGTGTATTTTTTTTTTTTTTTTTTTTGTGGCGATGTTCCCTCATATCTCCGCCGTTTGTGGACCGATTTTGATGATTCTTTTTTTGTTGGATAGAGTATATGTCCGCATTGGTCCCGTTTCAATTTGAAGAAAATATTCCGTCTCTAAGGGTGGAAAATTAGGGGATGTTGCGCTGTTTGTGAACCGATTTCGATGATTTTTCTTTTGTTAGATAAAGTATGTCTCGTGATTGGTCAATTTTAAATTTGAAGAAAATATTCCATCTGTAAGGGTGGAAAATTAGGGGATGTTTCGTCGTTTGTGAACCGATTTTGATGAATCTTTTTTTGTTTGATAAACTATGTCTCGGGATTGGTCCCATTTAAGGAATAAAATATTCCACCTTTAAGGGTGGAAAATTAAGGGATGTTTCGCCATTAGTGAACCGATTTTGATTATTCTTTTTTTGTTTGATAAAGTACGTCTCGGGATTGGTCCCATTTAAGGAATAAAATATTCCACCTTTAAGGGTGGAAAATTAGGGGAAATTTCGCCATTAGTGAACCGATTTTGATGATTCTTTTTTTGTTTGATAAAGTACGTCTCGGGATTGGTCCCATTTAAGGAATAAAATATTCCACCTTTAAGGGTGGAAAATTAGGGGATATTTCGCCATTAGTGAACCGATTTTGATGATTCTTTTTTTTGTTTGATAAAGTACGTCTCGGGATTGGTCCCATTAAAGGAATAAAATATTCCACCTTTAAGGGTGGAAAATTAGGGGATATTTCGCCATAAGTGAACCCATTTTGATGATTCTTTTTTTGTTTGATAAAGTACGTCTCGGGATTGATCCCATTTAAGGAATAAAATATTCCACCTTTAAGGGTGGAAAATTAGGTGATATTTCGCCATTAGTGACCGATTTTGATGATTTTTTTTGTTTGATAAAGTACGTCTCGGGATTGATCCCATTTAAGGAATAAAATATTCCACCTTTAAGGGTGGAAAATTTGGGGATATTTCGCCATTAGTGAACCGATTTTGATGATTCTTTTTTTGTTTGATAAAGTACGTCTCGGGATTAATCCCATTTAAGGAATAAAATATTCCATCTCTAAGGGTGGAAAATTAGGGGATGTTTCGATTGATTTTAATGATTCATTTTTTATCGGGTAGGACTCGAGAGTGTCTGTCTATAAGCCCACTACTCATCACATTTTATTTGAACAGCGCGTTTAGAATGTTATCCACACAATCAATCTACAGTTACCACTAAAAATTACAAAATAAAAACATTTCTGAAAAAAATTGAACCGACTTCTAAATAAAACACAAGACACTAAAAAGTAAAAAAATAATTTTAATTGAGAGTACATAGTTACATACACACAATTTAATAAGCATAAACATGAATAGATGCCTATTATTTATTTACAAATTAATTGTCTGCATTTTATTTAGCATATATCTGAAGTCGGTGCCAACCTAATGTGAAACTCCGCATCGCTTGAATCTAGGTACATTACCAATCATAAAACATGTTTCAAATGCATGCACCGACTTCAGATATATGCTAAATAAAATGCATATAATTAATTTGTAAATAAATAATAGGCATCTATTCATGTTTATGCTTATTAAATTGTGTGTATGTAACTATGTACTCTCAATTAAAATTATTTTTTTACTTTTTAGTGTCTTGTGTTTTATTTAGAAGTCGGTTCAATTTTTTTCAGAAATGTTTTTATTTAACAAGAGTAATAAACACACAAAGTAATAAACATAAACACTAATAGGTGTTTATTATGTACAAATTAAATGTCTACATATCTACCATATTTTTGGAGTAGGTGCCAAGCTATACCAATTCAAAATTTCAGGATAGGAACACTTGGATATCTTCCTAGATATCAAGTATATCTATAAACGTTTGCTTGGCTTAAACTTAAACTAATGGGGTGAAATGGTGTAAAATGAGTCAGAGTTTAGTCAGAATTACTTAAAATTTGGCATACAGACTTTACAATATAAATAATGAAACACACGTTTCAGCATTTCTTGAAATTCAATGGGTTGAATTTTTTAGACAGAATTACTTGAAATTTGGCATGTATACTTTACAACCTAAATAATGAAACACGTGTTTCAGCATTTCTTGAAATTCAACCTCTAAGGGGGTGAAATGGGGCAAGATAGGTTGAATTTTTTAAATCATATTTTATTGAAACAGCAGTATTACTTTACCACGTTAACATTGAAACTTGCGTTTCAACCCCGAAGTCAATATTTTTAGTGACAAAATACATAATAATGCTCTACAAATAATTTAAATAATTTTTAACAAGAGTTTCTACACACAAAATAATAAACATAAACACTAAAAGGTGTTTATCAGGTACAAATTAATTGTCTACATACCTGCCATATTTTTGGAGTAGGTGCCAAGCAAACGTTTATAGATATACTTGATATCTAGGAAGATATCCAAGTGTTCCTATCCTGAAATTTTGAATTGGTATAACTTGGCACCTACTCCAAAAATGTGGTAGGTATGTAGACAATTAATTTGTACATAATAAACACCTATTAGTGTTTATGTTTATTATTTTGTGTGTAGATACTCTTGTTAAAAATTATTGAAATTATTTGTAGAGCATTATTATGTATTTTGTCACTAAAAATATTGACTTTTTCACCCCGTTTCACCCCCTTCGGGATTGAAACGCAAGTTTTGTTTAAGTTAGTGTTTGTTGAAGTCGGTTCAACTTTTTTTGAAAACGTTTTTTATTTTAAACTTTTAAATTAATGACCTTTAGGATTTTTATTTTTATAGAGAGAAGGTTGAATAATCGTCGCGCGTGTGTTTTTTGTTTGTTCGCCGATTTTTCGAAAACGGCTGAACCGCGTTCAATGATTCAAATTGTACTCTGTTGAGCTGCATCCCAGATTGGCCCATATGTTTTTCTAAGATGCACGGTATACCTATAGTTTTTTAGTAAACCGGAAAAAACATCAGTTTGATTTTTATTTAAATTATACTTGGACTTTAAAAGCATATGTCAAAAGTACATACTTAAAAAAACCTTTTAAAAAAGTTAAACCGACTTCAATAAACACTAAAGGGACTAAAAATTGAAAAATAATTTAACAAGAATATCTACACACAAAGTAGTAGTAGGTGAATATAAACACTGATAGATACTTATTAAGGCCAAATTAATTGTCTACATTCCTACCTATCACATTTTTGGAGTAGGTGCCCAGCTATACCGATTCAAAAAGTTGTTTAGAAATCTACCTATAATATGATTGATGATCGGAAATATACTCGGGTATAAAAGTATATCTATAAACATTACATGGGCCAACCTTTCAAAAAACTAAACGTAGGTACGTTGTCTACATATTTATCATATATGAAATTGCATCGTTTGAAAATGACGTATTTTTTGGAAATTACGGTCCATGTGTGATTGTTTGTTAACCGACTTGCATACCAAAAAAAACGAAGGTTAAAACGAGCCTGCGTTAACGCTAGCGTCTGACAGTGAGAAAACGATACATAACGATGCATAACCCCCGAGGGCGAAAAACTGAGAAATACATTGATTAATGATCGGTCAAAAGATTTGGAACATTTGATACATGACGGACACGCACACAAACCCCTCCCTTCCGATGTATCACACGTCCACGGCCTCTGCTTTGTCACACGGACTCGCATGGTGACATGCCTCACGATTAGGTGACGACATATGTACGGCGGTGAACACGGCCGCGCCGTTTCACCCATACAAAACGCCATCTTTTGGTAGAATATTTACACTAAATATCAATTTACGTAGATTTGCTATTCGATAATAGATGTCACTGCATATGTCGGTGTTGGCGGCTCACGTGCGGCTGAGCTGAAACATTCCTAACACACCTACTGCATCGTTGTTCTGATATTTTATATCGCCTTAAGATAACGTATCACATCCTAAAAGTAGGTACTAGTGCTTTGAAAGCGAGCGACACCTACCGTATTAATTCGATGTAAGTACCTTAATTTAAGGTATGTCGTGCGAAGCCGTTCGTGATGGTACAATAATAAATAGGTTGAAACTTAAAATACAACATTGGTAGTTTCATTCGTGCGACATACGACTCAGGTACCTACCTATAATAATATATGTTAGAAAGCGATCGCGTAGTGACAAAAATGACATAGAGGTGTACTCGTGTGCGTGTGTGCGATGCAGCGCTCATCGATCGGTGCAGCGCGGTGAGAGAGGCACGCGGGGCGAGAGAGGCACGCGGGGACACCGCGGGCTGCGGGGCGTCAGTAGCGGGGCGGCGTCTACGGAGGGAGGTCGTACGGCCGCGCCAGCCGCATATGACGGGCCACGCGCTGGCGGCGGAGCGGCCGCCCAAGGACTATTCGCAGCCGCTTCACGTGGACTGCTCTATCGAGTACGAGCTGCCGGAGAGCGCGAAGCCGCCGCCGGGTGCGCCGGCAGAGCCGCTGCTGATGATCCACCCGGCTCACTTCCGTCGGCTGGAGGCGGCGCGGCGGGTGCCCTTCGTGAACAATCTGCCGCCGGCGCCGCGTCGCTTGCTCGAGCTGCTAGCGGCCCGCCCTCGACAGCCGCGTCGTCCGCGCCGCCAGCACCCGTACCGCGCCGTGGTGCCCATCTACATGTGATATAGTGACTGATTACGGATACGATGGCATCTTCAATAAAACGCTTTTTTAGCATATCATAGTAATATATATTGTGTCATAGTCCGATGCCAAAAATATAAGTATCTTTTTACTGAAATCGAGATAGTGTAGTTTTATTTTTGAGTGCAGGCGGTCAGTGGTGGCGCTTTCCTTTGTCATCTCGTGCATTGGTGTAAGTGAAGCGTTAATGAACACGGTGCACGGTTATATTGTGTTATTTACGTATATTCGTGCGCACTCCACGTTCGAAACATATAGAAATACGATTCCTAAAGCCTTTCGCCGTTCGCCAGCATACTCCACTCGTCGCCCGTCTGGCGCTACAGTGACGCGGGTGCATCACGTTACAAATGTGTACTGCATTCATTAATCCGACATAATTCTGCAATGATTCAGTAACATGTGTGACTGACTATATCGAAACGCAGTACATGGACGACATGATGGAATGTGGGCACGGCCGCGACCTACTGCGATCAGCTGATCGGAGTGAGGGCGAGACGGCGACATCGCTCCGTCTCGCTCTCCGCTCACTACTACGTCACTATTAGCGCTGGCATACGTAATCGATGTTAGGGGATAATATTATAACAATCTCGTTATCGTCGCCGTCGCGTCGCATAGGTAGGTAGGTAGGCAGGTACCGTCCGTATAAACAATAAACATATTTGATGACATGATGTAACGATTCAGTGGCGATAAGCCTCACGTTTAACACAATTAAAACCTGATTGCTTATCAATCTCAATGTGACTCGAGATAAATTCATTTGTACGTGAGTCATCTATTTTTTCACCGACTTCAAAAAGAGGAGGTTATCAATTCATCGTGTATTTATTAACCGACTTCCAAAAAGAAGGAGGTCATATGTTCGTCACGTATGTATTTTATGTATGTTCACCGATTTTTCGAAAACGACTGGACCGATTTCAATGGTTTAAATTGTACTGTGTTAAGCTGCATCCCATAGTGGTCCCGTATATTTTTATAAGATGCACAGTGTGCAGTTTTTTAGTAAAACGGGGAATTTGGTATGTATACTTTACAAAATAAATAATGAAACACGTGGTCAGCATTTCTTGAAATTCAACCCATAAGGGGGTGAAACGGAGCAAAATAGGTTGAATTTTTTTTAGTCCGATATACTTGAAATTTGGCATGCATACCTAACAACATAAATAATGAAACACGTGTTTCAGCATTTCTTGAAATTCAACCCCTAAAGGGGTGAAACGGGGTAAAATTGTATGAATATTTTTAAATCGGAGTTACTTGAAACAGCAGAAATGCTTTACCACATTAACAATGAAACTAGCGTTTCAACCCCGAAGGGGGTGAAATGAGGTGAAAAAATCAATATATTTTGTGACAAAATACATAATAAATTATGCTCTACAATATAAACAATTATATATTAACGGGTTAAAATGGGTTGTATTTTTGCCAGATTTACTTAATTCTTAGTATATTTGCTCTATACAGAGCAAAAAAAAGGAAACATGTATTTCAGCATTTCCCGAAATTCAATCTGAAAGGGGATGTACGAGATGTATGTGAAGTTGGCCCCCCATTATGAAAATTTTGAAAATTTAAGCGGAGTTCTGGTAGCCCCTCCAATAGTTCTAGAGTTCCCTATTAATAAAAAAAATAGTTCCGCTGATTAAAGTGCTGAAAACACGAAATGAAGTTTACACAATTTCGAAATTTTAAACACCTGTAACTCTTTCATTTTAGCTCCGATCGATTCCGTTTCTTTAACAAATCGATAGAACTCCGAGGGGGGCCAATAAAAATCGGAATTTCCGAGCCCCGTAGCTCTTTCATTTCAGTTCCGATCGGTTTCATTTCTTCGACAAATCGATAGAACTCCGAGGGGGGCCAATAGAACTCCAAAGAAAATTAACGATTTCTGAGGAATAAAATTTTTTTTCATACAAAATATGCTAATTTTAAAAATCGGAATTTCCGAGCCCCGTAGCTCTTTCATTTCAGTTTCGATCGGTTTCATTTCTTCGACAAATCGATAGAACTCCGAGGGGGGCCAATAGAACTCCAAAGAAAATTAACGATTTCTGAGAAATAATTTTTTTTTCATACAAAATATGCTAATTTAATTCAACCCATTTTGCCCCATTTCACCCCCTTAGGGGTGGAATTTCAAGAAATACTGAAACATGTTTTCATTATTTATGTTGTAAAGTATGTATGCCAAATTTCAAGTAATTCTGACTAAAAAAAAATTCAACCCATTTTGCCCCATTTCACCCTCTTAGGGGTTGAATTTCAAGAAATACTGAAACACGTCTTTCATTATTTATTTTGTAAAGTATGTATGTCAAATTTCAAGTAAATCGGAGCAAAAAAAATTTACAAACTGACTTTTTTTTCCGCTTTACTAAAAAACGGCACACTGTGCATCTTAGAAAAATAAATTGGACCACTATGGGATGCAGCTTAACACAATACAATTTGAATCATTGAAATCGGTTCAGCCGTTTTAAAAAAATCGATGAACATACATAAAAAAAAAAACATACGCGACGAACATATAACCTCCTCCTTTTTGGAAGTCGGTTAACAAGAGTATCTACACACAAAGTAATAAACATAAACGCTAATAGGTGTTTATTATGTACAAATTAATTGTCCACATACCTACCACATTTTTGGAGTAGGTGCCAAGCATACGTTCATAGATATACTTGATATCTAGGAAGATATCCAAGTGTAATTCCTATTCTGAAATTTTGAATTGGTATAGCTTGGCACCTACTCCAAAAATATGGCAGGTATGTAGACAGTTAATTTGTACATAATAAACACCTATTAGTGTTTATGTTTATTACTTTGTGTGTAGATACTCTTGTTAAAAATTATTTTTCACTTTTGAGTGCTTTTAGTGTTTATTGAAGTCGGTTTAACTTTTTTTTTGAAAAGGTTTTTTATTTTTCCATTTTTAGGGTAGCGGACCAAAAACAGCAAAAACTCCCTATTAAACGTACAAATACTAATCGTAGTTCAAATGAAATTAATCTAGCAAAAAGAAACTCGTACAATTTCACCCCATTTCAGATTAAATTTCGAGAAAAGCTGAAATACACGTTTCGTTGTTTATGTTGTGTGTAGAGCAAATATACTTAAAATTAAGTAAATCTGACAAAAAAAAATTCAACACATTTTAACCCGTTTCACCCCCTTCGGGGTGAAACGCATGTCAATTGTTTATATTACATTATAGAGCATTATTTATTATGATTTTGTCACTAAAAATATTTATTATTATCACGCCGTTTCACCCCCTTCGGGGTTGAAACGCAAGTTTCATTATTAACGTGGTAAAGCAATTCTGCTGTTTCGGGTAAATCTGATTTTAAAAAATTCAACCAACGGGGTAAACCGTTTCATCTCTTTAGGGGTTACATTTCAAAAAACGCTGCAACACGTGTTTCATTATGTTGTAAAGTATGTATGCCAAATTTCAAGTAATTCTGACTAAAAAAAATTCAACCCATTTCCCCCCATTTCACCCCCTTAGGGGTTGACTTTCCAGAAATGCTGAAACATGTTTTCATTATTTATGTTGTAAAGTATGTATGCCAAATTTCAAGTAATTCTGACTAAAAAAAATTCAACCCATTTTGCCCAATTTCACCCACTTAGGGGTTGAATTTCCAGAAATGCTGAAACATGTTTTCATTATTTATGTTGTAAAGTATGTATGCCAAATTTGAAGTAATTCTGATTTTAAAAAATTCAACCCATTTTGCCCCATTTCACCCCCTTAGGGGTTGAACTTCAAGAAATACTGAAACATGTTTTCATTATTTATGTTGTAAAGTATGTATGCCAAATTTGAAGTAATTCTGATTTTAAAAATTCAACCCATTTCGCCCCATTTCACCCCTTTAGGGGTTGAATTTCAAGAAATACTGAAACATGTTTTCATTATTTATGTTGTAAAGTATGTATGCCAAATTTCAAGTAATTCTGACTAAAAAAAATTCAACCCATTTTGCCCCATTTCACCCCCTTAGGGGTTGAATTTCAAGAAATACTGAAACACGTGTTTCATTATTTATTAACCGACTTCCAAAAAGGAGGAGGTTATATGTTCGTCGCGTATGTTTTTTTTATGTATGTTCATCGATTTTTTCTAAACGGCTGAACCGATTTCAATGATTCAAATTGTACTGTGTTAAGCTACATCCCATAGTGGTCCCATATATTTTTCTAAGATGCACAGTGTGTAGTTTTTTAGTAAAACGGGAAAAAAAGTCAGTTTGTAAAATTTTTTTGCTCCGATTTACTTGAAATTTGGTACACATAGTTTACAAAATAAATAATGAAACACGTGTTACAGCATTTCTTGAAATTCAACCCCTAAGGGGGTGAAACGGGGCAAAATGTGTTGAATTTTTTCTTAGTCAGAATTACTTGAAATTTGGCATACATACTTAACAACATAAATAATGAAACACGTGTTACAGCATTTCTTGAAATTCAATCCCTAAGGGGGTGAAACGGGGTAAAATTGTATGAATATTTTTAAATCGGAATTACTTGAAACAGCAGAAACGCTTTACCACATTAACAATGAAGCTTGCGTTTCAACCCCGAAGGGGGTGAAACGAGGTAAAAAAATCAATATTTTTTAGTGACAAAATATATAATAAATTATGCTCTACAATAGAAACAATTATATATTAACTTGCGTTTCACCCCGAAGGGGGTGAAACGGGATAAAATGGGTTGAATTTTGGCCAGATTTAATTAATTCTTAGTATATTTGGTCTACACACAGCAAAAAAAAACGAAACATGTATTTCAGCTTTTCCCGAAATTCAGCTTGAAAGGGGGTGAAAGGGGTTGCACGAGTCTTTTTTTGTTAATTTGAACTACGATTAGTACATGTACGTTTATTAGGGAGTTTTTGCTGTTTTTGGTCCGCTACCCTAAAAATGGAAAAATAAAAAACCTTTTCAAAAAAAAAGTTGAACCGACTTCAATAAACACTAAAAGCACTCAAAAGTGAAAAATAATTTTTAACAAGAACTACACACAAAGTAATAAACATAAACACTAATAGGTGATTATTATGTACAAATTAATTGTCTACATATCTGCCATATTTTTGGAGTAGGTGCCAAGATATACCAATTCAAAATTTCTGGGGGGCAACCATGAACTCTTATAGCAATATTGATATAACCTTAAATGTCAATTTCGTACCAAAAACGCTTAAAAATGATACTTAAATATGATTGAAACAATTTTGAAAACGCCACCCATTTTGTTACGTCATAGGGTTACGTTTGTTCTAAAAAGCATACCATGAAGTCACTTTGAGTAATATTGTTTTAAGTCAAATAGAACAATAGTTTTGACGACGTTTTTACGATTGTTTTAAAATTTTGGCGACCATCTTGCGGTCGGCGGTTATCTGTTTTAAATTATTTACCTAAATTAGTGTTTCTTCGAGTACACTAGAGATAATTCTTTCATACAATAATAAATTTGATAATTGTATATAAACTTTTATTTATACATTTATACAAAAACAAAATTAAGCTATGAAATATTATTTGTTTTAGATTTGTGATGCTAATTATGAGTGTAGATGCCAGCCATGGCGGTGCCACACATGACTCATTCATATGGTGTTGAAACTCCACACAACAACGTAGGACTCCAACTGGATTTGGCTACACGCCGTGCCCTTATTCAGAGGCTCTGGGATAACCGTCACTGATAACCCTGTAAATAAAATAAATAATGATATAAGGGTAATATTTTGTTTTAATTTATAGTTATAATAGGACCCACACATTCAATTCAATTCAATTCATTTTAGTAAATAGACAGATAAACTGCACTCTTACACGTCGATAAATAATTACAATAATAAGTCCAATAATATTCATGTCAATAGCAGCAATATGAATTGTGTAATAACTTATTGATTCAACAAATGAAAATATTACTTACTTTCGACCACGCTCTCCATTCTTTTATGGCGCCATCCCCTTGGCTATTTAAAATAGCCATTAACTCCAGCCATTTTTTTTTGAAAATTGCTTCGCCCGTAGTGTGCGATTATATGCCGTCGCCAAGGCGCTGTTGCGACTTAAAAAGTCACACAATATTTCCAACTGGGAAAAAGTTACTCCATGTCGATTCCTGCAAAAAATGCAGTCATGAAAAGATCTATTTTATAAATGTAAACACATTTCCAACATATTGCTTACATGTTAGCTTATATTCACTTACCTTTCGCTGTTCGCCATTATTTTAGTATAACGTTTGTACTCCGTATGTAACTCTGAAGTCACTTTGAAAGATGTCGACCGTTAAGAAATTTCAAATCACGCATCACGAACAAAATAAGATAACAATTACAAGTTTTATTTAACATTTTATCGACATAAGACATTAAAAAAGATTTATTCAGATTAATATTATTTATTTTATCACCTCGGTATATCGTGTTAAATACATAATATATCGATACAATTTAATTTATTATTACGAACACAAAATTTAAAAAGTTGCTTTACAAATCTGTAAAACGGAACGTCTGACATAATTTTTTTTAAATTATTAATTGTAGCATTGGCTACAAATTCCTTCTAATATTTAATTCAATTAAGTTTATTTACGATTTTGTCGCGTCACTCAGCCGGCACATAATAATATTGTTATAGACATATAAAAGCATCTCATGGTACCAATTTGACAATCGCGACTTTAAGCTTGCAACAAAACGCACTGGAAACAAGGTTGTTTTTTTTAAGCTCATGGTCGGCCCCCAGGATAGGAATTACACTTGGATATCTTCCTAGATATCAAGTATTTCTATAAATGTTTGCTTGGCACCTACTCCAAAAATATGGCAGGTATGTGGACAATTAATTTGTACATAATCTAAATCTAAATACTTATATAAAATGCTAATGTTAGTACGTAAATACAGGGTTTTCTCCATGATCACCAACTCCAATCTGCTTCCCGTTGGGGTGGTAGATACCCCTCGGTCTCCTGGTGAAAGTAAGGGAGTTTGGTCGCGGTGGGTGCAAGAGGGTGGTTGTGGGAGGCGAAAATCTTAAAAAATGTATATCTGTCCCTTTCTTACATATTACATTTTGAGTACTAAGTCTGTCTTTTTCTAACTTATGAGATGTTGAGTACTAAGTATAGACTTCTAATTTTTTTTTAAATAATCTATAAAAGTTTCAAGAATGATCTAGAAAGTTCCAAAACGTTATCAACTGCTAAAATCGATACAGCATGTCCTAGAAAGTTCCAAAATGAGCTCTACCGTTAAAATCGATATGAAATGTTCTAGAAAGTTCTAAAAACTTCTAGAATGATCTACAAACATTAAAAATGTGTATAGCTGCCAAAATCTATATAGAATGTTCTAGAAAGTTCTACAAATTTCCGGAAAGATCTAGAAAGTTCCAAAATGAGCGCAATTGTTGAAATCGGTATAGAATGTTCTACAAATTTCTGGAATGATCTAGAAAGTTCCAAAATGAGCGCAACTGTTAACATCGATCTAGAATGTTCTTGAAGGTTCTAAAAATTTCAGGAATGATCTAGAAAGTTCCAAAACGTTATCAACTGCTAAAATCGATATAGAATGTTCGAGAAAGCTCTACAAATTTCTGGAATGATCTAGAAAGATCTAAAAACTTCTAGAATGATCTACAAACATTAAACATGTGTATAGCTGCTAAAATCGATATGAAATGTTCTAGAAAGTTCTACAAATTTCTGGAATGGTCTAGAAAGTTCCAAAATGAGCTCTACTGTTAAAATCGACATGAAATGTTCTAGAAAGTTCTAAAAACTTCTAGAATTATCTACAAACATTAAAAATGTGTATAGCTGCTAAAATCGATATAGAATGTTTTTTTTTTATTTTGGCACGACATATGACCTCGACTGGTCTGATGGTAAACGCAGTGGAGGTCCATAAGCATTGACGACTAGGGAACCGCTCGCACGGTGGCTCCAGTCGCCACCACTATGCCGGCCTGAGAAAGTGCTTTTTCACGCTCCGCTTGAAGGATCCAAGGATTGGGAGAATACATTCTAGAAAGTTCTACAAATTTCTGTTTCCACATTTACTAGAGTATTTCTTATTTTCAATTCGTTAATTAGTTAATTAATTTGATTTGTTATGTTTTATATGTAATTTGATATGTTTAATTGTCAAATAAGTCTCTCGATATCTAAGATAGAAATCTACAATATCTACCCTAAAAACGGATCCTTAAATATTTTTTATACCATTAAACATGCGATATATTTTGACCCGAGCAACGCCGGGGGTTTCGTCGCTAGTACTTATATAAAATGCTAATGTTAGTACGTAAATACAGGGTTTTCTCCATGATCACCAACTCCAATCTACTTCCCGTTGGGGTGGTAGATGCTCCTCGGTCTCCTGGTGAAAGTAAAGGAGTTTGGACGCGGTGGGTGGAAGAGGGTGGTTGTGGGAGGCGAAATTCTCAAAAAATGTATATCTGTCCTTTTCTAACATATGACATATTGACTACTAAGTCTGTCTTTTTCTAACTTATGACATGTTGAATATGTATAGAGTTCTAAAATTTTTTGAAATAATCTAGAAAACGTGTTCAACTGTTACAATTGATCTAGAAGGTTCTAAAAATTTCGGGAATGATCTAGAAAGTTCCAAAATGAGCTAAACTGTTAAAATCGACATGAAATGTTCTAGAAAGTTCTACAAATTTCTGGAATGATCTAGAAGGTTCTAAAAATTTCGGGAATGATCTAGAAAGCTCCAAAATGAGCGCAACTGTTAAAATCGACATGAAATGTTCTAGAAAGTTCTACGAATTTCTGGAATGATCTAGAAGGTTCTAAAAATTTCGGGAATGATCTAGAAAGTTCCAAAACGTTATCAACTGCAAAAATCGATTTTTTTTTTTTTTATTTTTTTTTTTATTTTTATTTTAGCACGTCATATGACCGCACTCCGCCTGATGTTAAGCTAGAGTGCGATCCATGAACGGAGGTGACTGCTGTCAGAGAAGGGGATCTGCAGACAGCAGTCGCGTCCGCTATGCCGGTTTAATGAGATGCCTCTTCACACTGCGCTTGAAGGATCCCATGTTATAGGATTTAGAATGTTCTAGAAGGTTCTAAAAATTTCAAGAAAGATCTAGAAAGTTCCACAACTTTATCAACTGCTAAAATCGATATAGAATGTTCGAGAAAGCTCTACAAATTTCTGGAATGATCTAGAAAGTTCCGAAATGAGCGCAACTGTTAAAATCGACATGAAATGTTCTAGAAAGTTCTAAAAACTTCTAGAATTATCTACAAACATTAAAAATGTGTATAGCTGCTAAAATCGATATAGAATTATTTTTTTTGGCACGACATGTGACCTGGACTGGTCTGATGGTAAACGCAGTAGAGGTCCATGAGCATTGACGACTAGAGAACCGCTCACACGGTGGCTCCAGTCGCCACCACTATGCCGGCCTCAGAAGGTGCTTTTTCACGCTCCGCATGAAGGATCCAAGGATTGGGAGAATATATTCTAGAAAATTCTACAAATTTCTGTTTCCATATTTACTAGGGTATTTCTTATTTTCAATTCGTTAATTAGTTAATTAATTTGATTTGATAAACTCTATAAACACCGTATGTTTAATGGTCAAATAAGTCTCTCAATATCTAAGATAGAAATCTACAATATCTACTTTAAAAACGGATCCTTAAATATTTTTTTATACTATTAAACATGCGATGTATTTTGACCCGAGCAACGCCGGGGTTTCGTCGCTAGTAATCACCTATTAGTGTTTATGTTTATTACTTTGTGTGTAGTTCTTGTTAAAAATTATTTTTCACTTTTGAGTGCTTTTAGTGTTTATTGAAGTCGGTTCAACTTTTTTTTTGAAAAGGTTTTTTTTTGTAAAGTATGTATGTCAAATTTCAAGTAAATCAGAGCAAAAAAATTTTACAAACTGACTTTTTTTTCCGCTTTACTAAAAAACGGCAACACTGTGCATCTTAGAAAAATAAATGGGACCACTATGGGATGCAGCTTAACACAATACAATTTGAATCATTGAAATCGGTCCAGCCGTTTTCAAAAAATCGATGAACATACATAAAAAAAAACATACGCGACGAACATATAACCTCCTCCTTTTTGGAAGTCGGTTAAAAAAACATACGCGACGAACATATAACCTCTTCCTTTTTGGAAGTCGGTTAAAAAGTGAAAAATATTTTTAACAAGAGTATCTACACACAAAGTAATAAACAAAAAAACATTTCTGAAAAAAATTGAACCGACTTCTAAATAAAACACAAGGCACTAAAAAGTAAAAAAAAAACCTTTTCAAAAAAAAAGTTGAACCGACTTCAATAAACACTAAAAGCACTCAAAAGTGAAAAATAATTTCTAACAAGAGTATCTACACACAAAGTAATAAACATAAACACTAATAGGTGTTTATTATGTACAAATTAATAGTCTACATATCTGCCATATTTTTGGAGTAGGTGAAAAAAGACACTCGTGCAACCCCTTTCACCCCCTTTCAAGCTGAATTTCTGAAAACGCTGAAATACATGTTTCGTTTTTTTTTTGGTGTGTGTAGACCAAATATACTAAAAGTTAAGTAAATCTGACAAAAAAAATCAACCCATTTAAACCCGTTTCACCCCCTTCGGGGTTGAATTTCAAGAAATGCTGTAACACGTGTTTCATTATTTATTTTGTAAACTATGTGTAGGTTTCGGTCGGGTTGGGTTAGGTTTCGGTCGGGTTGGGTTAGGTTTCGGTCGGGTTGGGTTAGGTTTCGGTCGGGTTGGGTTAGGTTTCGGTCGGGTTGGGTTAGGTTTCGGTCGGGTTGGGTTAGGTTTCGGTCGGGTTGGGTTAGGTTTCGGTCGGGTTGGGTTAGGTTTCGGTCGGGTTGGGTTAGGTTTCGGTCGGGTTGGGTTAGGTTTCGGTCGGGTTGGGTTAGGTTTCGGTCGGGTTGGGTTAGGTTTCGGTCGGGTTGGGTTAGGTTTCGGTCGGGTTGGGTTAGGTTTCGGTCGGGTTGGGTTAGGTTTCGGTCGGGTTGGGTTAGGTTTCGGTCGGGTTGGTTAGGTTAGGTTAGGTTAGGTTAGGTTAGGTTAGGTTAGGTTTTTTTTTTAAGTTTTCCCCTACTAATTATAACCATTAGTAGAGGGAATTTATTCAGGGTTTTTTACAAAAAGGTCCTCGCTATAAACTACGGGCGGCCTTATTATAATATAGACATTTAACTTAAAATAGACACTAAGGAATAAACTAGAAATCTTCCTTATTCTAAACTATCATAAAATTAAACTTAAATAAAAGATACATTTTAGCAAAATATTATAAAAGACTAATGAAATTACAAAATATAAAAACTCAAAATTAAAACACAGACTTAAATTTAAAATTTAACATTAAAACTAAGTACAAAATTTTACTTAAATGAAAGATGTACAAAAATGACATAAAATCTTAAAGGTAAGTGCTCACTACTGCCTCTCCTAATTATAACCAAGTTACGATAGAGATATTTTTATCATTTGGTTGTGTAATTTTTTTAAAAACTGACATTCTAATACTAATAATTATAATCAATCATAGAGCTTATACGCTCTTTCATAAAACGAAGTCGAGGACATAAATTAGAAGTCGCCGAATGAGTTTCGTTATTGTGGGTGTTATTTTTATTATTGATATTCATACAGTTATAACATTTGGATGCATTAGATTCTTTTCGCACAGGACAAGTGTCTATTCTATGTAAAGTAGAGGCACAATGGGAGCAAGGAGTGACAGTAGCAGTGCACTTACCTTGTAAATGACCGAATTCGAGACACTTGAAACATTGCAGCAGAGGGCAGAACTCCTCCACATGAACTCGCTGGTGATCTATATTCAGTCTCCCAGCTTCAGTAATAGTCTTCCATAGACGCGGGTTAACAACAAACACTGCATTATATAACTTCTCATTACGATTAGTTTTCAAAAATTTCATTAGAAAGTCATCTTTTTGCTTGATTTGATCCTGCACATAAGGGTTTTGTTTCACTATGATGTCAACCAGTTCATCCTTCTGAATTTCCTTCGAGATACCTTTCGCAATGATCATTGGCCGGAGACGACTTGTGGGCTTAACCGATACCGTAGCAGAATCCTTGAGGCGCTGCATCGTATCGTCCCTTTGAGATTCACTTTCAAATTCCACACAGACTCGGTTTCCTGATACGGGTTTGACTCTAGAAGGAGCGTAATTTGAGTTTTTGAAGGTAATACTCTTTTTCCATATATCTGTTATTTCACTAAGGCTTTTAGCAGGCTCTTCTTTTTTACTAATGATAATTGCTGGTTTATATGAGTCGATCTTGGGTGGTGATGAAGGAGTGGAGGCGATTTGTGCATATGAAGGAGCCTTCAACTGTTCTTTGATTTTGGAGAACTCCTGTTGAACACATTTTGAAACAATAGTTTGAACTTGTGAAATAATCGTATGTTGTTCTTCAGTATTATTCACAGTGTTATCTTTGTTCATCCTAGCTATTTTGATAATCTCTTCAGCTGATGTAATTATCAGTTGTTTAGAGTTCCTGGTTACACTTTTTCCGTTCTTGATACATTCCACAATGTTCTTTGCAAGCATCTCAATATTATCCATTACAGTAGCCATTGTTGGTACACACAATTAACACAGATCACTTAAAAATCAAACACTGACACTAGCTTCGGTCCCAGAAAACGCGCCCGGTCGCACCAGCGAGCCCGGTCACAGTAGCGCGCCCGGCCGCACCAGCGAGCCCGGTCACAGAAGCGCGCCCGGTCACAGAAGCGCGCCCGGCCGCACCAGCGAGCCCGGTCACAGAAGCGCGCCCGGCCGCACCAGCGAGCCCGGTCACAGAAGCGCGCCCGGCCGCACCAGCGAGCCCGGTCACAGAAGCGCGCCCGGCCGCACCAGCGAGCCCGGTCACAGAAGCGCGCCCGGTCACAGAAGCGCGCCCGGCCGCACCAGCGAGCCCGGTCACAGAAGCGCGCCCGGCCGCACCAGCGAGCCCGGTCACAGAAGCGCGCCCGGCCGCACCAGCGAGCCCGGTCACAGTAGCGCGCCCGGCCGCACCAGCGAGCCCGGTCACAGAAGCGCGCCCGGTCACAGAAGCGCGCCCGGCCGCACCAGCGAGCCCGGTCACAGAAGCGCGCCCGGCCGCACCAGCGAGCCCGGTCACAGCAGCGCGCCCAGCCCCGGCCTCGGGACCGCGCCCGGCCCCGGTCACAGTGGCGCGCCCAGTCTTGGTCCCGGGACCGCGCCCGGCCCCGGCCTCGGTCACGCGCCCGGTCTCGGTCACACTAACGCGCCCAGTGTCGAAATCACAATGACAAGGTCTTGGTTCCACTATCCCTACCAAGTCGCGGTAAGGGATCGCGCCCGGTATCGGTCTCGGGTCCGCGCCCGGTCTCGGTCCCGCGCCCGCGCCCGGCCTCGGACTTGCGCCCGGTATCGGTATCGCGCCCGGAATCGGTCTCGCGGCCGCACGCCTGGTCACGGTCTCGGGACCGTGACCGGTCTCAATGTCCCAGTGGTCTCGCGCGCCCGACGCGTCCGCACCGCGTCCAAGTCAAGAGACGTGTGTGTGGTTAGGTTAGGTTAGGTTAGGTTAGGTTAGGTTAGGTTAGGTTAGGTTAGGTTAGGTTAGGTTAGGTTAGGTTAGGTTAGGTTAGGTTAGGTTAGGTTAGGTTAGGTTGGGAGGCGATGTCGCTCCACGTCCGTGGGCTTTGACCGCCGACCACGCTGGTCGGTTCACCCCACACGTGTCTCCCGGTTGGTGCAAAGAGGGCGACAAAATCCCTTCCTCTGAGAAGCAGAGGATGGTCGGAAGGGATAGAGTGCGGGTCCGGGGTGCGTGCCTTGCGGTACCCCCGGACAAGGCGTTCACTGCCACCGCCGTCATACCGTTAGCCTGCAATATCCGAGTGTCGTGGTCACGTCTCGCGACTCGGGCAGGCCCGGGGGGCTTGCCTTAATTGGCTGGCCCAAGAGGAAGACAACCTCAATAAAAATCACCCCAATCTCAAGTTTTGGTGGGCGGCGAGGAGATGCATGGCTGATGGGGAGATCAGTCGTGAGCCCACTCCCAGCCAGAATATCTGTGGTCCTTCTGGTTGGGTTACAAATTTCATTCACTTACCCGGGTACAGGGGGCACTGCCCGGGTGGACGTTTATTTCCCCCATAATCGTGGGAACAATTATGGCAAATTTAAACTCAAACCTTTTAATTTTAAGTTCGGGGGAGGAGGATGCTGGCACTGCGCTGCCAGCATCAAACACCAACATCGATGCGGGCAAGAGGAAATTCCTCAAGCGCGCATCTCGGCTGTCAGAGACGTCGTCTTCGTCTGCGGACGAAGCACGAAGCCGCAGCCACAGCGCCGGCTCATCAGGCGCTAAGCGTGGTAGGGGGCGCCCGCCCACTACCAGGCAATATGTGGGGTTGGCCAAGGCGAAAGCCGCGGCCAACGAAGAAAAGGAGAAAGAGCTCCGACTCCGTGAGGAGGAGGAGCTCCTTAATGTAACCATCGAGGCGAGGAGGTCGCGAGCTAGCAGCGGCCTCTCAAATACGTTGGTGTCGGACGAAGACGACACCTACACAATTGGTACCCTGCGTACTCAGGCGGCAAAGGAAGTGGAGGTGATTAAGTCCGTGGCAACCCGCTCTAAAAATCTAAAGGGCGGGTTCCAACGAGCCCTCAAGGATTCGGCAGCTTCGCTCGCGAAGATCGTCGTCTCCTTGAGTGAACGCTCCACCTCTGACGAGGTCAAACGACTGCAGGAAGAAAACGAGCGCCTGCAGTCGGAGATGTCAGATCTCTACTCTGACATGAGGAAGATGCGGGAGGAGTTCGAGGCGTATAAAAAAGCTCCTCCTCCCGCTCCCTCCCCAATAGTGCAAATGGAGGAATATCCTCCATTGCCGATGTCGCCACCACAAAAGCGCCAAAAGCGTGCGGCGGCATCATCAGCGTTGCCCATCGTCATGGGTGAAGGAGACTCCCAAGTGGAGGAGCTAAAACGCTCCATCATGCTCGCTGTAGGCGGCATGATGGACGCGAAATTAGATGGGCTGAAAGACAGGCTACTGCCTGAACAGCCCATCCGCCCTCCACTTGGGAAAACAAAGAAAGCTGCAGCCGTACCTGACGCCCAACCAAAGGGCAAAAAGGTACCGGCTGCAGCCAAACCTGTGAAGTCTGCGCCCTCTCAGCCACCTACTCATGTTGAGGTGGTTGAGAAGAGGCCCAAAAAGAAGGACAAGAAAAGTGGGGGCAAAAAGACCGCCCCCACAGAAGAGAGGACTCCCCGCCCTCTACCACCGCCTCCACAACACATGGACGCTGCGTGGACGACGGTGGTGAAGCGGGGAAAGAGGGGCAAGGGTGCTGCTAAGGCAGCACAACAACCTGCCCCTCCACCGAGATCTGGGCCGGCTAACAAGACGCAGCCGGCTCAGAAAAAGAAGAAGTCCAAGAAGAACAAGCCCCGTCCTCCACGCTCGGCTGCAGTAGTTTTGACTCTGCAGCCTGGAGCCCTGGAGGACGGGATGACTTATGCCTCGGTGATCTCCGAGGCCAAATCGAAGATTGACCTCGGGAGCATCGGGGTGTCTAAAATAAATTTTAGGCACGCCATCACTGGAGGAAGAATACTTGAGGTGCCAGGGGCCTCAAGCGGAGACCGAGCGGACACGCTGGCGCAGAAATTGCGTGAAATTCTGCCCGCAGAGCGTGTCCGCATCGACAGGCCTGTGAAGTGCGTCGACTTACGCATCACGGGTCTGGACGATTCGGTCTCCCCGAAGGAGGTAATAGCCGCCCTTGCCAAAACGGGCGGCTGCCCGGAGGAGCATATTAAAACTGGAGTCATCAGACTTAGCTCCTCCGGAACTGGCACCATCTGGGCGAAGTGTCCAGTGATGGCTGCCAGAAAAGTGGCAAGCGGCCGACTTTTGGTGGGCTGGTCTTCAGCGAGGGTAACCTTGCTGGAGGCAGCGCCCCTGCGGTGCGTTAAATGCTTCGAGCTGGGCCATGTCGGCTCGAAGTGCACCGCAGCCATTGACCGCAGCAATGATTGTATGCGCTGCGGTCAAAAGGGCCATAAGTCGGCCATGTGCTCCGCAGCCCCCCACTGCACTCTATGTGCGGCGGAGGGCAAACCTGCGGAGCACAGAGTGGGCGCCAAATCGTGCGCCCACCAAAAGAAGCGGAAGGAGAAGAAACCAAAGGGGGGCACAAGCAAGCCCCCTACAGTACCTAGCGAGGAAGCGATGATACACTAAAATGGCTAACACCAATCATCGCTTCCTCCTAGGAAATCTCAACCACTGCGCCGGGGCTCAAGATCTCTTCGTTCAAAGCTCGGCGCAGTGGTTGATCGATGTCGCAGTGGCCACCGAACCCTACTATGTCCCCCCGGCTGACAACTGGCTGGGGGACTTAACGGGCTCGGTGGCTATTTCCTTTTCAAGAGCCGCCGGTATCCCGCCCCTCGTATCAATCGCGAGGGGACGCGGGTACGCGGCGGCCCAATTCGGGGAAACCGTAGTGCTGGGGGTGTACTTCTCTCCAAACCGGAGTGTCGCTGCATTTGAGGCATTTTTGGGCGAGGTAGCCAACATCATCAGGCGATCCTCGCCCAAACCAGTAGTTGTTATGGGGGACCTCAACGCTAAGTCAAAGGCTTGGGGCTCCCCTGTAACCAATGCCAGAGGCGACACTCTGGAAGAGTGGGCGATCGTGACCGGCCTTTCCTTGTTGAACAGGGGGTCGGTCCAAACCTGCGTGCGGCAGCGGGGCGGCTCCATAGTTGACGTCGCGTTCGCTACCCCGTCTGTCGCACAAAGAGTCTGCCACTGGACAGTTCTTGAGGACGTGGAGACGTTGTCGGACCATCGCTACGTACGGTTCGACGTCTCCACCTCCTCACCAGTGGCAGAGGATCGTCCACGGAGAGACACCCCAGCATTCCCCCGCTGGGCGTTAAAGCGTCTTGACAAAGACGCTCTGGTGGAGGCCTCTTTGGTCCAAGCCTGGGTCGCACCAACTGACCCGGCCATCGCAGTCGAGGAGGGGGCCGAATGGTTTCGGGGCGCAATGACGCAGATATGCGACGCGTCAATGCCCCGAACAAAGCCCCTTCCTCCTAAACGAGCGGTGTACTGGTGGTCGTCCGACATAGCGCTCCTCCGCAAATCTTGTACGGAGGCGCGTCGGCGATACACCAGGCACCGACGTCGGAGGAACTGCGATGGGACCATAGAGGCGCAGCTGTATGATGCATACAGAGAGAGTAAAAAGGCTCTACAGCTCTCCATCAGCAAGGCCAAAACTGAAGCGAGGAAAGAGCTCCTGGAGACTCTGAACACCGATCCGTGGGGGCGTCCGTTTCGCATGGTGCGCAATAAGTTGCGGCCATGGGCGCCCCCGCTCACTCAGACTCTCCAGCCTCAGTTGCTCGACAAGGTCGTGTCCGCTCTGTTTCCACATAGAGCGGAACACGCGCCTCCGTTCAAGGCACGTAGACCTGGGACGGAGGAGAGCAACGAGGTGCCGGAAATCACGCCGGTAGAGCTCGCGCTGTCCGTGAGGAAGTCCCGGAGAAACAAAGCTCCGGGACCGGATGGAATCCCCGGACGCGCTATAGTTTTGGCCTTGGACGCCCTGGGGGCCCGACTCTGCAAGCTGTTCAACGCTTGCCTAGAGTCGGGACGGTTTCCCCTCCTGTGGAAGACGGGCAGACTCGTCCTTCTCAAGAAAGAAGGACGCCCCGCGGACTCTCCCTCCGCATACCGCCCCATAGTGCTGCTCGACGAGGTCGGCAAGTTATTCGAAAGAATTATTGCCGGCCGAATAATCGAGCAGCTCAACTCGGTAGGACCGAATTTATCAGAGATACAGTTCGGCTTCCGAGAGGGTAGATCGACAATTGACGCAGTCCAGCGCGTCAAGACCCTCTCGGAGCAAGCGGTGACCCGGGGTGGAGTGGCGTTGGCAGTCTCGCTAGACATAGCCAATGCCTTTAACACTCTGCCCTGGGGCTGTATCAGGGAGGCACTACGCTACCATAAAGTGCCTCCCTATCTGCAGAGGATTATTCGGTCCTACCTGAGTGACAGATTCATCGTCTATCAGGGGCGGTGTGGAAACATCTTCCGGAGGGAGATGAAATGTGGAGTTCCACAGGGGGCAGTACTCGCTGCCCTGCTGTGGAACATCGGATACAACTGGGTACTGCGGGGTGCCCTCCCCCGGGGCCTGAGTGTCACCTGCTACGCGGATGACACTCTCGTCTTGGCCCGGGGGGATGACTACGAGGAGTCTGCCCGTCTTGCCACAGTCGGTGTGACAAGGGTCGTCGGCAGAATAAAGATGCTGGGATTAGAGGTGGCGCTGCACAAGACTGAGGCCCTCTGCTTTCATGGGCCTCGTCGCGCGCCACCACAGAACTCCAGCATCCGAATTGAGGGAACCGACATCAAGGTCGAGTCAACCATGAAATACCTGGGACTCGTCCTTGATAGCCGTTGGAGCTTCCGCGAACACTTCGTGGGTTTGACCCCAAAACTCATCAGGGCGGCAGCCGCACTCAGTCGGCTGTTGCCCAACGTCGGGGGGCCAGACTCATCGTGTCGCCGTCTCTACCTTGGAGTGGTCCGGTCAATGGCCCTGTACGGGGCCCCTATCTGGGCTGAATCCCTGGCGGACAAGTCTGTGGCCTTACTCAGAAGGCCACAGCGCATCTTGTCCGTCAGGGTAATCCGTGGCTACCGGACCATCTCCTTTGAGGCGGCATGTGTCCTGGCAGGGTCTCCACCGTGGGACATCGAGGCTAAGGTCTGCGCGGAATTGTACGCTGTCCGCGCAGATCAACCTGCCAGAGTGCGGAAGCTCCTGTCTCGACAGCGAGTTATGCAACTGTGGACCGAGAGGCTGGCGCAACCAACTGCCGGCCTCCGAACTGTCGAGGCAGTTCGCCCCGTACTCAAACAGTGGGCGAACAGGCGGCACGGTTCCCTCTCCTTCCGGCTGACGCAAGTACTTTCCGGGCACGGATGCTTCGGGAAGTACCTCTGCAAAATCGCCGGAAGGGAGCCGACGACCCGATGTCACGAGTGTGGTAACTGCGACGAAGATACGGCGCAGCATAATCTGGAGGAGTGTCCTGCCTGGGCACCGCTGCGTCGCGACTTCGTCGCAGAGGTGGGGACTGACCTCTCGCTACCGGCCGTAATCAAGGCCATGGTGTCGAGCGAGAGGTCTTGGAACTCGGCTCTCTCCTTCTGTGAGGCATTCATGCTCCAGAAGGAGACCGCGGAGAGGGAGCGAGAGGCTGCTGCCGACGCTCCTTCGATCCGCCGCACAAGAGCCGGGTTACGGAGGAGACTTCGCTTTGCGTCTCCTCCTGTCCCCACCTAAGTCCGCTGGGCGGCAGTCATAGGGGTGACTGTCGCCCCACCATCATGAAGCGGACGTGAGGCGGCGCGTGGAGTGTTCCAGCGCGCGCCCGACCACACTCGAACCGAGGACGCGAGGAGAGGGATTCTCTCACACTCTCTCTGTTCCCTCTCCTCGCAATACCCGAGGGGCCCGCCCACCATCACACGGCGGCGGGCCGACGTCGGCGGAGTCGCGGTCGAGTGCGAAAGCGTACCCGCGACTCTGCCATACGACGACCGGGTGGAACACCGTGGGGTTTTAGTCGGTACACCTCTGAACATCGAGGGAGCCCGACACACCCCTGGCCCTCTCCCCTGGGGGCCAGGAAGTCCGTAACGGATTTCCCCACGTAAAAAAAAAAAAAAAAAAAAAAAAAAAAAAAAAAAAAAAGGTTAGGTTAGGTTAGGTTAGGTTAGGTTAGGTTAGGTTAGGTTAGGTTAGGTTAGGTTAGGTTAGGTTAGGTTAGGTTAGGTTAGGTTAGGTTGGGAGGCGATGTCGCTCCACGTCCGTGGGCTTTGACCGCCGACCACGCTGGTCGGTTCACCCCACACGTGTCTCCCGGTTGGTGCAAAGAGGGCGACAAAATCCCTTCCTCTGAGAAGCAGAGGATGGTCGGAAGGGATAGAGTGCGGGTCCGGGGTGCGTGCCTTGCGGTACCCCCGGACAAGGCGTTCACTGCCACCGCCGTCATACCGTTAGCCTGCAATATCCGAGTGTCGTGGTCACGTCTCGCGACTCGGGCAGGCCCGGGGGGCTTGCCTTAATTGGCTGGCCCAAGAGGAAGACAGCCTCAATAAAAATCACCCCAATCTCAAGTTTTGGTGGGCGGCGAGGAGATGCATGGCTGATGGGGAGATCAGTCGTGAGCCCACTCCCAGCCAGAATACTTGTGGACCTTCTGGTTGGGTTATAAATTTAATTCACTTACCCGGGTACAGGGGGCACTGCCCGGGCGGACATTTACTTCCCCCATAATCGTGGGAACAACAATGAAAGCTCTAACACAAACCAATTTAATTTTAAGTTCTGGGGAGGAGGATGCTGGCACTGCGCTGCCAGCATCAAATAACACCGACGTGCGCAGCCGCTACTTGCGGAAGCGTCCGTCACGGCTATCCGAGACGTCGTCCTCATCTTCCGATGAGGCACGAAGCCGTAGCCGTAGCGCCGGATCATCAGGCGCCAAGCGCGGTAGGGGGCGTCCGCCCACTACCGGCGAGTATGTCAAGTTGGCCGAGGCGAAAGCTGAGGCCAACAAGCAGAAGATGGAGGAACTCCGACTCCGTGAGGAGGAGGAGCTCCTCAAAATAACAACAGAAGCGAGACGGACCCGGGCTTCGTCAGGAGCTTCGATTAATATGGCATCCGATGAAGAGGGTGCCACAATCGAAGCCCTGCGTAGCCAGGCGAGTAAGGAGGTGGAAGCCATCAAGTCGATGGTGTCTCGCTCAAAGAACCTGAAGGGCAACTTCCAACGTGCCCTGAAGGATGCGGCGACTTCACTAGGGAAGATCGTCGCAACTTTGAGCGAGCGCTCCACCTCCGAAGAGGTGAAGCGACTGCAGGCGGAGAACGAGCGCCTGCAGTCGGAAATGTCAGATTTATACAATGACATGAGGAAGATGCGGGAGGAGTTCGAGCAATTCAAAAGAGCTCCTCCTCCCGCTCCCTCCCCGCGGATGATGGAGATGGAGGAATTCCCTCCACTACCAACATCTCCGCCAAAAACAAGCTCGAAACCTGCGGCAGTCTCAGCGCTGCCGACGGTTTCGAGACATGAGTACGACCAAGTGGAGGAGCTGAAACGATCCATCATGCTCGCTGTAGGCGGCATGATGGACGCAAAGCTGGATGGGCTCAAAGACAGGTTGCTACCTGAGAAGCCCATCCGACCTCCACTTGGAAAGACGAAGAAGATGGCTGCAGCCATACCTGAAGCCCAATCAAAGGGCAAAAAGGTACCGGCTGCAGTCAAACCTAGTAAGTCGGCGCCCTCTCAGCCTCCTGCTCATATTGAGAAGGCTGAGACGAGGCAGAAGAAGAAGGAGAAGAAGAAAAGTGGGGGCAAAAAGACCGCCCCCGCAGAAGAAAGGATTCCCCGCCCTCTACCACCGCCTCCACAAAACATGGACGCTGAGTGGACAACGGTGGTAAAGCGGGGAAAGAGGGGCAAGGGCGCTGCGAAGGCAGCACAACAACCTGCCCCCCAACCGAGATCTGGGCCGGCAAACAAGAAGCAGCCGGCCCAGAAGAAGAAAAAGAAGAACAAGCCCCGTCCTCCACGCTCGGCTGCAGTAGTTTTGACTCTGCAGCCTGGAGCCCTGGAGGACGGGATGACTTATGCCTCGGTGATCTCCGAGGCCAAATCGAAGATTGACCTCGGGAGCATCGGGGTGTCTAAAATAAATTTTAGGCATGCCATCACTGGAGGAAGAATACTTGAGGTGCCAGGGGCCTCAAGCGGAGACCGAGCGGACACGCTGGCGCAGAAATTGCGTGAAATTCTGCCCGCAGAGCGTGTCCGCATCGACAGGCCTGTGAAGTGCGTCGACTTACGCATCACGGGTCTGGACGATTCGGTCTCCCCGAAGGAGGTAATAGCCGCCCTTGCCAAAACGGGCGGCTGCCCGGAGGAGCATATTAAAACCGGAGTCATCAGACTTAGCTCCTCCGGAACTGGCACCATCTGGGCAAAGTGCCCGGTGATGGCTGCCAGAAAGGTGTCAAACGGCCGACTTTTGGTGGGCTGGTCTTCAGCGAGGGTAACCTTGCTGGAGGCAGCGCCCCTGCGGTGTGTTAAATGCTTCGAGCTGGGCCATGTCGGCTCGAAGTGCACCGCAGCCATTGACCGCAGCAATGATTGTATGCGCTGCGGTCAAAAGGGCCATAAGTCGGCCATGTGCTCCGCAGCCCCCCACTGCACTCTATGTGCGGCGGAGGGCAAACCTGCGGAGCACAGAGTGGGCGCCAAATCGTGCGCCCACCAAAAGAAGCGGAAGGTGAAGAAACCCAAGGGGGGCACAAACAAGCCCCCCTCAGTACCTAGCGAGGAAGCGATGATACATTAATGGATAATACAAATCATCGCTTCCTCCTAGCAAATCTCAACCACTGCGCCGGAGCCCAAGATCTCTTCGTTCAAAGCTCGGCGCAGTGGTCGATAGATGTCGCTGTGGCCACCGAGCCCTACTATGTCCCCCCGGCTGACAACTGGCTGGGGGACTTAACGGGCTCGGTGGCTATTTCCTTTTCAAGAGCCGCCGGTATCCCTCCCCTCGTATCAATCGCGAGGGGACGCGGGTACGCGGCGGCCCAATTTGGGGAAACCGTAGTGCTGGGGGTGTACTTCTCTCCAAACCGGAGTGTCGCTGCATTTGAGGCATTTTTGGGCGAGGTAGCCAACGTCATCAGGCGATCCTCGCCCAAACCAGTAGTCGTTATGGGGGACCTCAACGCCAAGTCAAAGGCTTGGGGCTCCCCTGTAACCAATGCCAGAGGCGACACTCTGGAAGAGTGGGCGATCGTGACCGGCCTCTCCTTATTGAACAGGGGGTCGGTCCAAACCTGCGTGCGGCAGCGGGGCGGCTCCATAGTTGACGTCGCGTTCGCTACCCCGTCTGTCGCACAAAGAGTCTGCCACTGGACAGTTCTTGAGGACGTGGAGACGTTGTCGGACCATCGCTACGTACGGTTCGACGTCTCCACCTCCTCACCAGTGGCAGAGGATCGTCCACGGAGAGACACCCCAGCATTCCCCCGCTGGGCGTTAAAGCGTCTCGATAAAGACGCTCTGGTGGAGGCCTCTTTGGTCCAAGCCTGGGTCGCACCAACTGACCCGGCCATCGCAGTCGAGGAGGGGGCCGAATGGTTTCGGGGCGCAATGACGCAGATATGCGACGCGTCAATGCCTCGAACAAAGCCCCTTCCTCCTAAACGAGCGGTGTACTGGTGGTCGTCCGACATAGCGCAACTCCGTAAATCCTGCACGGAGGCGCGTCGGCGATACACCAGACACCGACGTCGGAGGAACTGCGATGGGACCATAGAGGCGCAGCTGTATGATGCATACAGAGAGAGTAAAAAGGCTCTACAGCTCTCCATCAGCAAGGCCAAAACTGAAGCGAGGAAAGAGCTCCTGGAGACTCTGAATACCGATCCGTGGGGGCGTCCGTTTCGCATGGTGCGCAAAAAGTTGCGGCCATGGGCGCCCCCGCTCACTCAGACTCTCCAGCCTCAGTTGCTCGACAAGGTCGTGTCCGCTCTGTTTCCGGACAGAGCGGAGCACGCGCCTCCGTTCAAGGCACGTAGACCTGGGACGGAGGAGAGCAACGAGGTGCCGGAAATCACGCCGGTAGAGCTCGCGCTGTCCGTGAGGAAGTCCCGGAGAAACAAAGCTCCGGGACCGGATGGAATCCCCGGACGCGCTATCGTTTTGGCCTTGGACGCCCTGGGGGCCCGACTCTGCAAGTTGTTCAACACTTGCCTAGAGTCGGGACGGTTTCCCCTCCTGTGGAAGACGGGCAGACTCGTCCTTCTCAAGAAGGAAGGGCGCCCCGCGGACTCTCCCTCCGCATACCGCCCCATAGTGCTGCTCGACGAGGTCGGCAAGTTATTCGAAAGAATTATTGCCGGCCGAATAATCGAGCAGCTCAACTCGGTAGGACCGAATTTATCAGAGATACAGTTCGGCTTCCGAGAGGGTAGATCGACAATTGACGCAGTCCAGCGCGTCAAGACCCTCTCGGAGCAAGCGGTGACCCGGGGTGGAGTGGCGTTGGCCGTCTCGCTAGACATAGCCAACGCCTTTAATACTCTGCCCTGGGGCTGTATCAGGGAGGCACTACGCTACCATAAAGTGCCTCCCTATCTGCAGAGGATTATTCGGTCCTACCTGAGTGACAGATTCATCGTCTATCAGGGGCGGTGTGGAAACATCTTCCGGAGGGAGATGAAATGTGGAGTTCCACAGGGGGCAGTACTCGCTGCCCTCTTGTGGAACATTGGATATAATTGGGTGCTGCGGGGCGCCCTCCCCCGGGGCCTGAGTGTCACATGCTATGCAGATGACACTCTCGTCTTGGCCCGGGGTGACGACTACGAGGAGTCTGCTCGTCTTGCCACAGTCGGTGTGACAAGGGTCGTCGGCAGAATAAGGATGCTGGGATTAGAGGTGGCGCTGCACAAGACTGAGGCCCTTTGTTTTCATGGGCCTCGTCGCGCGCCACCGCCGAACTCCAGCATCCGAATTGAGGGAACCGACATCAAGGTCGAGTCAACCATGAAATACCTGGGACTCGTCCTTGATAGCCGTTGGAGCTTCCGCGAACACTTCGTGGGTCTGACCCCAAAACTAATACGGGCGGCAGCCGCACTCAGTCGGCTGTTGCCCAACGTCGGGGGGCCAGACTCATCGTGTCGCCGTCTCTATCTTGGAGTGGTCCGGTCAATGGCCCTATATGGTGCCCCAATCTGGGCTGAATCCCTGGCGGACAAGTCTGTGGCTCTACTCAGAAAGCCACAGCGCATCTTGTCCGTCAGGGTAATCCGTGGCTACCGGACCATCTCCTTTGAGGCGGCATGTGTCCTGGCAGGGTCTCCTCCGTGGGACATCGAGGCTAAGGTCTGCGCGGAATTGTACGCTGTCCGCGCAGATCAACCTGCCAGAGTGCGGAAGCTCCTGTCTCGACAGCGAGTTTTACAACTGTGGAGCGAGAGGCTGGCGCAACCAACTGCCGGCCTCCGAACTGTCGAGGCAGTTCGCCCCGTACTAAAACAGTGGGCGAACAGGCGGCACGGTTCCCTCACCTTCCGGCTGACGCAAGTACTTTCCGGGCACGGATGCTTCGGGAAGTACCTCTGCAAAATCGCCGGAAGGGAGCCGACGACCCGATGTCACGAGTGTGGTAACTGCGACGAAGATACGGCGCAGCATAATCTGGAGGAGTGTCCTGCCTGGGCACCGCTGCGTCGCGACTTCGTCGCAGAGGTGGGGACTGACCTCTCGCTACCGGCCGTAATCAAGGCCATGGTGTCGAGCGAGAGGTCTTGGAACTCGGCTCTCTCCTTCTGTGAGGCATTCATGCTCCAGAAGGAGACCGCGGAGAGGGAGCGAGAGGCTGCGGCCGACGCCCCCTCCATCCGCCGCACAAGAGCCGGGTTACGGAGGAGACTTCGCTTTGCGTCTCCTCCTGTCCCCACCTAAGTCCGCTGGGCGGCAGTCATAGGGGTGACTGTCGCCCCACCATCTTGAAGCGGACGTGAGGCGGCGCGCGGAGTGTTCCAGCGCGCGCCCGACCACACTCGAACCGAGGACGCGAGGAGAGGGATTCTCTCACACTCTCTCTGTTCCCTCTCCTCGCAATACCCGAGGGGCCCGCCCACCATCACACGGCGGGCCGACGTCGGCGGAGTCGCGGTCGAGTGCGAAAGCGTACCCGCGACTCTGCCATACGACGACCGGGTGGAACACCGTGGGGTTTTAGTCGGTACACCTCTGAACATCGAGGGAGCCCGACACACCCCTGGCCCTCTCCCCTGGGGGCCAGGAAGTCCGTAACGGATTTCCCCACGTAAAAAAAAAAAAAAAAAAAAAAAAAAAAAGGTTAGGTTAGGTTGGGAGGCGATGTCGCTCCACGTCCGTGGGCTTTGACCGCCGACCACGCTGGTCGGTTCACCCCACACGTGTCTCCCGGTTGGTGCAAAGAGAGCGACAAAATCCCTTCCTCTGAGAAGCAGAGGATGGTCGGAAGGGATAGAGTGCGGGTCCGGGGTGCGTGCCTTGCGGTACCCCCGGACAAGGCGTTCACTGCCACCGCCGTCATACCGTTAGCCTGCAATATCCGAGTGTCGTGGTCACGTCTCACGACTCGGGCAGGCCCGGGGGGCTTGCCTTAATTGGCTGGCCCAAGAAGAAGACAACCTCAATAAAAATCACCCCAATCTCAAGTTTTGGTGGGCGGCGAGGAGATGCATGGCTGATGGGTAGATCAGTCGTGAGCCCACTCCCAGCCAGAATACCTGTGGACCTTCTGGTTGGGTTATAAATTTAATTCACTTACCCGGGTACAGGGGGCACTGCCCGGGCGGACATACTTTCCCCCATAATCGTGGGAACCAAATATGAAAGCTCAAAAACAAACAAATTTAATTTTAAGTTCTGGGGAGGAGGATGCTGGCACTGCGCTGCCAGCATCAAACACCATCGACGTGCGCAGCCGCTACCTGCGGAAGCGTCCGTCACGGCTCTCAGAGACGTCGTCCTCGTCATCTGATGAGGCACGAAGCCGGAGCCGTAGCGCCGGATCATCAGGCGCCAAGCGCGGTAGGGGGCGTCCGCCCACTACCGGCGAGTATGTGAAGTTGGCCGAGGCGAAAGCCGAGGCCAATAAACAAAAGAAGGAGGAGCTCCAACTCCGCGAGGAGGAGGAGCTTCTCAAAATATCCAGTGAAGCGAGGAAGACACGGGCTTCGTCAGGAGCTTCGATTACTATGGCGTCCGATGAAGAGGGCGCCACAATCGAGGTCCTGCGTAGCCAGGCGAGCAAGGAGGTGGAGGCCATCAAATCTATGGTCTCTCGCTCAAAGAACCTGAAGGGCAATTTTCAACGTGCCCTGAAGGATGCGGCGACTTCTCTAGGGAAGATCGTCGCAACTTTGAGCGAGCGCTCCACCTCCGAAGAGGTCAGACGACTGCAGGCGGAGAATGAACGCCTGCAGTCAGAAATGTCTGACCTCTATTATGACATGAGGAAGATGCGGGAGGAGTTCGAGCAATTCAAAAGAGCTCCTCCTCCCGCTCCCTCCCCGCGGATGATGGAGATGGAGGAATTCCCTCCACTACCAACATCTCCGTCAAAAACAAGCTCGAAACCTGTGGCAGTCTCAGCGCTGCCGACGGTTTCGAGCCAAACAAATGACCAAGTGGAGGAGCTGAAACGCTCCATCATGCTTGCCGTAGGCGGCATGATGGACGCGAAACTTGATGGGCTCAAGGACAGGCTACTACCTGAACAGCCCATCCGCCCTCCACTTGGGAAAACAAAGAGAGCTGCAGCCGCACCTGAAGCCCAACCAAAGGGCAAAAAGGTTCCGGCTGCAGCCAAAAATAATAAGTCGGCGCCCCCTCAGCCAGCAACATCTGTGGCTGAGAAGAGGCCTAAAAAGAAGGAGAAGAAGAAAAGTGGGGGCAAAAAGATCGCCCCCACCGAAGAGAGGGTTCCCCGCCCTCTACCACCGCCTCCACAAAGCATGGATACCGCATGGACGACGGTGGTAAAGCGGGGAAAGAGGGGCAAGGGCGCTGCGAAGGCAGCACAACAACCTGCCCCCCAACCGAGATCTGGGCCGGCAAACAAGAAGCAGCCGGCCCAGAAGAAGAAAAAGAAGAGGAAGATCCGTCCTCCACGCTCGGCTGCAGTGGTCTTGACCCTGCAGCCTGGAGCCCTGGAGGACGGGATGACTTATGCCTCGGTGATCTCCGAGGCCAAATCGAAGATTGACCTCGGGAGCATCGGGGTGTCTAAAATAAATTTTAGGCACGCCATCACTGGAGGAAGAATACTTGAGGTGCCAGGGGCCTCAAGCGGAGACCGAGCGGACACGCTGGCGCAGAAATTGCGTGAAATTCTGCCCGCAGAGCGTGTCCGCATCGACAGGCCCGTGAAGTGCGTCGACTTACGCATCACGGGTCTGGACGATTCGGTCTCCCCGAAGGAGGTAATAGCCGCCCTTGCCAAAACGGGCGGCTGCCCGGAGGAGCATATTAAAACTGGAGTCATCAGACTTAGCTCCTCCGGAACTGGCACCATCTGGGCGAAGTGTCCAGTGATGGCTGCCAGAAAAGTGGCAAGCGGCCGACTTTTGGTGGGCTGGTCTTCAGCGAGGGTAACCCTGCTGGAGGCAGCGCCCCTGCGGTGCATCAAGTGCTTTGAGCTTGGACATGTCGGCTCAAAGTGCACCGCAGCCGTTGATCGCAGCGACACCTGTATGCGCTGCGGTCAAAAGGGCCATAAGTCGGCCATGTGTTCCGCAGCCCCTCACTGCACTCTATGTGCGGCAGAGGGAAAACCTGCGGAACACAGAGTGGGCGCCAAATCATGCGCCCACAAAAACAAGCGGAAGGGAAAGAAGCCAAAAGGGGGCACAAACAAGCCCCCTACAGTACCTAGCGAGGAAGCGATGATACACTAAAATGGCTAGTACAAATCATCGCTTCCTCCTAGGAAATCTCAACCACTGCGCCGGAGCCCAAGATCTCTTCGTTCAAAGCTCGGCGCAGTGGTTGATTGATGTCGCAGTGGCCACCGAGCCCTACTATGTCCCCCCGGCTGACAACTGGCTGGGGGACTTAACGGGTTCGGTGGCTATTTCCTTTTCTAGAGCCGCCGGTACTCCGCCCCTCGTATCATTCGCGAGGGGCCGCGGGTACGCGGCGGCCCAATTTGGGGAAACCGTAGTGCTGGGGGTGTACTTCTCTCCAAACCGGAGTGTCGCTGCATTTGAGGCATTTTTGGGCGAGGTAGCCAACGTCATCAGGCGATCCTCGCCCAAACCAGTGTTCGTTATGGGGGACCTCAACGCCAAGTCTAGGGCTTGGGGCTCCCCTGTAACAAATGCCAGAGGCGACACTCTGGAAGAGTGGGCGATCGTGACCGGCCTCTCCTTGTTGAATAGGGGGTCGGTCCAAACCTGCGTGCGGCAGCGGGGCGGCTCAATAGTTGACGTCGCGTTCGCTAGCCCGTCTGTCGCACAAAGAGTCTGCCACTGGAAAGTTCTTGAGGACGTGGAGACGTTGTCGGACCATCGCTACGTACGGTTCGACGTCTCCACCTCCTCACCAGTGGCAGAGGATCGTCCACGGAGAGACACCCCAGCATTCCCCCGCTGGGCGTTAAAGCGTCTTGACAAAGACGCTCTGGTGGAGGCCTCTTTGGTCCAAGCCTGGGTCGCACCAACTGACCCGGCCATCGCAGTCGAGGAGGGGGCCGAATGGTTTCGGGGCGCAATGACGCAGATATGCGACGCGTCAATGCCCCGAACAAAGCCCCTTCCTCCTAAACGAGCGGTGTACTGGTGGTCGTCCGACATAGCGCAACTCCGCAAATCCTGCACGGAGGCGCGTCGGCGATACACCAGACACCGACGTCGGAGGAACTGCGATGGGACCATAGAGGCGAAGCTGTATGATGCATACAGAGAGAGTAAAAAGGCTCTACAGCTCTCCATCAGCAAGGCCAAAACTGAAGCGAGGAAAGAGCTCCTGGAGACTCTGAACACCGATCCGTGGGGGCGTCCGTTTCGCATGGTGCGCAACAAGTTGCGGCCATGGGCGCCCCCGCTCACTCAGACTCTCCAGCCTCAGTTGCTCGACAAGGTCGTGTCCGCTCTGTTTCCGGACAGAGCGGAGCACGCGCCTCCGTTCAAGGCACGTAGACCTGGGACGGAGGAGAGCAACGAGGTGCCGGAAATCACGCTGGTAGAGCTCGCGCTGTCCGTGCGGAAGTCCCGGAGAAACAAAGCTCCGGGACCGGATGGAATCCCCGGACGCGCTATCGTTTTGGCCTTGGACGCCCTGGGGGCCCGACTCTGCAAGTTGTTCAACACTTGCCTAGAGTCGGGACGGTTTCCCCTACTGTGGAAGACGGGCAGACTAGTCCTTCTCAAGAAGGAAGGGCGCCCCGCGGACTCTCCCTCCGCATACCGCCCCATAGTGCTGCTCGACGAGGTCGGCAAGTTGTTCGAGAGAATAATTGCCGGCCGCATAGTCGAGCAGCTAAACTCGGTAGGACCGGACTTATCAGAGATACAGTTTGGCTTCCGAGAGGGTAGGTCGACAATTGACGCAGTCCAACGCGTCAAGACCCTCTCGGAACAAGCGGTGACCCGGGGTGGAGTGGCGTTGGCCGTCTCGCTAGACATAGCCAACGCCTTTAATACTCTGCCCTGGGGCTGTATCAGGGAGGCACTACGCTACCATAGAGTGCCTCCCTATCTGCAGAGGATTATCCGGTCCTACCTGAGTGACAGATTCATCGTCTATCAGGGGCGGTGTGGAAACATCTTCCGGAGGGAGATGAAATGTGGAGTTCCACAGGGGGCAGTACTCGCTGCCCTCTTGTGGAACATTGGATATAATTGGGTGCTGCGGGGCGCCCTCCCCCGGGGCCTGAGTGTAACATGTTATGCGGATGACACTCTCGTCTTGGCCCGGGGGGATGACTACGAGGAGTCTGCCCGTCTTGCCACAGTCGGTGTGACAAGGGTCGTCGGCAGAATAAGGATGCTGGGATTAGAGGTGGCGCTGCACAAGACTGAGGCCCTCTGCTTTCATGGGCCTCGTCGCGCGCCACCACAGAACTCCAGCATCCGAATTGAGGGAACCGACATCAAGGTCGAGTCAACCATGAAATACCTGGGACTCGTCCTTGATAGCCGTTGGAGCTTCCGCGAACACTTCGTGGGTCTGACCCCAAAACTCATCAGGGCGGCAGCCGCACTCAGTCGGCTGTTGCCCAACGTCGGGGGGCCAGACTCATCGTGTCGCCGTCTCTACCTTGGAGTGGTCCGGTCAATGGCCCTGTACGGGGCCCCTATCTGGGCTGAATCCCTGGCGGACAAGTCTGTGGCCTTACTCAGAAGGCCACAGCGCATCTTGTCCGTCAGGGTAATCCGTGGCTACCGGACCATCTCCTTTGAGGCGGCATGTGTCCTGGCAGGGTCTCCACCGTGGGACATCGAGGCTAAGGTCTGCGCGGAATTGTACGCTGTCCGCGCAGATCAACCTGCCAGAGTGCGGAAGCTCCTGTCTCGACAGCGAGTTATGCAACTGTGGACCGAGAGGCTGGCGCAACCAACTGCCGGCCTCCGAACTGTCGAGGCAGTTCGCCCCGTACTCAAACAGTGGGCGAACAGGCGGCACGGTTCCCTCTCCTTCCGGCTGACGCAAGTACTTTCCGGGCACGGATGCTTCGGGAAGTACCTCTGCAAAATCGCCGGAAGGGAGCCGACGACCCGATGTCACGAGTGTGGTAACTGCGACGAAGATACGGCGCAGCATAATCTGGAGGAGTGTCCTGCCTGGGCACCGCTGCGTCGCGACTTCGTCGCAGAGGTGGGGACTGACCTCTCGCTACCGGCCGTAATCAAGGCCATGGTGTCGAGCGAGAGGTCATGGAACTCGGCTCTCTCCTTCTGTGAGGCATTTATGCTCCAGAAGGAGACCGCGGAGAGGGAGCGAGAGGCTGCGGCCGACGCCCCCTCCATCCGCCGCACAAGAGCCGGGTTACGGAGGAGACTTCGCTTTGCGTCTCCTCCTGTCCCCACCTAAGTCCGCTGGGCGGCAGTCATAGGGGTGACTGTCGCCCCACCATCTTGAAGCGGACGTGAGGCGGCGCGCGGAGTGTTCCAGCGCGCGCCCGACCACACTCGAACCGAGGACGCGAGGAGAGGGATTCTCTCACACTCTCTCTGTTCCCTCTCCTCGCAATACCCGAGGGGCCCGCCCACCATCACACGGCGGGCCGACGTCGGCGGAGTCGCGGTCGAGTGCGAAAGCGTACCCGCGACTCTACCATACGACGACCGGGTGGAACACCGTGGGGTTTTAGTCGGTACACCTCAACAACATCAGAGGGAGCCCGACACACCCCTGGCCCTCTCCCCTGGGGGCCAGGAAGTCCGTAACGGATTTCCCCACGTAAAAAAAAAAAAAAAAAAAAAAAAAAAAAAAAGGTTAGGTTAGGTTAGGTTAGGTTAGGTTAGGTTAGGTTAGGTTAGGTTAGGTTAGGTTAGGTTAGGTTAGGTTAGGTTAGGTCGCTCCACGTCGTTGGGAGGCGTTGTCGCTCCACGTCCGTGGGCTTTGACCGCCGACCACGCTGGTCGGTTCACCCCACACGTGTCTCCCGGTTGGTGCAAAGAGGGCGACAAAATCCCTTCCTCTGAGAAGCAGAGGATGGTCGGAAGGGATAGAGTGCGGGTCCGGGGTGCGTGCCTTGCGGTACCCCCGGACAAGGCGATCACTGCCACCGCCGTCATACCGTTAGCCTGCAATATCCGAGTGTCGTGGTCACGTCTCGCGACTCGGGCAGGCCCGGGGGGCTTGCCTTAATTGGCTGGCCCAAGAGGAAGACAACCTCAATAAAAATCACCCCAATCTCAAGTTTTGGTGGGCGGCGAGGAGATGCATGGCTGATGGGTAGATCAGTCATGAGCCCACTCCCAGCCAGAATACCTGTGGACCTTCTGGTTGGGTTACAAATTTAATTCACTTACCCGGGTACAGGGGGCACTGCCCGGGCGGACATTTACTTCCCCCATTATCGTGGGAACAACAATGAATGCCTTTACAAAAACAAATTTAATTTTAAGTTCTGGGGAGGAGGATGCTGGCACTGCGCTGTCAGCATCAAACACCATCACGGATACGCGCAAACGCTATCTTAAGCGCGTATCCAGGCTGTCGGAGACAAGCTCTTCTTCAGAAGAGGAGAGAAGCCGCAGCCATAGCGCCGGCTCTAAAGGCGCCAAACGCGGTAGGGGGCGTCCGCCCACTACCGGCGAATATGTGAAGTTGGCCGAAGCGAAAGCCGAGGCCAACAAGCAGAAGATGGAGGAACTCCGACTCCGTGAGGAGGAGGAGCTCCTCAAAATATCATCAGAAGCGAGGAAGACGCGGGCTTCGTCAGGAGCTTCGATTACTATGGCGTCCGATGAAGAGGGCGCCACAATCGAAGCCCTGCGTAGCCAGGCGGGTAAGGAGGTGGAGGCCATCAAGTCGATGGTGGCTCGTTCGAAGAACCTGAAGGGCAACTTCCAACGTGCCCTGAAGGATGCGGCGACTTCTTTAGGGAAGATCGTCGCAACTTTGAGCGAGCGCTCCACCTCCGAAGAGGTCAGACGACTGCAGGCGGAAAACGAGCGCCTGCAGTCAGAAATGTCTGACCTCTACTACGACATGAGGAAGATGCGGGAGGAGTTTGAAGCGTTCAAAAAAGCTCCTCCTCCCGCTCCCTCCCCGCGGATGATGGAGATGGAGGAATTCCCTCCACTACCAACATCTCCGCCAAAAACAAGCTCGAAGCCTGCGGCAGTCTCAGCGCTGCCGAAGGTTTCGAGTCAAGGAAATGACCAAGTGGAGGAGCTGAAACGCTCCATCATGCTTGCCGTAGGCGGCATGATGGACGCGAAATTAGATGGGCTGAAAGACAGGCTACTGCCTGAACAGCCCATCCGCCCTCCACTTGGAAAAACAAAGAAAGCTGCAGTCGTACCTGAAGCCCAACCAAAGGGCAAGAAGGTACCGGCTGCAGCTAAATCTGTTAAGTCGGCGCCCACTCAGCCAACAACATCCGTGGCTGAGAAGAGGCCAAAGAAGAAAGAGAAGAAGAAAAGTGGGGGCAAGAAGACCGCCCCCACAGAAGAGAGGACTCCCCGCCCTCTACCACCGCCTCCACAAAACATGGACGCTGCGTGGACGACGGTGGTGAAGCGGGGAAAGAGGGGCAAGGGTGCTGCAAAAACAGCACAACAACCTGCCCCCCAACCGAGATCTGGGCCGGCTAACAAAACGCAGCCGGCTCAGAAAAAGAAGAAGAAGAAGGGGAAGCTCCGTCCTCCACGCTCGGCTGCAGTGATTTTGACCCTGCAGCCTGGAGCCCTGGAGGATGGACTGACATATGCCTCGGTGATCTCCGAGGCCAAGTCGAAGATAAACCTGGAGAGCATCGGGGTGACTAGAATTAATTTCAGACATGCCATCACCGGAGCAAGAGTGCTTGAGGTGCCAGGAGCCTCAAGCGGAGACCGAGCGGACACGCTGGCGCAGAAATTGCGTGAAATTCTGCCCGCAGAGCGTGTCCGCATCGACAGGCCCGTAAAGTGCATTGATATGCGCATAACGGGCCTGGACGATTCGGTCTCCCCAATGGAAGTCAGAGCCGCCCTTGCCAAGACGGGCGGCTGCCCGGAGGAGCAAATTAAAGTGGGAGTCATCAGACTTAGCTCCTCCGGAACTGGCACCATCTGGGCAAAGTGCCCGGTGATGGCTGCCAGAAAGATTGCAAACGGCCGACTTTTGGTGGGCTGGACTTCAGCGAGGGTAACCTTGCTGGAGGCAGCGCCCCTGCGGTGCGTGAAATGCTTCGAGCTGGGCCATGTCGGCTCGAAGTGCACCGCAGCCATTGACCGCAGCAATGATTGTATGCGCTGCGGTCAAAAGGGCCATAAGTCGGCCATGTGCTCCGCAGCCCCTCACTGCACTCTGTGTGCGACGGAGGGCAAACCTGCGGAGCACAGAGTGGGTGCCAAATCGTGCGCCCACCAAAAGAAGCGGAAGGAGAAGAAGCCAAAGGGGGGCACAAACAAGCCCCCCACGGTACCTAGCGAGGAAGCGATGATACACTAAAATGGCTAGTACAAATCATCGCTTCCTCCTAGCAAATCTCAACCACTGCGCTGGAGCACAAGATCTCTTCGTTCAAAGCTCGGCGCAGTGGTTGATTGATGTCGCTGTGGCCACCGAGCCCTACTATGTCCCCCCGGCTGACAACTGGCTGGGGGACTTAACGGGCTCGGTGGCTATTTCCTTTTCAAGAGCCGCCGGTACTCCGCCCCTCGTATCAATCGCGAGGGGTCGCGGGTACGCGGCGGCCCAATTCGGGGAAACCGTAGTGCTGGGGGTGTACTTCTCTCCAAACCGGAGTGTCGCTGCATTTGAAGCATTTTTGGGCGAGGTAGCCAACGTCATCAGGCGATCCTCGCCCAAACCAGTAGTTGTTATGGGGGACCTCAACGCTAAGTCAAAGGCTTGGGGCTCCCCTGTAACTAATGCCAGAGGCGACACTCTGGAAGAATGGGCGATCGTGACCGGCCTCTCCTTGTTGAACAGGGGGTCGGTCCAAACCTGCGTGCGGCAGCGGGGCGGCTCCATAGTTGACGTCGCGTTCGCTACCCCGTCTGTCGCACAAAGAGTCTGCCACTGGACAGTTCTTGAGGACGTGGAGACGTTGTCGGACCATCGCTACGTACGGTTCGACGTCTCCACCTCCTCACCAGTGGCAGAGGATCGTCCACGGAGAGACACCCCAGCATTCCCCCGCTGGGCGTTAAAGCGTCTTGATAAAGACGCTCTGGTGGAGGCCTCTTTGGTCCAAGCCTGGGTCGCACCAACTGACCCAGCCATCGCAGTCGAGGAGGGGGCCGAATGGTTTCGGGGCGCAATGACGCAGATATGCGACGCGTCAATGCCCCGAACAAAGCCCCTTCCTCCTAAACGAGCGGTGTACTGGTGGTCGTCCGACATAGCGCAACTCCGTAAATCCTGCACGGAGGCGCGTCGGCGATACACCAGACACCGACGTCGGAGGAACTGCGATGGGACCATAGAGGCGCAGCTGTATGATGCATACAGAGAGAGTAAAAAGGCTCTACAGCTCTCCATCAGCAAGGCCAAAACTGAAGCGAGGAAAGAGCTCCTGGAGACTCTGAATACCGATCCGTGGGGGCGTCCGTTTCGCATGGTGCGCAATAAGTTGCGGCCATGGGCGCCCCCGCTCACTCAGACTCTCCAGCCTCAGTTGCTCGACAAGGTCGTGTCCGCTCTGTTTCCGGATAGAGCGGAGCACGCGCCTCCGTTCAAGGCACGTAGACCTGGGACGGAGGAGAGCAACGAGGTGCCGGAAATTACGCCGGTAGAGCTCGCGCTGTCCGTGCGGAAGTCCCGGAGAAACAAAGCTCCGGGACCGGATGGAATCCCCGGACGCGCTATAGTTTTGGCCTTGGACGCCCTGGGGGCCCGACTCTGCAAGCTGTTCAACGCTTGCCTAGAGTCGGGACGGTTTCCCCTACTGTGGAAGACGGGCAGACTAGTCCTTCTCAAGAAGGAAGGGCGCCCCGCGGACTCTCCCTCCGCATACCGCCCCATAGTGCTGCTCGACGAGGTCGGCAAATTATTCGAGAGAATTATTGCCGGCCGAATAGTCGAGCAGCTAAACTCGGTAGGACCGGATCTGTCAAATGTGCAGTTTGGCTTCCGAGAGGGTAGGTCGACAATTGACGCGATCAGTCGCGTCAAGACCCTCTCGGAACAAGCGGTGGCCCAGGGTGGAGTGGCGTTGGCAGTCTCGCTGGACATAGCCAACGCCTTTAATACTCTGCCCTGGGGCTGTATCAGGGAGGCACTACGCTACCATAGAGTGCCTCCCTATCTTCAGAGGATCATCCGGTCCTACCTGAGTGATAGATATATCATCTATCAAGGGCGGTGTGGAAACATCTTCCGGAGGGAGATGAAATGTGGAGTTCCACAGGGGGCAGTACTTGCTGCCCTCTTGTGGAACATTGGTTATAACTGGGTGCTGCGGGGCGCCCTCCCCCGAGGCCTGAGTGTCACGTGCTATGCCGATGACACTCTCGTCTTGGCCCGGGGGGACGACTACGAGGAGTCTGCCTGTCTTGCCACAGTCGGTGTGACAAGGGTCGTCGGCAGAATAAGGATGCTGGGACTGGAGGTGGCTTTACACAAGACCGAGGCCCTCTGTTTTCATGGGCCTCGTCGCGCGCCACCTCAAAACTCCAGCATTCGAATAGAGGGAACCGACATCAAGGTCGAGTCAACCATGAAGTACCTGGGACTCGTCCTTGATAGCCGTTGGAGCTTCCGCGAACACTTCGTGGGTCTGACCCCAAAACTCATACGGGCGGCAGCCGCACTCAGTCGGCTGTTGCCCAACGTCGGGGGGCCAGACTCATCGTGTCGCCGTCTCTACCTTGGAGTGGTCCGGTCAATGGCCCTATATGGTGCCCCAATCTGGGCCGAAACCCTGGCGGACAAGTCTGTGGCTTTACTCAGAAAGCCACAGCGCATCTTGTCCGTCAGGGTAATACGTGGCTACCGGACCATCTCCTTTGAGGCGGCATGTGTCCTGGCAGGGTCTCCACCGTGGGACATCGAGGCTAAGGTCTGCGCGGAATTGTACGCTGTCCGCGCAGATCAACCTGCCAGAGTGCGGAAGCTCCTGTCTCGACAGCGAGTTATGCAACTGTGGACCGAGAGGCTGGCGCAACCAACTGCCGGCCTCCGAACTGTCGAGGCAGTTCGCCCCGTACTCAAACAGTGGGCGAACAGGCGGCACGGTTCCCTCTCCTTCCGGCTGACGCAAGTACTTTCCGGGCACGGATGCTTCGGGAAGTACCTCTGCAAAATCGCCGGAAGGGAGCCGACGACCCGATGTCACGAGTGTGGTAACTGCGACGAAGATACGGCGCAGCATAATCTGGAGGAGTGTCCTGCCTGGGCACCGCTGCGTCGCGACTTCGTCGCAGAGGTGGGGACGACAGACCTCTCGCTACCGGCCGTAATCAAGGCCATGGTGTCGAGCGAGAGGTCGTGGAACTCGGCTCTCTCCTTCTGTGAGGCATTTATGCTCAAGAAGGAGACTGCGGAGAGGGAGCGAGAGGCTGCGGCCGACGCCCCCTCGATCCGCCGCACAAGAGCCGGGTTACGGAGGAGACTTCGCTTTGCGTCTCCTCCTGTCCCCACCTGAGTCCGCTGGGCGGCAGTCATAGGGGTGACTGTCGCCCCACCATCATGAAGCGGACGTGAGGCGGCGCGCGGAGTGTTCCAGCGCGCGCCCGACCACACTCGAACCGAGGACGCGAGGAGAGGGATTCTCTCACACTCTCTCTGTTCCCTCTCCTCGCAATACCCGAGGGGCCCGCCCACCATCACACGGCGGGCCGACGTCGGCGGAGTCGCGGTCGAGTGCGAAAGCGTACCCGCGACTCTGCCATACGACGACCGGGTGGAACACCGTGGGGTTTTAGTCGGTACACCTCAACAACATCAGAGGGAGCCCGACACACCCCTGGCCCTCTCCCCTGGGGGCCAGGAAGTCCGTAACGGATTTCCCCACGTAAAAAAAAAAAAAAAAAAAAAAGGTCGCTCCACGTCCGTGGGCTTTGACCGCCGACCACGCTGGTCGGTTCACCCCACACGTGTCTCCCGGTTGGTGCAAAGAGGGCGACAAAATCCCTTCCTCTGAGAAGCAGAGGATGGTCGGAAGGGATAGAGTGCGGGTCCGGGGTGCGTGCCTTGCGGTACCCCCGGACAAGGCGATCACTGCCACCGCCGTCATACCGTTAGCCTGCAATATCCGAGTGTCGTGGTCACGTCTCGCGACTCGGGCAGGCCCGGGGGGCTTGCCTTAATTGGCTGGCCCAAGAGGAAGACAACCTCAATAAAAATCACCCCAATCTCAAGTTTTGGTGGGCGGCGAGGAGATGCATGGCTGATGGGTAGATCAGTCGTGAGCCCACTCCCAGCCAGAATACTTGTGGACCTTCTGGTTGGGTTATAAATTTAATTCACTTACCCGGGTACAGGGGGCACTGCCCGGGCGGACATTTACTTCCCCCATAATCGTGGGAACAACAATGTATGACGCCAAAAATAAAAACCCTTTAGTTATAAGTTCTGGGGAGGAGGATGCTGGCACTGCGCTGCCAACATCAAATAACACCGACGTGCGCAGCCGCTACTTGCGGAAGCGTCCGTCACGGCTATCCGAGACGTCGTCCTCATCTTCCGATGAGGCACGAAGCCGTAGCCGTAGCGCCGGATCATCAGGCGCCAAGCGCGGTAGGGGGCGTCCGCCCACTACCGGCGAGTATGTCAAGTTGGCCGAGGCGAAAGCTGAGGCCAACAAGCAGAAGATGGAGGAACTCCGACTCCGTGAGGAGGAGGAGCTCCTCAAAATAACAACAGAAGCGAGACGGACCCGGGCTTCGTCAGGAGCTTCGATTAATATGGCATCCGATGAAGAGGGTGCCACAATCGAAGCCCTGCGTAGCCAGGCGAGTAAGGAGGTGGAAGCCATCAAGTCGATGGTGTCTCGCTCAAAGAACCTGAAGGGCAACTTCCAACGTGCCCTGAAGGATGCGGCGACTTCACTAGGGAAGATCGTCGCAACTTTGAGCGAGCGCTCCACCTCCGAAGAGGTGAAGCGACTGCAGGCGGAGAACGAGCGCCTGCAGTCGGAAATGTCAGATTTATACAATGACATGAGGAAGATGCGGGAGGAGTTCGAGCAATTCAAAAGAGCTCCTCCTCCCGCTCCCTCCCCGCAGGTAGTGGAGATGGAGGAATTTCCTCCACTACCGATGTCACCGGCGAAAACAAGCTCGAAACCTGCGGCAGTCTCAACGCTGCCAACGGTTTCGAGCCAAACAAACGACCAAGTGGAGGAGCTGAAACGCTCCATCATGCTTGCCGTAGGCGGTATGATGGACGCTAAGCTGGATGGGCTTAAAGACAGGTTATTGCCTGAAAAGCCCATCCGGCCTCCACTTGCAAGCGGAAAGAAGATGGCTGCAGTCGCTCCCAAAGCCCAGACAAAGGGCAAAAAGGAACCGGCTGCAGCCAAACCAACAAAGTCGGCGCCCTCTCAGCCAACAACATCTGTGGCTGAGACGAGGCAGAAGAAGAAGGAGAAGAAGAAAATTGGGGGCAAAAAGACCGCCCCCACAGAAGAGAGGACTCCCCGCCCTCTACCACCGCCTCCACAAAACATGGACGCTGCGTGGACGACGGTGGTAAAGCGGGGAAAGAGGGGCAAGGGTGCTGCTAAGGCAGCACAACAACCTGCCCCCCAACCGAGATCTGGGCCGGCTAACAAGACGCAGCCGGCTCAGAAAAAGAAGAAGTCCAAGAAGAACAAGCCCCGTCCTCCACGCTCGGCTGCAGTAGTTTTGACTCTGCAGCCTGGAGCCCTGGAGGACGGGATGACTTACGCCTCGGTGATCTCCGAGGCCAAATCGAAGATTGACCTCGGGAGCATCGGGGTGTCTAAAATAAATTTTAGGCACGCCATCACTGGAGGAAGAATACTTGAGGTGCCAGGGGCCTCAAGCGGAGACCGAGCGGACACGCTGGCGCAGAAATTGCGTGAAATTCTGCCCGCAGAGCGTGTCCGCATCGACAGGCCTGTGAAGTGCGTCGACTTACGCATCACGGGTCTGGACGATTCGGTCTCCCCGAAGGAGGTAATAGCCGCCCTTGCCAAAACGGGCGGCTGCCCGGAGGAGCATATAAAAACTGGAGTCATCAGACTTAGCTCCTCCGGAACTGGCACCATCTGGGCGAAGTGTCCAGTGATGGCTGCCAGAAAAGTGGCAAGCGGCCGACTTTTGGTGGGCTGGTCTTCAGCGAGGGTAACCTTGCTGGAGGCAGCGCCCCTGCGGTGCGTTAAATGCTTCGAGCTGGGCCATGTCGGCTCGAAGTGCACCGCAGCCATTGACCGCAGCAATGAGTGTATGCGCTGCGGTCAAAAGGGCCATAAGTCGGCCATGTGCTCCGCAGCCCCCCACTGCACTCTATGTGCGGCGGAGGGCAAACCTGCGGAGCACAGAGTGGGCGCCAAATCGTGCGCCCACCAAAAGAAGCGGAAGGTGAAGAAACCAAAGGGGGGCACAAACAAGCCCCCCTCAGTACCTAGCGAGGAAGCGATGATACATTAATGGATAATACAAATCATCGCTTCCTCCTAGGAAATCTCAACCACTGCGCCGGAGCCCAAGATCTCTTCGTTCAAAGCTCGGCGCAGTGGTCGATAGATGTCGCTGTGGCCACCGAGCCCTACTATGTCCCCCCGGCTGACAACTGGCTGGGGGACTTAACGGGCTCGGTGGCTATTTCCTTTTCAAGAGCCGCCGGTATCCCGCCCCTCGTATCAATCGCGAGGGGGCGCGGGTACGCGGCGGCCCAATTCGGGGAAACCGTAGTGCTGGGGGTGTACTTCTCTCCAAACCGGAGTGTCGCTGCATTTGAGGCATTTTTGGGCGAGGTAGCCAACGTCATCAGGCGATCCTCGCCCAAACCAGTAGTCGTTATGGGGGACCTCAACGCCAAGTCAAAGGCTTGGGGCTCCCCTGTAACCAATGCCAGAGGCGACACTCTGGAAGAGTGGGCGATCGTGACCGGCCTTTCCTTGTTGAACAGGGGGTCGGTCCAAACCTGCGTGCGGCAGCGGGGCGGCTCCATAGTTGACGTCGCGTTCGCTACCCCGTCTGTCGCACAAAGAGTCTGCCACTGGACAGTTCTTGAGGACGTGGAGACGTTGTCGGACCACCGCTACGTACGGTTCGACGTCTCCACCTCCTCACTAGTGGCAGAGGATCGTCCACGGAGAGACACCCCAGCATTCCCCCGCTGGGCGTTAAAGCGTCTTGACAAAGACGCTCTGGTGGAGGCCTCTTTGGTCCAAGCCTGGGTCGCACCAACTGACCCGGCCATCGCAGTCGAGGAGGGGGCCGAATGGTTTCGGGGCGCAATGACGCAGATATGCGACGCGTCAATGCCCCGAACAAAGCCCCTTCCTCCTAAACGAGCGGTGTACTGGTGGTCGTCCGACATAGCGCAACTCCGCAAATCCTGCACGGAGGCGCGTCGGCGATACACCAGGCACCGACGTCGGAGGAACTGCGATGGGACCATAGAGGCGCAGCTGTATGATACATACAGAGAGAGTAAAAAGGCTCTACAGCTCTCCATCAGCAAGGCCAAAACTGAAGCGAGGAAAGAGCTCCTGGAGACTCTGAACACCGATCCGTGGGGGCGTCCGTTTCGCATGGTGCGCAACAAGTTGCGGCCATGGGCGCCCCCGCTCACTCAGACTCTCCAGCCTCAGTTGCTCGACAAGGTCGTGTCCGCTCTGTTTCCGGACAGAGCGGAGCACGCGCCTCCGTTCAAGGCACGTAGACCTGGGACGGAGGAGAGCAACGAGGTGCCGGAAATCACGCCGGTAGAGCTCGCGCTGTCCGTGAGGAAGTCCCGGAGAAACAAAGCTCCGGGACCAGATGGAATCCCCGGACGCGCTATCGTTTTGGCCTTGGACGCCCTGGGGGCCCGACTCTGCAAGTTGTTCAACACTTGCCTAGAGTCGGGACGGTTTCCCCTCCTGTGGAAGACGGGCAGACTCGTCCTTCTCAAAAAGGAAGGGCGCCCCGCGGACTCTCCCTCCGCATACCGCCCCATAGTGCTGCTCGACGAGGTCGGCAAGTTGTTCGAGAGAATAATTGCCGGCCGCATAGTCGAGAAGCTAAACTCGGTAGGACCGGACTTGTCGAACACCCAGTTCGGCTTCCGAGAGGGTAGGTCGACAATTGACGCGATCAGTCGCGTCAAGACCCTCTCGGAACAAGCGGTGGCCCAGGGTGGAGTGGCGTTGGCAGTCTCGCTGGACATAGCCAACGCCTTTAATACTCTGCCCTGGGGCTGTATCAGGGAGGCACTACGCTACCATAGAGTGCCTCCCTATCTTCAGAGGATCATCCGGTCCTACCTGAGCGACAGATTCATCGTCTATCAGGGGCGGTGTGGAAACATCTTCCGGAGGGAGATGAAATGTGGAGTTCCACAGGGGGCAGTTCTCGCTGCCCTCTTGTGGAACATTGGATATAACTGGGTGCTGCGGGGCGCCCTCCCCCGGGGCCTGAGTGTAACATGTTATGCGGATGACACTCTCGTCTTGGCCCGGGGGGACGACTACGAGGAGTCTGCTCGTCTTGCCACAGTCGGTGTGACAAGGGTCGTCGGCAGAATAAGGATGCTGGGATTAGAGGTGGCGCTGCACAAGACTGAGGCCCTTTGCTTTCATGGGCCTCGTCGCGCGCCACCACAGAACTCCAGCATCCGAATTGAGGGAACCGACATCAAGGTCGAGTCCAAAATGAAGTACCTGGGACTCGTCCTTGATAGCCGTTGGAGCTTCCGCGAACACTTCGTGGGTCTGACCCCAAAACTCATCAGGGCGGCAGCCGCACTCAGTCGGCTGTTGCCCAACGTCGGGGGGCCAGACTCAGCGTGTCGCCGTCTCTATCTTGGAGTGGTCCGGTCAATGGCCCTTTATGGTGCCCCAATCTGGGCCGAAACCCTGGCGGACAAGTCTGTGGCCTTACTCAGAAGGCCACAGCGCATCTTGTCCGTCAGGGTAATCCGTGGCTACCGGACCATCTCCTTTGAGGCGGCATGTGTCCTGGCAGGGTCTCCACCGTGGGACATAGAGGCTAAGGTCTGCGCGGAATTGTACGCTGTCCGCGCAGATCAACCTGCCAGAGTGCGGAAGCTCCTGTCTCGACAGCGAGTTATGCAACTGTGGACCGAGAGGCTGGCGCAACCAACTGCCGGCCTCCGAACTGTCGAGGCAGTTCGCCCCGTACTCAAACAGTGGGCGAACAGGCGGCACGGTTCCCTCTCCTTCCGGCTGACGCAAGTACTTTCCGGGCACGGATGCTTCGGGAAGTACCTCTGCAAAATCGCCGGAAGGGAGCCGACGACCCGATGTCACGAGTGTGGTAACTGCGACGAAGATACGGCGCAGCATAATCTGGAGGAGTGTCCTGCCTGGGCACCGCTGCGTCGCGACTTCGTCGCAGAGGTGGGGACTGACCTCTCGCTACCGGCCGTAATCAAGGCCATGGTGTCGAGCGAGAGGTCGTGGAACTCGGCTCTCTCCTTCTGTGAGGCATTCATGCTCCAGAAGGAGACCGCGGAGAGGGAGCGAGAGGCTGCGGCCGACGCCCCCTCCATCCGCCGCACAAGAGCCGGGTTACGGAGGAGACTTCGCTTTGCGTCTCCTCCTGTCCCCACCTAAGTCCGCTGGGCGGCAGTCATAGGGGTGACTGTCGCCCCACCATCTTGAAGCGGACGTGAGGCGGCGCGCGGAGTGTTCCAGCGCGCGCCTGACCACACTCGAACCGAGGACGCGAGGAGGGGGATTCTCTCACACTCTCTCTGTTCCCTCTCCTCGCAATACCCGAGGGGCCCGCCCACCATCACACGGCGGGCCGACGTCGGCGGAGTCGCGGTCGAGTGCGAAAGCGTACCCGCGACTCTGCCATACGACGACCGGGTGGAACACCGTGGGGTTTTAGTCGGTACACCTCTGAACATCGAGGGAGCCCGACACACCCCTGGCCCTCTCCCCTGGGGGCCAGGAAGTCCGTAACGGATTTCCCCACGTAAAAAAAAAAAAAAAAAAAAAAAGGTTAGGTTAGGTTAGGTTAGGTTCCCGTGGCTCGCGGTCCTTTGACCGTGAGTGACAGTGTCGTATGGGAGGCACTGTTGGAGTTGCTGGTCTCCCATCGGGCGCGTCCTCAGGTGGTGGATAGAGGGTCCCGGGATACCTCCCTGAGGTACCCCGGCGCGAACCAAAACCAGCAAGGTGGGGTCTCTCCTCGGGTCACACTCTGCTTTCAGAGAAGACCTGAGTGAGAGACCACCCTTCATCGCGTGGGCGGAGGCGATAGCGGTGTACCAAGCGCTATCTCCTTCGCCCCGAGCCAAGAGCGGTAGTCCCGGGGTTGGACTGCCGCTCAGTTACTTGGCTGGAATGGTGTTTCTTCCCGATGAGGTGGGGCCTAACGGCCAAGCGTCGGTGGGGTCGCGGATGAATGTGAAAGCGTGCCCGTGACCTCACCATATGACGTAGTGAGGGACACCGTGGGGGTTTTAGTCGTGTATACCCGGTATTGGGGAGTACCGGGGAGTCCGACATAACCTCGTCGTCTTCCCCGAGACGGCGAGGCATCTATAAAAGATTTCCCCCACGTAAAAAAAAAAAAAAAAAAAAAAGGTTAGGTTAGGTTAGGTTAGGTTAGGTTAGGTTAGGTTAGGTTAGGTTAGGTTAGGTTAGGTTAGGTTAGGTTAGGTTAGGTTAGGTTAGGTTAGGTTGGGAGGCGATGTCGCTCCACGTCCGTGGGCTTTGACCGCCGACCACGCTGGTCGGTTCACCCCACACGTGTCTCCCGGTTGGTGCAAAGAGAGCGACAAAATCCCTTCCTCTGAGAAGCAGAGGATGGTCGGAAGGGATAGAGTGCGGGTCCGGGGTGCGTGCCTTGCGGTACCCCCGGACAAGGCGATCACTGCCACCGCCGTCAGACCGTTAGCCTGCAATTTCCGAGTGTCGTGGTCACGTCTCGCGACTCGGGCAGGCCCGGGGGGCTTGCCTTAATTGGCTGGCCCAAGAGGAAGACAACCTCAATAAAAATCACCCCAATCTCAAGTTTTGGTGGGCGGCGAGGAGATGCATGGCTGATGGGTAGATCAGTCGTGAGCCCACTCCCAGCCAGAATACTTGTGGACCTTCTGGTTGGGTTATAAATTTAATTCACTTACCCGGGTACAGGGGGCACTGCCCGGGCGGACATTTACTTCCCCCATTATCGTGGGAACAAAAATGGATTGCTCAAATAAAAACACTTTAATTTTAAGTTCGGGGGAGGAGGATGCTGGCACTGCGCTGTCAGCATCAAACAACATCAAGAATACGCGCAAACGCTATCTTAAGCGCGTATCCAGGCTGTCGGAGACAACCTCTTCTTCAGAAGAGGAGGGAAACCGCAGTCATAGCGCCGGGTCTAAGGGTGCCAAACGCGGTAGGGGGCGACCGCCCACTACCGGCGAATATGTGAAGTTGGCCGAAGCGAAAGCTGAGGCCAACAAGCAGAAGATGGAGGAACTCCGACTCCGTGAGGAGGAGGAGCTCCTCAAAATATCATCAGAGGCGAGGAAGACGCGGGCTTCGTCAGGAGCTTCAATTATTGTGGCGTCCGATGAAGAGGGCGCCACAATCGAAGCCCTGCGTAGCCAAGCCGGTAAGGAGGTGGAGGCCATCAAATCTATGGTCTCTCGCTCAAAGAACCTGAAGGGCAACTTTCAACGTGCCCTGAAGGATGCGGCGACTTCTTTAGGGAAGATCGTCGCAACTTTGAGCGAGCGCTCCACCTCCGAAGAGGTCAGACGACTGCAGGCGGAAAATGAACGCTTGCAGTCAGAAATGTCTGACCTCTACTACGATATGAGGAAGATGCGGGAGGAGTTCGAAGCATTCAAAAGAGCTCCTCCTCCCGCTCCCTCCCCGCAGGTAGTGGAGATGGAGGATTTTCCTCCACTACCCGAGTCACCACCAAGAGCAAGCTCGAAACCTGCGGCAGTCTCAGCGCTGCCGACGGTTTCGAGACATGAGTACGACCAAGTGGAGGAGCTGAAACGATCCATCATGCTCGCTGTAGGCGGCATGATGGACGCAAAGCTGGATGGGCTCAAAGACAGGTTGCTACCTGAGAAGCCCATCCGACCTCCACTCGGAAAGACGAAGAAGATGGCTGCAGCCATACCTGAAGCCCAACCAAAGGGCAAAAAGGTACCGGCTGCAGCCAAACCTGCAAAGTCGGCGCCCACTCAGCCAACAACATCCGTGGCTGAGAAGAGGCCAAAGAAGAAAGAGAAGAAGAAAAGTGGGGGCAAGAAGACCGCCCCCACAGAAGAGAGGACTCCCCGCCCTCTACCACCGCCTCCACAAAACATGGACGCTGCGTGGACGACGGTGGTGAAGCGGGGAAAGAGGGGCAAGGGTGCTGCAAAAGCAGCACAACAACCTGCCCCCCAACCGAGATCTGGGCCGGCTAACAAAACGCAGCCGGCTCAGAAAAAGAACAAGAAGAAGGGGAAGCTCCGTCCTCCACGCTCGGCTGCAGTGATTTTGACCCTGCAGCCTGGAGCCCTGGAGGATGGACTGACATATGCCTCGGTGATCTCCGAGGCCAAATCGAAGATTGACCTCGGGAGCATCGGGGTGTCTAGAATAAATTTTAGGCACGCCATCACTGGAGGAAGAATACTTGAGGTGCCAGGGGCCTCAAGCGGAGACCGAGCGGACACGCTGGCGCAGAAATTGCGTGAAATTCTGCCCGCAGAGCGTGTCCGCATCGACAGGCCCGTAAAGTGCGTCGACTTACGCATCACGGGCCTGGACGATTCGGTCTCCCCCGAGGAGGTTAGAGCCGCCCTAGCTAAAACGGGCGGCTGCCCGGAGGAGCATGTAAAAGTTGGGATAATCCGACTCAGCTCCTCCGGAACTGGCACCATCTGGGCGAAATGTCCAGTGATGGCTGCCAGAAAAGTGGCAAGCGGCCGACTTTTGGTGGGCTGGACCTCAGCACGGGTAACCCTGCTGGAGGCGGCGCCCCTGCGGTGCATCAAGTGCTTTGAGCTTGGACATGTCGGCTCAAAGTGCACCGCAGCCGTTGATCGCAGCGACACCTGTATGCGCTGCGGTCAAAAGGGCCATAAGTCGGCCATGTGTTCCGCAGCCCCTCACTGCACTCTATGTGCGGCGGAGGGAAAACCTGCGGAACACAGAGTGGGCGCCAAATCATGCGCCCACAAAAACAAGCGGAAGGGAAAGAAACCAAAGGGGGGCACAAACAAGCCCCCCTCAGTACCTAGCGAGGAAGCGATGATACACTAAAATGGCTAGTACAAATCATCGCTTCCTCCTAGGAAATCTCAACCACTGCGCCGGAGCCCAAGATCTCTTCGTTCAGAGCTCGGCGCAGTGGTCGATAGATGTCGCTGTGGCCACCGAGCCCTACTATGTCCCCCCGGCTGACAACTGGCTGGGGGACTTAACGGGCTCGGTGGCTATTTCCTTTTCAAGAGCCGCCGGTATCCCGCCCCTCGTATCAATCGCGAGGGGACGCGGGTACGCGGCGGCCCAATTTGGGGAAACCGTAGTGCTGGGGGTGTATTTCTCTCCAAACCGGAGTGTCGCTGCATTTGAGGCATTTTTGGGCGAGGTAGCCAACATCATCAGGCGATCCTCGCCCAAACCAATGATCGTTATGGGGGACCTCAACGCTAAGTCAAAGGCTTGGGGCTCCCCTGTAACCAATGCCAGAGGCGACACTCTGGAAGAGTGGGCGATCGTGACCGGCCTCTCCTTATTGAACAGGGGGTCGGTCCAAACCTGCGTGCGGCAGCGGGGCGGCTCAATAGTTGACGTCGCGTTCGCTACCCCGTCTGTCGCACAAAGAGTCTGCCACTGGACAGTTCTTGAGGACGTGGAGACGTTGTCGGACCATCGATACGTACGGTTCGACGTCTCCACCTCCTCACCAGTGGCAGAGGATCGTCCACGGAGAGACACCCCAGCATTCCCCCGCTGGGCGTTAAAGCGTCTTGACAAAGACGCTCTGGTGGAGGCCTCTTTGGTCCAAGCCTGGGTCGCACCAACTGACCCGGCCATCGCAGTCGAGGAGGGGGCCGAATGGTTTCGGGGCGCAATGACGCAGATATGCGACGCGTCAATGCCCCGAACAAAGCCCCTTCCTCCTAAACGAGCGGTGTACTGGTGGTCGTCTGACATAGCGCTCCTCCGCAAATCTTGCACGGAGGCGCGTCGGCGATACACCAGGCACCGACGTCGGAGGAACTGCGATGGGACCATAGAGGCGCAGCTGTATGATGCATACAGAGAGAGTAAAAAGGCTCTACAGCTCTCCATCAGCAAGGCCAAAACTGAAGCGAGGAAAGAGCTCCTGGAGACTCTGAACACCGATCCGTGGGGGCGTCCGTTTCGCATGGTGCGCAACAAGTTGCGGCCATGGGCGCCCCCGCTCACTCAGACTCTCCAGCCTCAGTTGCTCGACAAGGTCGTGTCCGCTCTGTTTCCGGACAGAGCGGAGCACGCGCCTCCGTTCAAGGCACGTAGACCTGGGACGGAGGAGAGCAACGAGGTGCCGGAAATCACGCCGGTAGAGCTCGCGCTGTCCGTGCGGAAGTCCCGGAGAAACAAAGCTCCGGGACCGGATGGAATCCCCGGACGCGCTATCGTTTTGGCCTTGGACGCCCTGGGGGCCCGACTCTGCAAGCTGTTCAACACTTGCCTAGAGTCGGGACGGTTTCCCCTCCTGTGGAAGACGGGCAGACTCGTCCTTCTGAAGAAAGAAGGACGCCCCGCGGACTCTCCCTCCGCATACCGCCCCATAGTGCTGCTCGATGAGGTCGGCAAGTTATTCGAAAGAATTATTGCCGGCCGAATAATCGAGCAGCTCAACTCGGTAGGACCGGACTTATCAGAGATACAGTTTGGCTTCCGAGAGGGTAGGTCGACAATTGACGCGATCAAGCGCGTCAAGACCCTCTCGGAGCAAGCGGTGACCCGGGGTGGAGTGGCGTTGGCCGTCTCACTGGACATAGCCAACGCCTTTAACACTCTGCCCTGGGGCTGTATCAGGGAGGCACTACGCTACCATAGAGTGCCTCCCTATCTGCAGAGGATTATCCGGTCCTACCTGAGTGACAGATTCATCGTCTATCAGGGGCGGTGTGGAAACATCTTCCGGAGGGAGATGAAATGTGGAGTTCCACAGGGGGCGGTACTAGCTGCCCTGCTGTGGAACATAGGCTATAATTGGGTACTGCGGGGTGCCCTCCCCCGGGGCCTGAGTGTCACCTGTTATGCTGACGACACTCTCGTTCTGGCCCGGGGGGACGACTACGAGGAGTCTGCTCGTCTTGCCACAGTCGGTGTGACAAGGGTCGTCGGCAGAATAAGGATGCTGGGATTAGAGGTGGCGCTGCACAAGACTGAGGCCCTCTGCTTTCATGGGCCTCGTCGCGCGCCACCACAGAACTCTAGCATCCGAATTGAGGGAACCGACATCAAGGTCGAGTCAACCATGAAATACCTGGGACTCGTCCTTGATAGCCGTTGGAGCTTCCGCGAACACTTCGTGGGTCTGACCCCAAAACTCATCAGGGCGGCAGCCGCACTCAGTCGGCTGTTGCCCAACGTCGGGGGGCCAGACTCATCGTGTCGCCGTCTCTACCTTGGAGTGGTCCGGTCAATGGCCCTTTACGGGGCCCCAATCTGGGCTGAATCCCTGGCGGACAAGTCTGTGGCTCTACTCAGAAAGCCACAGCGCATCTTGTCCGTCAGGGTAATCCGTGGCTACCGGACCATCTCCTCTGAGGCGGCATGTGTCCTGGCAGGGTCTCCACCGTGGGACATCGAGGCTAAGGTCTGCGCGGAATTGTACGCTGTCCGCGCAGATCAACCTGCCAGAGTGCGGAAGCTCCTGTCTCGACAGCGAGTTATGCAGCTGTGGACCGAGAGGCTGGCGCGACCAACTGCCGGCCTCCGAACTGTCGAGGCAGTTCGCCCCGTACTCAAACAGTGGGCGAACAGGCGGCACGGTTCCCTCTCCTTCCGGCTGACGCAAGTACTTTCCGGGCACGGATGCTTCGGGAAGTACCTCTGCAAAATCGCCGGAAGGGAGCCGACGACCCGATGTCACGAGTGTGGTAACTGCGACGAAGATACGGCGCAGCATAATCTGGAGGAGTGTCCTGCCTGGGCACCGCTGCGTCGCGACTTCGTCGCAGAGGTGGGGACGACAGACCTCTCGCTACCGGCCGTAATCAAGGCCATGGTGTCGAGCGAGAGGTCGTGGAACTCGGCTCTCTCCTTCTGTGAGGCATTTATGCTCAAGAAGGAGACTGCGGAGAGGGAGCGAGAGGCTGCGGCCGACGCCCCCTCGATCCGCCGCACAAGAGCCGGGTTACGGAGGAGACTTCGCTTTGCGTCTCCTCCTGTCCCCACCTGAGTCCGCTGGGCGGCAGTCATAGGGGTGACTGTCGCCCCACCATCTTGAAGCGGACGTGAGGCGGCGCGCGGAGTGTTCCAGCGCGCGCCCGACCACACTCGAACCGAGGACGCGAGGAGAGGGATTCTCTCACACTCTCTCTGTTCCCTCTCCTCGCAATACCCGAGGGGCCCGCCCATCATCACACGGCGGGCCGACGTCGGCGGAGTCGCGGTCGAGTGCGAAAGCGTACCCGCGACTCTGCCATACGACGACCGGGTGGAACACCGTGGGGTTTTAGTCGGTACACCTCGATAAGATCAGAGGGAGCCCGACACACCCCTGGCCCTCTCCCCTGGGGGTCAGGAAGTCCGTAACGGATTTCCCCACGTAAAAAAAAAAAAAAAAAAAAAGGTTAGGTTAGGTTAGGTTAGGTTAGGTTAGGTTAGGTTAGGTTAGGTTAGGTTAGGTTAGGTTAGGTTAGGTTAGGTTAGGTTAGGTTAGGTTAGGTTAGGTTAGGTTAGGTTAGGTTAGGTTAGGTTAGGTTAGGTTAGGTTAGGTTAGGTTAGGTTAGGTTAGGTTAGGTTAGGTTAGGTTAGGTTAGGTTAGGTTAGGTTAGGTTAGGTTAGGTTAGGTTAGGTTAGGTTAGGTTAGGTTAGGTTAGGTTAGGTTAGGTTAGGTTAGGTTAGGTTAGGTTAGGTTAGGTTAGGTTAGGTTAGGTTAGGTTAGGTTAGGTTAGGTTAGGTTAGGTTAGGTTAGGTTAGGTTAGGTTAGGTTAGGTTAGGTTAGGTTAGGTTAGGTTAGGTTAGGTTAGGTTAGGTTAGGTTAGGTTAGGTTAGGTTAGGTTAGGTTAGGTTAGGTTAGGTTAGGTTAGGTTAGGTTAGGTTAGGTTAGGTTAGGTTAGGTTAGGTTAGGTTAGGTTAGGTTAGGTTAGGTTAGGTTAGGTTAGGTTAGGTTAGGTTAGGTTAGGTTAGGTTAGGTTAGGTTAGGTTAGGTTAGGTTAGGTTAGGTTAGGTTAGGTTAGGTTAGGTTAGGTTAGGTTAGGTTAGGTTAGGTTAGGTTAGGTTAGGTTAGGTTAGGTTAGGTTAGGTTAGGTTAGGTTAGGTTAGGTTAGGTTAGGTTAGGTTAGGTTAGGTTAGGTTAGGTTAGGTTAGGTTAGGTTAGGTTAGGTTAGGTTAGGTTAGGTTAGGTTAGGTTAGGTTAGGTTAGGTTAGGTTAGGTTAGGTTAGGTTAGGTTAGGTTAGGTTAGGTTAGGTTAGGTTAGGTTAGGTTAGGTTAGGTTAGGTTAGGTTAGGTTAGGTTAGGTTAGGTTAGGTTAGGTTAGGTTAGGTTAGGTTAGGTTAGGTTAGGTTAGGTTAGGTTAGGTTAGGTTAGGTTAGGTTAGGTTAGGTTAGGTTAGGTTAGGTTAGGTTAGGTTAGGTTAGGTTAGGTTAGGTTAGGTTAGGTTAGGTTAGGTTAGGTTAGGTTAGGTTAGGTTAGGTTAGGTTAGGTTAGGTTAGGTTAGGTTAGGTTAGGTTAGGTTAGGTTAGGTTAGGTTAGGTTAGGTTAGGTTAGGTTAGGTTAGGTTAGGTTAGGTTAGGTTAGGTTAGGTTAGGTTAGGTTAGGTTAGGTTAGGTTAGGTTAGGTTAGGTTAGGTTAGGTTAGGTTAGGTTAGGTTAGGTTAGGTTAGGTTAGGTTAGGTTAGGTTAGGTTAGGTTAGGTTAGGTTAGGTTAGGTTAGGTTAGGTTAGGTTAGGTTAGGTTAGGTTAGGTTAGGTTAGGTTAGGTTAGGTTAGGTTAGGTTAGGTTAGGTTAGGTTAGGTTAGGTTAGGTTAGGTTAGGTTAGGTTAGGTTAGGTTAGGTTAGGTTAGGTTAGGTTAGGTTAGGTTAGGTTAGGTTAGGTTAGGTTAGGTTAGGTTAGGTTAGGTTAGGTTAGGTTAGGTTAGGTTAGGTTAGGTTAGGTTAGGTTAGGTTAGGTTAGGTTAGGTTAGGTTAGGTTAGGTTAGGTTAGGTTAGGTTAGGTTAGGTTAGGTTAGGTTAGGTTAGGTTAGGTTAGGTTAGGTTAGGTTAGGTTAGGTTAGGTTAGGTTAGGTTAGGTTAGGTTAGGTTAGGTTAGGTTAGGTTAGGTTAGGTTAGGTTAGGTTAGGTTAGGTTAGGTTAGGTTAGGTTAGGTTAGGTTAGGTTAGGTTAGGTTAGGTTAGGTTAGGTTAGGTTAGGTTAGGTTAGGTTAGGTTAGGTTAGGTTAGGTTAGGTTAGGTTAGGTTAGGTTAGGTTAGGTTAGGTTAGGTTAGGTTAGGTTAGGTTAGGTTAGGTTAGGTTAGGTTAGGTTAGGTTAGGTTAGGTTAGGTTAGGTTAGGTTAGGTTAGGTTAGGTTAGGTTAGGTTAGGTTAGGTTAGGTTAGGTTAGGTTAGGTTAGGTTAGGTTAGGTTAGGTTAGGTTAGGTTAGGTTAGGTTAGGTTAGGTTAGGTTAGGTTAGGTTAGGTTAGGTTAGGTTAGGTTAGGTTAGGTTAGGTTAGGTTAGGTTAGGTTAGGTTAGGTTAGGTTAGGTTAGGTTAGGTTAGGTTAGGTTAGGTTAGGTTAGGTTAGGTTAGGTTAGGTTAGGTTAGGTTAGGTTAGGTTAGGTTAGGTTAGGTTAGGTTAGGTTAGGTTAGGTTAGGTTAGGTTAGGTTAGGTTAGGTTAGGTTAGGTTAGGTTAGGTTAGGTTAGGTTAGGTTAGGTTAGGTTAGGTTAGGTTAGGTTAGGTTAGGTTAGGTTAGGTTAGGTTAGGTTAGGTTAGGTTAGGTTAGGTTAGGTTAGGTTAGGTTAGGTTAGGTTAGGTTAGGTTAGGTTAGGTTAGGTTAGGTTAGGTTAGGTTAGGTTAGGTTAGGTTAGGTTAGGTTAGGTTAGGTTAGGTTAGGTTAGGTTAGGTTAGGTTAGGTTAGGTTAGGTTAGGTTAGGTTAGGTTAGGTTAGGTTAGGTTAGGTTAGGTTAGGTTAGGTTAGGTTAGGTTAGGTTAGGTTAGGTTAGGTTAGGTTAGGTTAGGTTAGGTTAGGTTAGGTTAGGTTAGGTTAGGTTAGGTTAGGTTAGGTTAGGTTAGGTTAGGTTAGGTTAGGTTAGGTTAGGTTAGGTTAGGTTAGGTTAGGTTAGGTTAGGTTAGGTTAGGTTAGGTTAGGTTAGGTTAGGTTAGGTTAGGTTAGGTTAGGTTAGGTTAGGTTAGGTTAGGTTAGGTTAGGTTAGGTTAGGTTAGGTTAGGTTAGGTTAGGTTAGGTTAGGTTAGGTTAGGTTAGGTTAGGTTAGGTTAGGTTAGGTTAGGTTAGGTTAGGTTAGGTTAGGTTAGGTTAGGTTAGGTTAGGTTAGGTTAGGTTAGGTTAGGTTAGGTTAGGTTAGGTTAGGTTAGGTTAGGTTAGGTTAGGTTAGGTTAGGTTAGGTTAGGTTAGGTTAGGTTAGGTTAGGTTAGGTTAGGTTAGGTTAGGTTAGGTTAGGT